>CAVLJG010000005.1:61169227-61604075 GCA_963669975.1 Acanthoscelides obtectus
TGACGGGCTCGTAATTCAGCATATGGTCAAAATACTCAACCTTGACATTTGTGCTTTGCCGTGAGAAAGTGTATTTGTCAGATAATTAAAAAATTTAGTATCTCTTTGTGGTGTATTTAAAAATAATTGCACCGTTGTATAGATATAGCTTTCAAATGATATATGACATTTATGTTAAAAATAATCAGGGGTTACAACATCCATCATACATGGAGATGAAATTGGGTAGTTTGGAAAACTTCAATAAATCTCTTTTTTCTTAAGTATGCAGTATGATCCACATACCAAATATATTCTATTTGTCTGTCTCACACTGTATACAAAAATGTAGATGAAAACAGTTCTCCACACTGTAAGTGTTCTTGTAATTTCATTTCCTCTGTATCGATCGGAGTTTGAAACTTTTGGGCGGCTGCTGAAACTCTAGAAACCCACCTAGCCAGCGGAGAGAAAATCGAAGCTGGTATGAGCACAAGCAGTAAAGTCAGCCAATATAGCAAACTGAGTCTGTGTTGGAGCTTGAGCTTTCATATCATTGTCATTATTTATTATTAAGTCATTCATTTCCCAAGATTACAATCCTTTTCTACTATAAAGCTTAACATACGATATAAAAAAGTACAAAACTACAATTTCTTCAGCAATACAAGTAGGCAAAAGAAAGGTTAAAGGCAATGAATATATTACGTAATTACACTTTTATATAGGTATGAGATAAAATGTAAAATAAGCCACCTAAAATTCAAACATATGTAGAATTGAATATCTAAGTCGTTATGTAACAATTAGTTAAAAATTTTGTTAGATGGGAGAAATATATTATATTCTCCATAACATCGATAGTTTGGCTTCACATCCATTTTTACGTCCTATCCATGCCCTGGCCGATTCATCTAGCGTAGCAGATTGCATGCTTTACCAACACCCAAATGAAAAAGGGGGTCTAAGCCCCAATTTAAAATGAATCAACGTTACAAAGATTAGCGCCAGGTAGATTAACTCTATACTTTCCACGCAATTCTGTTATAGTAACCATATAACAATACATCCACCATACACATAGACCTTTATCTTATTTCTTTCTGTACATTACTAAGTTGCAAATTACCTCAACCTCTAAACAAAGATTCTGAGTGTGCCAATAATTTGAATCCAATACGAATCTTCCCTTCCGTGATATTTATATTTAAAACATAAAAAATCAGGGGTAACCTTTTGGATTTATCAGTATAGTACTAATATTTGTATAAAAACGTACATATTTTCACATCTATGAAACGCCGAACAAAATGTAAAATTACTTTATTTTCAGTACGTGTATAACATGAGTGGGTTGCAAGTGACCACGAGACAACCGGCAGTCGTACGATTTGTGCGGTGCATTTTTTCGCTTTAGCGGTTTAGATGATTTGAAGACGTAGAACGCGTTTGATATTTGCGCTGTCACCGAGTGGATTAAAAGTATCCCCGCGACGCCAAATAGCCTTCCGGATAACAGGTCTTTCACTAAGAACAAAGATGCCACCTTCGTAGTCTTCCACCCCCTATAACCCCGCTCCAACCCCGTCAAAGAATTCTGAAAATGTCTCTGAAATGTCAAAGAATGTTTTTTTTCTTTAGTTTCAAATTCTTTGTCCGTAGCTCCGCCGCCCCTGGATGGAATTTTCAACGCCTGCAAAAATCATCAAAATAAAAGCGATGCTTACTGAGTTGTAGGTGGAGCGGAGATTAGCAGATAGTCACATGAACCGACATGAAGTATATGTCATGTAACCTAGTAACAACGTTGTACCCCACTTTCGAAATTTCTCCTGACTACAATACTTCCTCGCCAATTGGAGTGGAAATTATTTATAGATGCTCTTATTTTGTGTAGCTTTTCCATCATGTGGTCAAAGTAAAACACAATAGAAGTCAAACGAGACAGGAAATGGCCAACCAAGGACAGCTGTTTTGCTATTTGGCGACCCCTCAGCATGGTGTACGCGTGGACATGAACGAAAGCTAAACAGCTGTACTATATTCAGAGTATAAGGTTTATTGGAATAAAATGACACAAAGTGCTATCTATTCCCAGAATCGATCACTGCGAAAGTGAAAACGGCAAGCTTTCTGTTGGAATTTCCAAGTACATTTTTGACTAAGATGAGTTTTATATATTAAGTTCATGATAATGTGAATTTTAATTTATTACTTGCAACATCACCTACATGTAACGATACAGCAGTTACGGCTATATAAACCACCTTGCCTAGTCGCATACAACACAAGAAAAGTATTTCAGATGCAGTTATTTCAAAACTAATTATTTGGACTTAACCTGGCCCGGCTCTGAGATACAAAATATTCTATCCATCTGGGTCACAAATCGCTTATATCCTTTGTAGTCCGATTATAGCATTTTAGGCATTTTGTCATATCGCGCTTTGATGTGGTCTGTTTGATTTCAGGTGGATGAACGCAGGAGCGTAGCCAGAAGATTAGATAACAGGTAAGTGAAATAGGCTTAGCTAGAAGTTGAAACAAATCCATCCATGTACCATTTATGATGCGTTGATGTATTTATATAGTCTCTTAAATTGTATGATTGCTCAAGTTGTTCGACAATTTACAAAATTTGAGTTAGTATAATTGATAGGAAAGAACGGGTTGAAACGTGTTTAAATTGACAGCACTTTCGGTAGTACCGGAACTAGGCACCAACTTGCTTATTTATATGAAGAGAAACCGTGAGTGTTGTTACATTTATGGATTCTAGTAGGGTTCTAAAAGCATTCTATTATAACATCCTACATATAAGTATAAGCATTTTTTGAAATATGGTTAATTTTGTGCAAAGATTTACAAACGCAGGTCAATAGAAACTTGTGAATATGCCTTGTATTAGTGCGATACCTTATAGGAGACAACCTGCTTTAGCTTTAACCAATTTTTAGATAATTGCGCTACAGTTTTGTAAAGTGTTGTCAACTCCACCAATCAGCATAGTTTCCGAGATATTTTTTGGAGAAATTCAGAAAGGGTTTCACAGCATTATCCCTTTTTGTTACCATTAATCCCTTATCTTTCAATATTCCCAAATTTTGATGAAACTACTGCTATTAAACTGAAATTATTAAAACAATGTTGAGCAGTTTCAGAAAGAAGGTTCTTCTATGGCTACAACAGGCTGCGTCATCTATTACTTTTTTCTATTTGAAAAATCAACACGCTTTTTACGAGGTGAAATCGATTTTTTTCATGTGATCAACGCCGCTTCTTTTACAGGCCAACATCCGAACATCAAAATTTTCAATGACTTTTCCCAGAATAATCGGGTCTATGGCCGCAATTTCAGTCCGAATATTGCGCCTTAGGTCTTGAATTGTCCGGAGATCATTCGCAGTCACTTTTTTAGGATGGAGAGGTTGTTCATGATATTGGTGTGGTTTTTCAGCCCCCCGGAATCTCAAATTTTGCTTATTTACGTACCCATTGAGGTGAAAATGAGCCTCATCAGAAAAGATCACTTTGGCCGAAAATCCGTCTTCTCTTTCCAGCATCCAATTAACAAAAACATGCCGCTGTTGATGGTCTGCCGACTTCAATTCTTGTATTAGTCGGATTTTGTATGGATGGAGGTGTAAATCAATGTCTCACTAATTCCCAATTGTTGCGAACGATGCCTAGTCGAGGTGGTGGGATCTTCTCTCACACTTTCACACACTGCGGCTATGTTTTCCCGAAAACGAGCTGAGCGAGGATGTTGGTATGGTCTACGACCTTCAGCTGAACCACTTTCCTCAAAACAATTAACAATCCATCGAATTCCAGACTCTGTAGGGCGTCCATGTCGGCCAAAACTAGTGCGAAGTTTGCGAAAAGTATTTTTTATATTTCGACTGTTTTCGTAATAAGTTTGGGTAACCAAAATGCGTTGTTGTGTTGTAAACAAATCCATGACTATAAATGGTATACCTGTGACAGTTCATTTATGCATACCACATCACTTTTGACGCACATGGTAACACATAAACTTATAGGTAAAAAAAAGTAATAGATGGCGCACCCAATACATAAAGCACTGAGTCGATCAAGTAGACTCCGCTACTCCGAACAAATTCATACAGTATAGAAGGTACCATGGCATATCCAATAAAACTTGGACAAGTTATCTGAGTCAGTAAATCAACCGGTAACGTATAGGCATCGGTGGATGACGCACCCTTCTCTCCGACTCGATAAGGGCGACGGTGTTTACCCCTGAATCTGGCTGGGGCAAAGAATGAAATTAAAATGTGTTTATACGCTGACTCCGCTTCAAAATGTATGACGACGTTTGAAATATAGCCATTGGAAAATTGGAAAGCGATTTCATTCTGCGTGACAACACACAATCTATGTAAAGCACACAGCAACCCAGACTAGTGACGTGTCGCCTACGTTGTAGACAAAAGATGCAACTTCCAGCAACTTCTAAGCAACCGGTATACCGCTGAAAGTGACCTTAAAGTCGCTAGTAGTTTTATCAGAGCTTTTTTTGACATCTATATCCCGTTATAAATTATTACGTCGCAGGTTTAGCGGTCTTAGTTTGCCTTATTTCGAACTTTCTCCTTTTAAAGTGGTCGATTCTAGCGATAAATGACACTTCAAGCTGTCTTACTTCGATAAATCAAACACCTCGTATACTGTATATTTGCAATGCTGTCGTTCATTGTCCGAGATACCTAAGCCTAGACCATGCTGAGCAGTAGGCAAAAAGCACGAAACAGCTTTCCATGCTTAGCCAACCAGGCAGCCACCTTAAGTCGAACGGACGAAAGCAGAGCATACTTGTTTTCCTTCTTTTGTTGGGTTGCTCCACAAAAGATCCAAAAATGAACCAAAACCTTCCTGGAGTGTTTTAGTACCGGTATCGATCGATGTATGGCAATGAAGAAATGAAATTGTGTCCATCAAAACTACACAAACAGGCGTACCCAAACCTGTAAAACAAAAGAATAACTACATAATATTTAAATACGGCTATCCCCATATATACTTTAAAACCTTGACTCTTCCGCAATCTGGCATAAGGGTCGGGTCGTTCAGGAGACACTTAACCGGCACTTGCACTTCCGACCTTCTTGGAAATCACCACGTAAACAATAACTGGCGGCCATGCCGCCCTTCAGGCCCCAACTGCCCATTTTCCGCTCCGGCCAAATATAATTAAGCTGCCGGGGAGGGCTACCGAGTACTAGCCGGCTTCGGGCATACGCTGCAATGCTCTGACAGAAGCTGCTGGTCACTCTCAGCTTATACAGTCCTTCTTTAAAAGGCCCTTTTGTTTTTTGAATGGCACTGGTATTATGTAAAAAACCTATAAAATATCATCTTGCAGACTATTTAGTTTTTAGGGTGCAAACAGTCATTCCACATTTGCGCATATGTTTTGTGAAGAATGTTGGTTGAAAAGCAAGATCGCATCTGGATAATTTTGTGTATTGGTCTGCATGTGTATAAAATCAGTGATATTTGCTGTATGAGATAATCATTACTGAATATGTTGCCAATGAAGTATATCTATTAAAGGTATCCAACGGGTTATTCATATGTTGTCCTTTCTGAAGACAGGTTATGTTCTAAGTTATAAATTAGGATTTTTTACGTTTTTTGTGTTTTCGAAACATTCGAGGAGAAATTCGGGAAATCAGTGAATCAATACAGTTAATACAATTATTTCTTATCTCTCTCAGTTTTAAAATTCAGCAAATTTGCATATGTAATTTCCAGAATGGATAAGAAAAAGTGGATGCGCAACTAATTTATAGCTTTGAATCTCAAGTAAGTGTATTTGAGATAAGAATCCAATGGAATTACCATGAACACATATTATTAGCACACAAATCCTCACTATGCACCTATGCATTGCCGTTTCCTTATAGCTATAGTATACACGTTATACAACTTACAGCTTAGACCTCCAGTAATAACATCTCTGAAGCAGATTTTACATCACATTAAAGCCAAACATTGATAACTGAAGCCTCATGGCAACACGTACAACTACGAAACGAGTTCACAACGTGACCATCAGCTAGTTCCAAGGTAATATCTTGTAGAAAAACCTACATAATGTCACAAAAAACCAATACAATGTCAAAAAAAATCGACATAATGTCACTTTTGAAGATACGTAATACCCGTGCGAGACGTGTTAGCAAGCTGATATTAATCTGGTGACATTGATTTAGAAGAACTATATTTTAGAGTAAAATGACAGTTGCAAATTTCAAAATGCCGGTTGGACGCCATCTGGGACATTTATTCAAATGAAATGAGATCTCATTTTGAAGCTCCTTAGGAGTATGTCATAACTTTGTACATAAAAACAGTATCTCTCTAAACTGCTGGCGGGCAGGCTAAGTTGAGCGTTTTTGTATATTGAATCGCTAATACCTCAACGACCAAAAGTTAAACGTTATCGTTGTATCAATCTTGTTTTCTTGGTAGGATCTATTCGAGTATCTAATTATATTTCAAACTCGTTTAAGCTTCAACAACTCGCCTGTCAACTGTTTTGAAGGTAGTAAATGTATATTTATGGTTGTGAAGTACTGATAAAGAGCTTGAAACTGAGGTATCAAGGTATTACATGACCCCCATTCCAAAATGTTTCAGGATAGTGCCCAGCCACCATCTTGAAATTTTCAACTGTTACGTGAACGCTGAAACATGCATCAATCTGGTCACCTGGAATCTCAGCTTGCTAAACGGCAAGGTTGTTACGTAAGCATCGTATATACTGTCAACGAAATAGGTAAAACGTCAATTGTTGCACTAGGTAGCCGCTAGTGTGGCGCTAGTTCATTCTGAGCCTAATAGAGTTACCGTTATTGGCGGTAACGTCATCAACGCCATATGAAATAAGTAAACAGATCCAGTCTCCGCACCATGGGCGGATCTTAATCTTCAGCGCATCTGCTACTCTCTCCAGTACGCATGAAGTGGGTAACAGGGAAAAAAAGTTTTCATTCTCTTCCAGGAAGTACTCTAATAAATTTAGCACGAGCTGTCAGATCTTCTCCATTGATCGTATTTCCGGGCATTGAAAAAATTTTATATTGAAGATTTATAACAGGACATCTAAAATTGCTCGCCGATGTCAAGTAAGTTGTCACTCTGACAACTATGATTGAAGGGCACTCACACGTAACCAAAAAGTTTTCGAGACGGACACACACAACTAAAAAACGTATGTCTTTGAGCTTATCGAACAAACGTTCACACACAGGGGTAGGTTGCATGTGTATGTATGAGAGAGATGGTGATTTATAAAGGGCTTCTGGCAGTGTTACTTTAACCCGCCAAGAACGCTGACTGCAATTATACAAATGAGCATGAAGTGAATGTCAGCTAGCTCAACGGTGACATTTTATATTAAAACCTACATAATGTCAACAAATCACATATCACTTTTTAATGTTACGCAATAAGGCTACTGTTCAAAAAAAGCGGGGGGACTAAGCATTGTATAGCGAGAGAGATCAGGACTATTTTTAACTACCAATTTTAGAGGAGGATATTCTTTATTATAGCGATTTTCGAAGCCAAAACATAACCCAAGTCAACCAACTTGGAATTGGCGTAAGTACCTACAAAACGAGTTCGAACATGCCAAATAATCATTGGACAGAAGCCACTTCAAAGCTAGCAAATGCCAGGAGATAGCACTTGATGTCTTTGGATTTAAAAATCTGACGTCGCAAAGCTGGTCGCCGTACCGCCTTAGTAACCGAATTACCCACCATTTCCGCACAAAAAATTCAAACAAACACAAACGCCAAATTTTCAGCACCTTAGCGAAGAAATGATAAAGGTTGTGCTAAAGGTGTCTATGGATATCATTCAAGAACATCAGTGGTCAATGGTCATATTTTTTTAAATACTTTCCTGTCAAAGGCTAATGGACATGATTAAGCCCGTTTTGAATGAAGAAGAGCTCTTAAGGGGCAAGGTCTGTTGGCATAGAGGTGGAAGACACCGAGAACGCTGACCATCCATCAGTATGAAAAAGTCCCGAGGCGAGATATATGTTGTCGGTCATTCGGACAGCCCTTATCTCAAGAGTAATCGGGTATATACAATATAGTCGGAGAGTCCATCAGTATCTGTAGAATGTTTCAATTCCATTGAAACGTTTGACTTGTCCTAATAAAGGGTAAATGGAGTTCTTCAACTTTTTGATAGTCATTAATTGCTTATTTCACTTAGGTGTACTTCAAGGCTGCCATGCACCCCACCTTGACACGAATCCACGGATATGCAATGCGAATATATGGGTTCCAGCTTTTAACTGGAAACGGGCCTCACGAATCAAGCCGATGATTTTTGAATGACGTTTGGTTAATTCGCAAACTCGTGGTTGTGCCACTGAGGATTTATATAGAAGAGAGAAGGAGAGATGTGATATTCTCCAAATTTATAGCCAAATAACTAGTACATGCAGTTTGATCAGATTAATATCGTTATATTGGTCACGTCCTATAACTCCTCTTCCAATTGGTTCAAGCCTGATGCCTGGTCAGTATAGGTATGCCATGGAGACGGCTACTATAGATTACACTTGTTTTGATGCCTACGTAATAGTAATGCTTATTATCTGAGGGTTTGCCTTGCCAAACACGTCTCTGGTATTTTTTTGTTTATAATCTATTCGGGTGTCCTTGAATATGAGAGCAATATTTCAGATTGATAGAACAAGAAAGATGTTGCATCAAGTTTCTGTATAAATTCTCACAAAGAACATCACTGCGCAGATACAGACCTCTAAAGTGTGTACTTGCAGATGTTCTGAATGACACTGATAAGATCCAAAATTTTGCCATCATATAGCAACGGATAAGCAACGCTGATCGTTCAGCTAAAAAAACGTAGGGACTTCGGTTTGACATTGTATATGGAGAAAATGACCTATATTTTGGTTCAAAATATGGGTTGCTTTAGGGCCGTATCGTCAGTCGTTCCTACAATTGTAGGTCACCTTTATGGTCTCCTTGATTTTTATGGACTTGTTTCTCACCTTCAGACAGACTGGGTATTTCTGAATTTCCGTGTCAGCGTCAGCGCTCTGATATTGTGAGGCTGTTTTCTTTTTGAACTGTAGTAAATTTCACGTTGATGTATAAATCGGAAGAGTAGAAAACTATCAAAATCAAGGAGGCTATAAAGGCGTCCTAGAATAATTGTAGTCCCTAAGGACCGTATCGTCAGTCGTTTCTACAACTATTGTAGGACGCCTTTATGGCCTCCTTGACTTTCATAGTCTTTTCAGGCTGAGATATTTGTAGATTTCTACTGCCCCGTGTCAGCGTCAGCGCTCTCCTATTGTCAGGCTGTGTTTTCTTCTTGAATTGTAGGAAATTTTAGGCTATATATAAGATGATATAAATCAAAAGCAGGAACAATTTGATGCTAATAGATACTTGTAATAGATGTATAACCTCAAAATAGAGCGCTGACATGGAATAGTAGAAATCTATTAAAATCAAGAAGGCCATAAAGGCGTCCTACAATTTTAGGAACGACTGACGATACGGCCCTTAGTGTGTCTATCGACTCAAGCTACAGCCGGTCCTGAAAAAGGCAGCAAAAACTCCAGGAAGGGCAATGTTGAGAATGGAAGTAAGGTACACTAAACTATACATGGATATGCTGATAATCCAAAGGTAAAAGAGACATACTTCTATGATAACTAATATTTACTGATGTCATTGTATACAAAAAATATCGAGTATGTAAAAGGCGTTTTCTAAGAGATAAGTACTTTTTTTTGTTAAATATAATGAACGATCAATGACACAATGTGTAATTATAAACTTCTACGAGATAGAAAGATCATAAAAATATATTGCGCTATTCTCAAGCTAAATTTTACGTTTTTTCATAAACATTTTTAAGAAACAGTGCTATTTCCTCAAAACATTGTAAAAAAATTTAAAAAATTGTAACATTTTTTCCACAAAATGGTTTCGTTGGCGTATAGTTCACATGTTTCACATCATTGAAACTTGGTGCCGCATGAATGAAAACCAGGGAAATACACGAAGTTACTTTAATTTTGCCGATTTTTAGTAATAACTTGAACATTTCTTGTCCGATTTACGTGTTCGAAAATTTATTTCACTGGTACTTTAAGGTCGTTAAGAGATGCCGACTTATCCGTTAGAATTAAAATATCTGTCTGGGAACAATAAAAATGAGTATTCTGTCTATATTTAACAAACAAAAAAATAGATGCGATTTTTTTTTCTTGGCATGACCCAAACCTTTTTGACACGTTTTCACTAAATATTATGTTTATTTACAATTTTCATCTGGAATGTTATATATAACTTCTGTTAGATTTTCTGGATCATAAGATTGTACTTCGAAAACGGCGGAAGCATATTCCTTAATAAAACAGTAGTAAAATAGGACTATTTTCTCATGAATTATCGTTATTAATACTCTTTTTTCAGATAAAGGATAAAATTTCTTAATGGTGGCAGAGGATTAGCAATACTGCTTTTGGATTAGCATGCTTTCTGTGGAAATCATAACATGAAAGTCTAATTTATATTACTATGTTGTTCAAACTTCATTGAACCATTTCAAGAATTGTTAAAAAAATCTGATTTTTGTTTGTCCCTTTCAGGACCCTTTTTCTCGGGAGGGGTCCCTTAGGACATTATACAAGACGTGCCAATATTTCTAGGGTAAAAAGTACACCCAAAAATAACAAAAATAGTTGTTATAAATAGGGGTACAAAGATACTCCCCTACCGAGATACAGTGTGATGACGTTTTATTTACGATATTTAAAAAAATATATATCTACGGAGCGGGTACAGATAGTAAGTTAGGATTAGAGACCTTCAGTGAGCACATCATCAGCAATAAGCACACAGAGTTTATTGGCCCAAACTAAGGGACGTAGAAACTGCAGTACCTGGATCCCTAGTAGGAAATCTTTTCTACGCCACTGGCCTGTTCGGAAAAAAGAATTGCATTTCATAAAATACCATTCAATTTTTCATAATTTGTGTCTCCTAAAAATATTCTGTCAGATCACTCGTTTTGGATTTATTTAGGTTTGAATATTTGAGGTAACATAGTAAAATATTTTTATGAAAAAGATTTAGCCTCCCCTTTTCTGAAAAGACCGTGAATATTGATATTGGAAATACGATATGGCATGTGACGAAAGATGTGGCACCTCATTACAATATTAATTGAATAATATGCGTGTCTTATTCTGAATCAGTGCCGTAAAAGCTTATCATTCATTAAATGCCACTGGCTTTCGTGGTATGCTTCTCCTGGTATTAATCATGTTAGCTTCTTTTGTTTATCTAAAATCACAACCAGTGATTGTGGAATCGATCAATTTGAGTAGAATTCTTATCATTTTACTTTTTCGGCCTCTTTTCCTCAAAACTCTTCAGCATTTCGGATTGAGTCAACAAAGAAGATATCACAGATCGTTAGCAACCTCGGACACTAAGTATGGAGACGAAGTATACAGAAAGCTTTCAACAATGTTCATACCTCAGCATTTGTGGATTAGATCACGGGCTTGTGTTAAATCCAGAAGTGGTCACTTTCAACACCTTCTTTAGGTTGGGTATTATACCATTTATTCAGCATTCTTTTCTGTTGTAGTCACCTTATAAATTTAGAAAGTTTTATCAAATACAATGTTTTTCATTGTGCTTAATTCTTATCAGCTTCATTTATTTATTTTTGAAATGAACGTTTTCCTTTTTCTTTATCTATAAACAAAAATGAAGATGCCGGCAAAACCAGTGGCGTGCGTACACAAGGTTAAATGACTGGTAAGCTTCTACGCTACTGATTGAGGATAAGGCACGCGTATTATTGAATCAATATTGCAATGAATTGCCATATCTTTCCTAACATGCCATGTAGTGTTTCCAATATCAAGCTTCACGGTGTTTTCTGATTAGGGGAGGCTAAACATTTTCATAATGATATTTTAGGATTTTACCTCAAATACTCAAACCTAAATATCTCCAAAATGATCTGACAAAAATTCTTCGAGAAAAAAATGTATGGACAATTGAATGGTATTCCATAAAATGCACTCCTTTTCTCCGAAAAGACCAGTGACACAGAAAATATTTTTGCCAGGGGTCTAGGTTCCCCAGTTTCTACGTCCCTGGTTTAGTTTTGGCCCAGAAACTCTGTGTCTTAATTGCTTATGATGTGCTCACTGAACGTCTGAAATCTTAACTCAGTATCTTTATCAGCTTCGTAGACATTTTCGTAAATAAAACTTCATCAGCTTGTATCTAGGTAGGGGAGCATCTTTGGGCCCATATTCATAGCAACTTTTTTTGTAATTTTTGGCTATACTTTCTACCCTGCTGATATTGGTACGAGTTTTTGATACACCCTGTATAGAGGAACAGAATTTCTTATATTTCGTGTATATCCGGGTAGATAAACTACATGTTGACATATTTATTCTAGAATACTGTGTTTACCTAACTGCTTCGTATCGACATATGTATATCTGTAAATGCTCCTTCAATAAGCATCATGAACTTTTTGGTCTTTTTTCCGATGACCTATAATAAGAGAATACTACTGGAGAAGTCACGGTAGAGCTCGTGAAAGAAGGAGTATCCTTGATACCGAAATGACGCAGTAACTACGTCCCAGCCAACTTCTGGAAACTTTTTTGAGGGCGGGAAAACTTCCAAAATGGCGTCGTCGACCTGCATCGATCCAAGCTGGGCAACAGCGGCGCACCCGAATGTAAACACCATCGATTTCGTAAAATTTTAGCCTCCCAATTCGTCCAAAGAAGTAAAAAGTTAGGCCTTAATTTCGAAGTTGCCGCAAAGAAACTTCACCGACACAGATTACGGTTACTTTCTCCTTCTAACTCGTTGGGAAACTAGTTCGTGGGGTAGGTCGACGAAGACGACGATGATGACGATAGCTCTCATGGAGTTTCAGGAGTTGTGGAAGGTTGCTGCAGGGAGTCAGAGAATTACCTGAGTTTTTTATGCTACATTATTAATGAACGAACGGCTACTAATGAAATTTTGCTGCTTAACATCATTCGGTGAAGATTTTTAAGGTTTTTGGACTTCATCCATAAAGAATGTGAAATATAAAGACGGAAGTATGTTTCCAGATGCCATTATTACTTTATTAATACAATGTGATAATTAAACTAAGTAATGGGGCTAGCAATTATTTTGCGAGAGCTTGTAGTCAAGGTATATCTCACGAATAGTGTGTGCCTTTTTTCAATTTGTCATAAAAGCATTCTACCTCGTAGGTTGCTTCCCAAGCTAACAGATGAGGAGAATATTAAAACCGTATGTGACACATGCATCCCGGAAAAAAACTCATGCCATCTCCGTAAATCTGTCTGCCTGTCGTATGTCCGCTAATCCTGGCATGTGTATAACTTGGAGGGCACCAATCCGATTTTGATGAAATTTTGGTGCTATCACTATTATGCCAAGGAGGAAAAGATTACAGGCCAAAAACAGTAAATTCCAGAACATCCGTAAATCTTGTTCTGTATGACGACTACCTAATAATTCTGATATAATAATGCTAAGAGTCATTACTGATAAAGGAAATGTGACATCCCAATTCGAAAGTTTTGAACATAAAGTGTTGAATACGACAGAACGGAGCTGTGCATTTCATGAAATGATTATGCTCAAAGTCTGTCACTAAGACAAAAGGCTTCAAATATAAAGCTTAGGTATGTTGCAAAAATTTTTGTTATTCGCTCATGACGTTGCCTCGACAGGACCAATTTGCAGAACTATTTCTCCTTTGCTTGTGCCAAAATTTTATATTAACCCGGTTGATATTGATACCTTTCTAAATTTAGAGGAATCAATGACATTATGTTTCTGATAATTCAGTCGGTACAACCAGCCGTTTTTCTAAAACCGGCAAAACTCTTTCATCCCATATTCATCTTATATTGGAACATTCAATATTTCAGAGGTACTTTTCGAGTTGTATAGAAATCAAGGCCAGAGGTAAGTTGGATGTCCAGGACTCCCAAGTATGGTTATCCAAACAAATGAATGATATGATGACGCCAAGCTACGTAGTCCGCTGATAAGGTCCACTGTAAATGACTCGTACTGTATGAAACCGTTGTTGGAAAAAACATATTGCATCCAAAAGAACAATACCCTTTTCCAAAATATACCATGATTGCAATACTCCCTCGCATAGCGGAGTGGAAAGTAAAAATCATTCCTAAATAGTGTGCGGTTTCTTGGACTATATATACTGTATTATGCTGCCACAATCATCGTACTTTTGTCGTGGCAGGTAAGACATTTTCCCCTTCGAGCCATAAGAAAATTACCGCAACGTGCTGGAAAATTATTTGGAGAATAATAATAAGCGTCGAAGAACAGGAGAAGGGAGAATACTCCTTGAATCGAGGCAGAACAAACCAACACCTGCTGACGAAAATGACAATATGCGGCATTTTAGGCAATTACCTTCCATATTCTAGTATCAATTCCACCTACGATTTTTTTATGCATTAGTGTGAACTTGTGCACTACTGGGAGGCCTGTATTACTTGTTTCATGTTTCAAGCATCCTCAACTCCCCGGTATTTTTCCTGAAACACATTTCTGTGTATTAAATATGGCATGCTGGCTACACGTAAATAACTAATCGGTATATTACAATTCTCACTGATTCTAGAACACTGAGCGCAGCGCCATATCGAGATTTAAGGTATCCTAGGAGATAATGTTTTTAACAAAAAAATAGCGGCGTCATTTGAACCAGTTGCGGCCAGATTTATGTCTTAAATAAGAAATCGTTTATTTCTTATTATAGATATGTCGGCGTCAAACGCTGAAATCCGTCATTCCCTGAAATGCCTAGTCAGTCCCCGTATTGCCGGCAAACACCGTAACAGTTTGATTATGACAACGTTTGACTAAGCATTTCAGTCATTCCCTGTAATGACTGAACAATTTCAGTCAATCACCATAACCACCACATTAGCTTCGTTACAGAATTTTATCAGCTTTAGACACTTCTAACAAGTAAACCTTTTCATACTAGAATATCTTTCCATACCGAGTTTTATGTCAAAATCTGAAATACTTCTCAATCAATAAGGAAAAATAGAAAATAAAATTGTAACTTTGACACCCTGTATCTCGCAAACTATCAACTTTTGCACAAAGGTTTAGGTCAATTCACATACTTTGGTCTGTAGTATCTCCAGCTTCGAGATTTCCCAACCTCTCGCAGTTTATAGTAAAACTCATCTTTTCATTCTCATTATTTTCCAATTATAATTATATAACACACAGATAAACATGAACTTTACTGTCATTGTTAGCTTCAAATAAGTGATGGAACTCAGTGTGAGTAAACCTGCTGTTACAACTGAGTTATTTCGTTGGTTACCATTTCATACCTGATAAGAAGTCTAAGTCATGGGCAACGAGTTATTATCGTGACTACAAATTGGTGACCAACCTAGAAGACCAGTCATATGCAAAAGATTAAGCAAGAGATATAGTAAAAAAGTTACCTAACAAAAAATTAGGAATATTTTGTCTAAAAATCTAGGTTTGCTGTTCTTTAACTTATTCCGAAAATAACGTATTATTTTGGGTGTCACAAAAGTATGGGCACACCCATATATCTCGGAAACCAAAGGTGCTAGAAAAAACTTATAGGGAGGTCTTAAGAAATCAAATAGTGCATGTAGTGGTGACCTTGGATTTGACATTGACATTCACCTTGAAGGTCATTTTAAGGACAACTTGATTTAGCCAAGTGGGAAACTCCATTTTTCATTGCAGAAATAGAAGGTCAAAGACATTTACTTTCAACGCTTCAAATATCATAGGGGCTCAAATTACATCTAGAAGTTATTCAAGGTCAACTGTTGCTCTATCATGGAATGTTATGAAGCAGCGGACAGCTGGAAGAATACCAATATTCAAGAATAACTTCTCAATGCCCGTCGTGCCTTTACTAGCCAGAAATAATCTTCCTCAATATCTTCAAGAGACAGTCCAAGATCTCTTTTTTCACTTCAACCTGATTCATGAAAGTAGGTCAAATTTTCTCTATGTCAGAATGAAGGTCACCATCAGATGTGCGTTGGGTACCCTGCAACGTTCGCATTAAACTTTTTTTTAATATTCTTTTTTTTTCAGCTATCCGCTGCTTCACAACATTCCATTAAAGAGCAACAGTTGACCTTGAAGGTTTATACCTTTAAATTTTTTTTTGCTTTCTATTTCTATGAGTGTTTCCATTTGTAAAAATCAACTTGCCCTGGAAATGACCTTCAAGGTAAATGTAAACATCGAATCCAAGGTCACCACTAGATGCGTCATTTGATTTCCTGAAATTTTTGTATTCAAAGTTTTTTCTAGCATCCTGGAATATTTGAGTATGTAGATACTTTTGGGACCCACTGCACAATAAATATTGTAGTTGCGAAAAAAAACTGAAAATAAGGTAGTATGTTTATTTAATGTGTTAGATGAAAGGACTATTAGTTCAAAATCACACCGATTCATTGAATATCTATTTAAACACTACGTAGCATAATACTCCCACCGTGAATCAACACAAGGATCAGACTACCACGCAGCCACTACCTGAATGACTACCTCCGTCAGGACCAGCCTCGCCCTCGATGTTTGGAATGCTCTATGACAGATGTTATATAACAAAAAATACTGATCGAATTTTGATGAAATTTTCATTCGCGGTTATTAATAGACCAAAGACTTTCGCCTGGTAAATATTCGAATATCCGACTAGTGACAGCGAAGCTTCGGGCAAAAGACGAAAAACAAATTAAAATCGCTTAATCTTCGTTGTTTGACGTTTCGTAGGCCCCTGATCATTTTCGGAAGAATCGTTGTAAGGGTTAGAGTAGAAGGAAGGTAAAGGTATGTCGCTTGTGTATTTATACGTTTACAGGAAATATTTCACACATCATATATTTTTCCCTTAAAACTTAGAATGATGTAGAAATATCTTCACCACGCATCTCTCTCTGGACTGCGGGAAGAGATGTTTATGGACTAATTATATGAATCTGTTTGACTGACTTGATAGATTTAATCCCTGGTTGACATGTTCGTAGCGAACTTTTTTCAGAAGGTTTAACTACCTCTACCTCATCCGTATGTGCAAAATAGCGAAATACTGTATATGTCGAATCAATGTAGCTACCCCCAAAAACTCTAAGTCTGTTATATTATTTCATTAAATCTGTCCCCCTTTTTCAGCCACAGTTAAATTCAGGTACGTAAAATTGCACTTGTACCCGACGTTAGCATGAACAGTCCACTTTCCACGAGAGCGCTGGTCCCCCTTTTTTCTCATTTCCGCGCCGTCAGTCAGCCGTCACCATTCGCAAACATACTGTTTAATCTTTTTTTAAAGAGGGTAACCGTTTCCGCAGATCCGCTAATTAAGAACCATTTAAAACGTCATTTTTACGTTTCAGAACAACCCTCGTCTTCTTTCCGCCATCGCCACTTGTTTTGTATTTTTTGACAACGTCGGAGAAGGCTGAGATACGACCGCGGACACTTTTGTTTTTGCTGACAAATGCGACCGTTTCCTTTTTTACTGCTTTTGTCGCTGTCCATTATGCTTGACTAATAAGGATAGGCGGAGAATTGTTGTCAAACAGTGTTACTATAAAAAATATTCTACAGGATGCCCCAAAGCATGGAGTAAATTTTCAGTGGGTTATACTTTGGATTATTCTAATTGTGAGATTCTACCATTTGACGATTGTCGGAAAGACGCTTTGTTTTGTAGTTAGGGCTAAAATTTTCTTTTTCAAATTACAGTATTATTCGGAGATCACCGAGAAATTGATTTGGCACCGATATATCTCGTCCATCGCGACAGCTATCCGAATAAAGTTGAATTATTTGTTTAATAGCTAAATAGCAATTTGCGGAAAGCCTCCTCAATTAGCACAAGGCCCAGATAAGACCCAGACTTGAGTACTAATCACATGTTTGGGATGCTGCCGCCCCGAGTACACTGTTCATACTCGATGCTCTTCATTGAAGAACTATCCGGCTGATCGATGACACCTTTTCTAATGGTCGGTCTCGGAACCATTTCACACCGGCGAGCGGTAGGCGATCTGACTCTTTTCTACTGCTATGTCAACGGGCTTTGCCGCTGCGCGATGAGCTTACCACATGGACCCGCCGAAGGTGTCGAGATCGCGGGCCAGTCTTCAGCTTTTCCCAGTTCTACTGACCTTCAATAGTCTTTTAGCATCATATAGCAGTCGCGATGATTCGGTATTTAGATTTATGCCTGTGTGGCTGTACCAGTATTAAAGGAACACCTACAAGAATTACATATGGGGCTTTTTCATCTACAGAAACTGTTAATGATAACTACCCACAGGTACAGTCTTAATAAAACCCATTGTATGAATCAGAACTTTTTATTGGTTTCTTATAATATAGGTGCATGCCTGAACTGTTAGTTAACATAGTTTTGAAGATCAAATCAGACCGGTGACGTCCCCCATTCTCCATTCACTTAGTGAGCCGACATCAGGAGTTTGTCATGACTTTTTCCAGCATAAGAGGATGTTGGTCTCCAAATTTTGTGGGGTCCTTGGATGGTTTACATGAAGACGAGATTTAAAAAAATCTCACAGAAAAAATCACAAAAGGCCAAGTCGAGGCAGCGTGCCGGCCACTCCAAACCGCCCCTAATTGGGATGAGGTACTCAGGGGAGTTCCCTTCAAAACAGCCGTCGATGCTCATAAACTGCAGTTGCACCATCTTGGTGAATGCAAATGCCTTTGATGCAATTTTAGAGGATACGGGTCAGCCCAGTAGCACATGTTATGTTTGTTGACAGATCCATAAAAATGAAAATGGGCGTCACTAAAAAAAAACAATAACGTCATCAGGAACGACTTTGGGAAGAAACTCACACGCGTTCATCCGAGAATTGAAGTCACGTTCAGAAACTTCCTGCACCATTGTCATCTTGTAAGGATGGAAATAAAAATCATCCTGAAGAATTCTCCTCAGAGAACAATCGGAAAATCCAAGGGCAGACGCATGTTTGCGCGTAAAACGCCGTGGTTTTCAGATAATCTAATGGGCCGAGAGACTCCAGTTTTTTGTATTTGCAAACGTAGTGACCCAAGCAACAATTGATCTCCGGTTTGGAGCCAACAGGGCTAAATTAAAGCGAATCTGAAAGGCACGCTGGGTTGGGTTCACAGAACATTCGCTAGAAAAGGAAGCATGAACTGCAAAAGCACGCCCCTCACTATTCCCACGCATGATGGCGACTGAACAGTGTCGGGCCAAAATTTTATAGGTCGGCCTCTCGAACGAGATCACTAGCGCTAGGCATACGTCAACCGACTGAATGGCGTGCATTTAAAAAAAAGAGTTATGCTGCCTATATAATGCAATACTCCAATCGCGTAGACTGCGTGACTCCTTTAAATATGCCGGGGTCGTCTCTTGCTGAATTACATCCAGTAATTATTGGATTCTTTATTGAAGCTATGGAAACTGATAACTCTTGAATGCCCCATAATGAATAACCTAAGGGTTAGTCCAAAGTTCTAGCAGGTCATAAGTCAAATAGTCCTCGGTCTGTTCAATGATCACTATATGTTTCTATTGAGAGTCCATTTGCAGCCATACTGGAGTTGTTAGATGAAGCTCAATGAGAAATGGCCATGATATTTTAAAGAGCCTATGGTGAGAAGATTGAAACCTTGGCTTCTAGCTGAAATCGTTTGCTCGAACACTGCATTCCCCCTGTATTTCCCATAAGGGCTGCCTACCTATCATCACACCTTATGACCTACCACCAGCATAAATATTCGTGCCCGTCCCGGAGTATATTTACCTTCGGTGGAGATCGGCGATGGCGATATCGCGAAAAGGTTCCAACGCCACACCGCAACCGGATGATTTCTTAGGACCGTCTACAGTCACTAAATCACCCTGTGTATATCACCCGACCACTCCATGGTGATAAATCAGGGGTGCCGTGACGACCGGCGTGTTTTCCCGCGCCGTTAAACCTACTAGTTTCAGCCACGTTACTACGCTCGTTCGCGAGCAAAAATTAGGAGGCACGGAATTGTACCAATAAGAGTAAAAACTAGGAATGATGAAGCGAGCCCGCGTGTCATTGTAATATTCTTCTGTTTAGGAACACTATTTTTATGAGGTACTGTAAAAATTACATAAAATATTTTCTTAAAATCTGATTGGATCTAGATGCCCAAGTTATATCGACAAAAAACGAAAAAATGAAAAAAGTCAAACATATAAATTCGATCTAAATTGATTCTGATGTTTTCGCAAAACATTAACAAAAACAGAATAATTTAAATTCCTTTAGCATTTTCCTTTCTGAAAGAAGTTTTGATAATTTAAAAAATGGTGTGAACTAGTTTGACTCTGCACTTCCTACGCAAGGCTGAAACTGGATGAGTTGGTTTTTACGCTGAATAGACCTATCACCCGTAACAGTATTTCTAACTTGTTGAAGAAGTTTTGAGGGTGTATACTAGTTTTTTAACATTCATTTCGTTTGTGTTTTTCAGGTCTTTTGTTAAGATTAATTGTTGTGTTAAGGATACTCATGAATAGTCAGGCTCACAGACGTCACAATTTGAACATTCAGAAAATTAATGAAGTCAATCTGTGATGTATTTTGATCAGGTGTTCCCGATCAATATTTTAACATACACATTCATCATCTAATTAGTTTTATGGTTTGTTGTTGAAAATGGTGAATGCTGTTACGAACAATGACGCTCGAAAACTACTCGAAATGATTGCATCTGTGAATATTTTTGCTTAAAGTAGTTCGAATTCAAATAATTACCATGCATTATTATGAATAGGGACTCATCAAGTCAGCTTGATATTTTTATAGACTACTTGACAATAATATTTGTTGAAACGTTAATGCTTGACTTGACTTGATTTTTTTCAATGTTCCACTTGATATGTGATGGCAAATTATATTTTTATTCTACTAAAGGTTTTCAGTGACATTTATTTTTACAACCGATGAACCATATCTTGTAGCTTAATGCAAATAATCACGAGTAGTGGAAGAGGCATGAAAATGTATTCCCAAATCTATAGTAAGAGATTTCTTATCGACACCTACAGCGTCCATTGGAAAGGAATTTTATAAGGCTGCACTTACCATTACGAAACCCCGTTTCAGATTAAGCGATGAATCCGAAAAAGCTTATACAAAATTTTAGATTTTTGTTGTATTAGCTGATGAAGATATGGTTTTTCCTATTTGAGTTTACAGTTTTTTCGATCGATTTGTTCTACTATGAAAAAAATATTTTGTTCAATATGTATCGTTTTCTCCATTACTTGCGGCAAGGTGTTTATATTACAAAAAGTCAAGTAATTTCAAGACTACTTCAATTTGCAAGTACTTGACGTAAAAGCTACTTAACTTGATTTACATTGCTGATATCTTGACTTGAGGTTGACTTGGCTTTAACCTAAGTAGCTTGAAAATGAAGTCAAGTAGTGCATCCCTATTTATACAGGGTATTCCTTAATGATATGCGAATATTTAAGAGTGTGAATCTACATGAAAAATTAATCTTAGTTTGCTTTATAAACTATGGTCCAAAAATGTTTCCTTACAAAAACTCGGGGTGCTGAAGTTTTACGAAAACAAGAAATGGAAATCAATTAATATTTTCAGAACCGCTTCAGATATTTCACTGATATTTAGTACGTAATGAAAGTTAAGGTTGCATATTTTTCAATGCAAAAATAAATTTTAGCTTTAACAGTGGCGTGCGTACGGGTATTGATTTCGATATGTTTTAAGAAAAAAGTGGTACGTAAATGGTTTTTTGCCAAATAAAAATTATTTTTGATTTCTCCCTTCAGGTTAGAACAAATGACCTTTCTTGATTTTTTTTCCTTTGATGCGCCATTTTTGAGTAAAATAATAAAAACCGTTCTATTGTCCGAGAAAATTAATGTAATAATTGAAGAATGCAATTTAGCAATAAATATCTAGTTGCTCTGGAGTATGTCACTGGCTTGTGACATCCGACGAGTTTCTGTTATTCAGATCTGTTCGCTGTGACATCTTTTTCATTATTTAGCTTTTACAATCTTGTTAATATCGGTGAATTATTCAAATGCAGAAATAACGCAAATGCATTACGTATATGGCCTTGCCAACGGTAATGGTGAGCAAGCCAGACGGATTTACCGAGAGATATACCGATCATTCTTTACCAGATAGTCGAACCTTTTCTAATATTCATCGTCGTCTTGTTGAAACTGGTTCTGTCCGAAAAGAAGTCGAAGAACATCCTGAAACGAGTACGAGAAAGATCGCTAGACACTTAAACATTTGCCATCAAATTGTTTTGAGAATTTTAGTGGATTTTTTGTTAACAACAGTTGCCTTTGCTGCTTGACGATGTTCCATTAGTAATAAGAAACAATATGTGGTACATGCATGGTGGTGCACCAGCACATTTCAGTGTAGCGGTTCGTAATTATTTACAAGCTGTTTATCCAAATCGTTGGATTGGCTGCGGTGGGCCCCAAGAATGGCCACCAAGGTCCACAGACATCAACAGTTTAGATTTATTTTTGTGGGGCTATATTAAGACACTAGTGTACACAAGTCCCATTAACACTGTAGAGGAATTAAAAGAAAGAATAGTTGCAGCTTGTGATAGAATAAAAAACACTCCATGGATATTTCAACGAGTGCGCAATTCCATGAGAAGGAAGACGGAAGCATGCATACTAAGTGAAGGGGGCCACTTTCAACAATTTTTGTAATCATTTCGTTGGTTTTAATGTCATGTTTATGTTGTCAGTTTTTGTTGTTTATTACCCCTAATGAGTTAATTTTTTTCAATTAAATTAATAATAATTTTTATTTGGCAATAAACCGTTGGCGCACAATTTTTTCTTAAAAAATATTGAAGTTAATACCCGTACGCACGCCACTGTTAAAGCTAAAAATTATTTTTGCATTGAAAAATATGCAACTTTATTAACTTCCACTACGTACTAAATATATATCAGTGAAATATCTGAAGCGGCTCTAAAAATATTAATTAACTTCCATGTTTTTCCTAAAACTTCAACATTTCGAGTTTTTGTAAGGAAACGTTTTTGAACCATAGTTTATAAAGCAAACTAACATTAATTTTTCATGTAGATTCGCACCCTTAAATATTCGCATATCATTAAGGAACACCCTGTATATGTATGTCTTATCACGCATTCTGTATCATCCCTTTAACACTTATAATAGCTGAATAAACGATGATAATGTTGATACTTAAATAATAATAATGATGATATATAACGGGCATTTTGGGCGACCAGGCTTTAGCTCGTGCGCTCAAATTCCAGCCTTTGTTTAGTTATTACCTTATCTACGCGCCTACAGGCCTGAGAAAAAATATGGCAATGACATTATGTAATGGTAGTAATGTAATTTCTTCACCCTGAACCACTTCAACCCATCTTCAGATGTGGCATTACGTAATGAATATCATTGAACACATAATATTTCCTATAAGCACTGTAGTATCCGTCGAAACTTCATGACTGACTGTACACATATACGATTGGTATGTTAGCAGGTTTGACATGGCCGAGTACCGCTCCAATCAACGCTGACTTTGAGAGTACATAGGATTGTTGCTCACTGGATCATAACACTTTTAAAAATTGTATGTTATAACTTCACCTTATGATCACGCCGCCTACCTCCTCCTAGCGACCAAGAAAATCAAGTTCAGGTATATGTTGTTTTGCAAAGCAGTACTGGTAGACATTATCAATATCCCAACATATTAGCTGTGTTGATGAATATACCGCATACTCAATACTTCCCGCACTATACTATTATTATGTTACGAAACCCGGCATTACTGCAAACTGACACTGTGACACTACAGCTAGGGCGACAAAGTTAACTTTGAATTGAGGCAATACAAGGCCTTCTATGACTAAACCTGCTTCTTCTTATGACAGCTCCTCAGTACTTGGTTGCATCCTGCACCTTTCCACCGTTCTGCAGCAGCCCACCTTTTCCTGGTGTATGTCCAGCAGCAGTAACACGCTGCGCCTTGCGTCACGGTCAGGAGGCCTCCCACGGTGGGCCGTCCGCAGCAGGATCCTTCAGTCCAGCGGGTGCGCGCGCATCCCCTATAGTCCTGCTACCCTGCTGCGATCAGCAGGAAACCGCTCCCCGTTCGTTTGAGTCTTAACGTGCAGTCGATGCAACAGCGCGTACCACAGAGTCGCTCGCGATCGCGGAAGTTGTTCACGGCGCGGAGTTTTGGAGTTGCTGTGAAGTTTCTAGAGTTGTTCTAAAGTTGTGATTTGTGAGTTGAAGTTGTTCGAGTTCGAGTTTGGGGTGGTGGAATGGGGGACGAGGGGTAGCATGAAGTTTTTTTGGAGATTAGAGGAGCAGTTGGAAGATGATAGAAGATGTCTTCAGTAATGCTGATAGGTACACAAGATTTTTTGTAATATCCGCTGTGAGTGGAAGTTACGGTTCTTCTGGATGTTGATCGAAGCTATTTCAATTTATTTTTTAAGCAACAATCCGGTGCAACTTGCATTTTACAATCACGTTCTCTAGTATAAGAAAATGAGTCATTGTTATTTTCGAATGCGCTCGCGGACCCTGTCGTTGGCGAGAGCTGGTTGTTTTTTTTTACATTATAGACAAAACTATAGTATGCAACACACTATATGGGTATCTGCGTGAGTATCCAATTTTCAAATTAACACTATGAATAAATTAATCTCTGAAAGTAACTCATTCTAATCAAGACTAACAGAAATAGTACTACGTAAAAATATTAAAACTTCTTGGGATAAATGTCTTGTCGTCTTTTTATGTGAATAAGGCAATACTAATATAACAGCTAAAACATATCATGTGCTTTTTATGTTCATGGAAATCCTATTCATGGAATTGACTGGCCGAACTAAACCACATACACGTTTTAATTCCTATTTATTGTACGGCGTTTCGGCCAAGACAGTGGTTTTTTTTAAGTACAATGACAAATAATGACAACACAATGGGACTATATTAATTAGTTGAACACTTTAGGTTCGGAAGGCTTTGAAAACAAATTCAGGAGAACTGCTCATAATTTTTACGGTATTTTATTTTTTTATAAATGGATTTTTATAGATCTCAACACATAAAAATTGAACTTGAAAGTTGATACTTTGTACATTAGTAACACGCACAGAGCTAAAAATGACAACTGATCAATAATAAAATTGGAACTAGAAGTCCAAAAACATACAGGGTGTTACTTTTATGTTTGTCTCTCATGTTCAAATGCCTTGTATAAATGATTAAAAAAAACAGAGTCTGAAATTAGGCACCCTATATGCTTATCGGACATCATCAGTATTCTATTTATTGTATCAGCTTAGGAAATCAGTGGTAGGTGGCAATTCTCGCCTCTTTTATTGAGTTTTTCAATAGACCAGCTCCACTGCTTTTCGTCTGTCTGTCTCCAGGACTAGACCTATACTGTTCTAAATTTTCTAATTCCCCTTTCTACATATTCCCGTCTATAAAAGCGTATTACTGACATATTTAGCTTGCACGACTGATTATCATAAAAAAATTATTTAGAAGATTGATATTACGAACCATACTGGTAGATGAATTTTCATTAAAATCCATAGTTATACATATCTTATTATTATTTATAGGAACACACGAATTCAGTGTACCTAATAATTTTGCCACGTAAATTGTCCACCAAGTTTATCCCCAGGAGCATCGAATAAATCGCATTCCTGTGGGTGTGGATACAAAAGGTCATACATAGGCTCGCCGATAGCGTTTAGCAAATGTAGTATCACTTTGAGTACATAAAACAACAGCAAGCGTGTTAAAATTTTGGATAGAGTTACCAGTTTGCTCATTGAATTGTTAATTTGCTTCGATAGTAGCTTAAAAATGCCATTATTACATTTCAAGCACAAGTACCTACTATGAAATAAGTTTGCACTAACGCAGCCCTTCATGTAGGAAGTGTAAACTAAGAGGCGATTATGAAAATTACAGTAATAATCTCTTAAATTATCTTTTCTCACTATCTGCAAGTATCACACACTCGCACTTGTCATGATCCATTTTCTTAACATACGCGAGATCCCATCTTGCCGTTCCCCGTAAACCCTCTAGAAACTTCTTATCTGTTGTCCTGCCAGGCCCGAGACTTTAAACTTGCCTTAATCCTTTTGAAATTCCGAAGCCACTTCTTGGAATTTGTGCTGAGGGGAAGTGGAGGACCGGGAGCCACTAAGTCCAAGGATTAGAACGGTTTATCCCGAAGGATACTCCTCGCCATCCTATCAGTATTAAACAGCAAGGATTTCGGGTTAGGTGCACTTGATGGCAATAATCTAGCTCCAGCTGGCTCTCTATTTCTGTGCGGTCAAGGTTGAACCTCCGCTAATTGATAGGCATTTGACTTGTATTTCATACAAACTTTATAGTGCGTCTTATTAGCAAGCCAGACTCACTTGACCTTTTTCGGGCATGTTTTTTACCGCTCAACTAGACTTTTAACCGCCATTCTAAGCATTCAATTTTCTCTTTCCAAATATTCATGTTTTTTTTCTTTAGTGCTTAGTTTTCAACTATTTTCTTCAATTAAGTATTCCTATTGATCTTCAACGTTATAAGGTTATTTTAATCATATTGAAATTTAGTCTAAAGTTTCATACAAATATATTTGTATATTCAGGTACCAAAACGAAAGAGAATAATATAACACATCGTACGCCACTCCTAAGGCGACATGGTTTTGATACCAACATAGTGTGTTCTGGACAAGAAAAGTAAACATTTTCGTCAGCTTGACATGAACATGGAACATACTTTCGTTCTGGCTAGATTTTCTTTGCATTGTGGCTGCCATCTCAGGACCTTTGTACTTGTATTTTATTTTTTCTTACACATTCTCGCGAGCAACATTTTCTATGGCTATATAAACCCTTCTCCTTATGACACCATGCTTATGGTTGCTTTGGATGGGAAATAGTTGTTCAAATTCCATGCGGTGTCTCACCTGAAACCAAGCCCAGAACGTGCTGACGAGTTACCAAAAAGCACGAAGCAGTTATCTATGATTTGTCCATGTACGATCAGATGAACAAAACCTGTATTGCTAGGTTATTGAATGGCTCGTAGACTGCATCTACTGTACCGCCAGAATCGCCGGCATATGTCGGCCACGGCTTGTATTTTACTCACGCAGAGGTCGATTCTGGTCAGATGTGGCATGCTGTCTTATTTTGATAGACTATTTTGTTTGCTAATATTATTTGCAACAACCGCACATAGCGCGTCTATTAACCACGAGATCGACCTGAACGTGAAGCACGCTCAGCTTCAGTACCCAGCCAGAGAATAAGACGGTCACTATGCATTTCGCAGGTTCCTTACCAAATATTTTGAAAATGGATTATACGATCACCTTCTGATTCTATTGTCACGTTTTAATACTATTCAAATTTTATGATGTTAGCTTATCAAACATTTCTACCATTGCCTTCCTTGTTAAAACGAAATAATATGAGACAACGCCAAAACGACGGAAATTGCGGATTTACCAAGGTCCAAGCCAAATATTTCAAAAACAGTGGTTTTTCTTCAAACTCTGAGGTAACATTTTAGTGCCAATGAAGTTTCGCGTTGTCAGTTTTTAATTTCTATAAATGTGCCGACGTAAATGTTAAATTAATTATCTTACAAACGAATAGGTAGATTTTGAGTCTAACTTCAAGAAACATGTAATGACACATTTTATACCCTGAACATAAAAATTCAGTCCAATGAATAAATAAATCGTGACCAGTCTCAAGTATCATCTTAAGTACCTCTTATAGTGCCTCCCGAAAACTAGCGACTCTCATATCTAATAAATAGAATCGGCACTTGTTAACAAATCTTATATATACTGATAGTAATATATTGATACATATAACTGTTATCGTAACAAGACAGTCACAAAAGGTGGTATTGAATGCGTCTGAAAAAAGAAGACTTTTTCACAAGAATGGAATAATTCATATATGTTGAAATCTTACGGCATCATAAAAATAACTATTAATTCGTACAATATATCATATTCCTCGGAAAGCAGACTGTATATCTTGAAGCTGACCCTGAAAAGACCAAACAATCCGATAACCCTCATCACAAGGATAAAAAACCTGCCTCTTAAACGCCAAAGAGATTTTCCTCCTTTTCAGTTCGACACACATAAAAATGAAATCAGATATAAATAGATCCCTATCTGAAGGTCGAAGCCCACTTCCTCCGTAAGCTGGCTGCTGCACCCTCGTCTTTGCGTCATTCCAAGGGGAAACCCCGATGCCGATGTCTAGCTTTCGTGCACCCTCCTGCATTGCTGTGTTGCGACCCTCCGTACAGCTGAGTAGCGGGTTGCCTTTTTTAACGGAGATAAATGCTTTACATAAGCGGGTATTATAGGGACTTCCTATGATTTTTGGTTAATATGAAATGTTCGTTTACATGTTATTTTGAAGTTTATTTAACTTGACCTGTTAGTATATCTGTATGTTACTGTTACTGACCTTAATCAATTTTGAAACTCTGTATACACGTTCGATTCGCGTGACAACACACAATTATTAATTAAGTGACACACATTTGGAACCCAATATGGCGGGTGCTACAGAATGCCGATTTATCATTCATACCTAGTAACCTCTGTCATATAGATATCAAATGAAAGAGCTTGATGAGAGCAATACAATAAGAGATGTCACTCTAAATCCAATATGGTAGCTATTTTATTTTAAAACTTAAGATGAAGGATCTTCATTATCCTATAAAGATTACGAACTGTAGAACGGTATATTTACAATCAGAAAAAACGTTTTTAAATTCTTAGTTCATTAACTGGTAAATAAATGTTTTGCTTGTTTTTAGAAATGTACTTTTTCTTTTATTTATGTTACCCAGCTATGAATACGACAGAACTAGAATTCAACACTGAATTTAGTTTATGAAATATTTAGTAAGAGTACTGATAAATCCGTACGTAAGTATTCGGTGTGGAAACTGAGTATAGTCCACGTACTGACCGATTTCGTTCTGTTCGGTAAAACATCTGGTTATTGGAGCTCTCTAGAACCCTATAAAGCCCGCCATAAAGTGAAATAACGAAGAGAGATATTCTTGTTACTGTTGCGGATTGAAATATATTTGTGTAAAGAAGCTCTTATCGTTCTTTTGCAATTTTCTTGTTTAAATATGTTATGGACGATTCATTGGAGACTTGTTAACGTCTGCAACACAAAAATCCAATCTGCATTTGGTATGGCGAAAGAACAGTTGGTACTGGAGACAAATTAATTGTATAGGATGAATTTTAGAATTATTGGGTTCCCTAGTCAATTTTTGGCCATACCGTAAATACGAGAAACTTGGAATAAAGGTGGGTGGACCATTAAAGTCATTTATTACCGAATAAATGAAATAAACAAATTATAGCAGTACCACCTTTTTTCTAATTTATACATCATTGCTCTATTGCAGAAGTAACCATTGTTTATTAAATATAAGCTCTCTCCGCACAGCTTTGCAAGGAACAAGACTCGTTATAAGGCCAATATAATAAATCAGTCATTCAACCTTAAACAATTCAAATATCTGCTTATATTACTTAAAATACAGATAAAGTCATCTCATTTAAATGGAATATATTCTCATAACAGATACTCATTCAGCATTACTCATTATAATGATAAAAAATGAGTTGCTAACAGCCTTTATAATGAGATAAAAAAATTTAAACCGACTTAAATGGCCTTCTCATAAGTCCGTTCCTTGTGAAGCCGTAATGTTCCAGATGGTTGCTGGAAAGCTACAATTCATTTATTATTGAGATACAATTTAAAAACTGGTTGTGCTGTGAGCTCGTGTTATAACTTCAATGTCGACAATCGGAGTCAACAAAGTAAGGGACCGCATTGACAAAATAATAAGGCTCGTCACCACATCTGTGCTCTTGACCTCGCTGAGTTTAAGTGTGAGAAGAAGGAATTTGTCATCGCATTGCAATAACTATGACTTTTAAAGATTTTGCCTTTCTTGTTCCACCCACCTAACAAGGTGTTTAACCTTTGTGGAAGAAACTTCCAGTCTCACCTAAAAATTATGAGAGAATCGAAAAATATTCTTCTCTAGCTTAGACTCTTAGATTAACGAAAGTCGGTGACATATATTTTCATGACAATAGATTCCAAGAACTTGTTGCGTGGAAAGCATTCTGGTTTTTCAAACGTTTTGAAGGCGCAACGCACATATGACATCAATGACACGCCCACACTAATGCAAATGATCCCCTTATATACTTGGAAAATATCGTCCCAAAATTTCGGGATCACTTTACTACCCGTACTTATATACGTATTATTCAGGATAGAGAACAAGCACTTGTTAGCATATTAACGAAGCGGACGATAAACCATTCCTCAAACTAAACTCTGGATTTGTAAGCTTTTTTATAATATTTACCGCAAAATCTTCACAAACAATAGCATTACTATTCTCTCCTTTTATACGTATCTTTTATAATCGGCATCTATTTCTTCTCTTGCAGACCGCTCCGCCAATTCGGCCTACCCGCTCATCTAAAAAAGCGCAAAATCGACCAATCGCACTTGCCAAGCATGGCCGCCGTCGCTAAGAGCTTCACGAAACTGGAAACATTGGATGACAAGAGACGGAAAAAGGCTGCCGATGAAGCTAAGTCCTTGCTATTACCTCAGAAGAAACGAGTCCTTCCTACTTCAAATACTTCTAGTCCTATCAAAAAATCTCCCAAATTGTCTGATGAGGGTGCACCAGAAGAAACTTTGATCAGGGAAACGGAAGCTGCATTGAAGAACCTTTCAGGAAGCTGGCATGGCTCTAGAGGAGGATATGCTACTCAACAGGAGGATACACCTGCTTTTGAAAATTTATTTGATGAAAAGAAAGCTAATGTAAAACTATCACCAAGCTCTGTTTCTAATAGCAGCTCTGATAATGCTTGCTCGCTAAAGGATGTGATAACATTAAGAGAACCACATGAACATGATGACAGTAATAGCGACAAGTCTAGTGAAAGCAACAACAAAAAAGGTGGTGAAGGTAAAAAGACATACCAAAGCCCAGACTTCAACGAGTTGGTGGACGAAAGTTCCAACGAACTAGAGATCGACATGTCTGAATCTGCTTCAGAGAAGAATGAATCCAGCGAAGACCCCAAGAACCAAAGGTCCAAGATACCTAAATATCCAACCAGTGACTCTGCCTTCCATAGCTATCCTAGGACATCCTCAACGACATCACCTTTTTCAACCACATCTGCCTTCAGGCCGCCTCAGTCCAAAAATCCGCCACTCGGTCCATTTCCAGCTGAAGCTACGTTTGTAGCTTATCCTGGTGAAGCTGAAGACAAACAAAAAAATGTAACTCCACTAAAACCCAGCGAAGCTCAGGCTGAAGCTCAAGTGAAAAGTCCTGAAGGTGCAAGTAAACAGTACACGATACTACAACCTGCAGGATTAGGATCAAGGGCTGCAAGCACGCTACAAGAAGTGCAAAGGGAAGGAGTACCAAGTGTTGCGGCAGTAAGTGGGAGCGAGAGTGGAGCGAAAACCACTTCTGTAACCACTATACCTACGGGAACGCTTTCACCAAATAGTATTGGCAGAGGTGAGTAAATTTATTTTCACAAAGTATTGTTTCAAACTGTCAGACAAAAACGTAAACAGTTTCAATTATAAGTGAGCTTTAGATCTCTCTGTGTCGGGTGTGAATGACATCCAGTGAGAAAGTTTTATTGTTACAGATACAAATTATATGTATACTAAGTGACATATAAATCCGAACACCCAGTTTAAATGGTTTTATTTTAATAAAATTTTGTATAAGTACTTAATGAAGCATAATGAGTAAATGATAAAAATTTCAGAATGATTGCACTGCTTTAAAGCCCTTTGACCTTTAATAATGTGTGGATGCACCCTGATGTGCCACGCATTCTCCAACGCGCCTAGGCATGCTTCTGATCAGGTGGTCAATGTCCTCCTGTGGTATCTCATTACAGGCGACCACCAACTCCTCTCGAAGTGCTTCTAGAGTCTGAGGAGGACGTTGCAAATTGAGCAATCTCCTACCCATCATATCCCACACGTGCTCAATTGGGGATAAGTCGGGAGATCTTGGTGGCCATGGTAACAATGTGACATCATTATGTTGAAAGAAGTCTATTGTGACTCTTGCAACATGTGGTCGGGCATTATCTTGTTGGAAAGTTGGATCTGCCAGGGTGTCAAGATAGGGTAAAAGATGGGGTTCTAGAACTTCCTGGATATAACGCTGCGCGTTCATGTTACCTCTGATGAAGATTAAGGGTGACCTGGAACCATAAGCTATAACACTTCAAACCATAACTCCAACAGTGTGATGAACATGTCTTTCAACAAAAAACTGTGGATTCCTCCTTTCACCACGTCGCCTTCTAACCCTTACACCGAGGTAATCGCCTTGAGTGGTGCAGACAACGGTCACTCTGGGATCAGGAATGGAACAATATTGTCTTTAGTGACGAGTCTCGATTTTGTTTAGGCATGCACGATGGTCGTGCCATGGTTAGAAGGTGACGTGGTGAAAGGAAGGAGTCCACAGTTTTTTGTTGAAAGACATGTTCATCACACTGTTGGAGTTATGGTTTGGGGTGCTATAGCTTATGGTTCCAGGTCACCTTTAATCTTCATCAGAGGTAACATAAACGCGCAGCGTTATATCCACGAAGTTCTAGACGCCATCTTTTACCCTATCAAGACACCCTGGCAGATTTAACTTTCCAACAAGATAATGCCCGACCACATGTAGCAAGAGTCACAATAGACTTCTTTCAACATAATGATGTCACATTGTTACCATGGCCACCAAGATCTCCCGACTTATTTCCAATTGAGCACGTGTGGGATATGATGGGTAGGAGATTGCTCAATTTGCAACGTCCTCCTCAGACTCTAGAAGCACTTCGAGAGGAGTTGGTGGTTGCCTGGAATGAGATACCACAGGAGAATATTGACCACCTGATCAGAAGCATGCCTAGACGCGTTGGAGATTGCGTAGCACATCAGGGTGCATCCACACATTATTAAAGGTCAAAGGGCTTTAAAGCAGTGCAATCATTTTGAAATTTTTATCATTTACTTATTATGCTTCATTAAGTACTTATACAAAATTTTATTAAAATAAAACCATTTAAACTGGGTGTTCGGATTTATATGTCACTTAGTATATATGTTACATTACGTTCTTATTTGTAAGTTGAAATTTGACCGAGTTATTCAGCGTTGAAAATAACCATTTTAAAGTTTTTCAGCCTCTAAAACGTTTATAACTCGAAAACGGACAACTTTGGAGGAAACTTACTGATGGCCTTTTTTGAAATCTACAAAAACCCTGGAAAAACTATCCGAAGCGAAAACAACAATTTTTTAATTTACTTAAAATGGAGTTTATAGAAATTTGCACCAAGTTACTCTTGGGCAATTGGTTGCTTCATATTAAGAGGCATCTAACAAGAATGATTATGATAATAAAGTTGGAGTTAGATAATGTCTCCCACAAATGTGAGGTTTTCTATACCAATATATTATTTACAGTTGTAGTTAAAACTGACATAAAAAATCAGGGTCCTCAAATAATTGTGGAATCCTACATAAATAAGTGATACGACGGAGCATAAAAGCCGCTGAGGATCATTATGGATTTTGTCCATCTAACTACTACAAGATAGATGGATTATTTTATATATATTTTATATATAGGTGAAAAATAAAGCTTTTGCCTTTAGTTGGGTACTTCGACAAAATTCAAGCAATGAGGACTCTTTATACTTTATTAAGTCTCTAGCTTTCAATGGACTTTGCCATCATCATCAGGAGAATAGTATGTGAGATTGTTGCTAAAATTAATTAAAGGTTAAGTTGAGGGAAACATTTAGTAACCTGTTGAAAGCTGAATACATGGTGCATTCATTAAAATTAGTATAAAATACACACAGCTGTATATCAGGAATACCTCAAAACGGATTAAAAATATTTGGAACAACCTGATGCTGCCTGCTGTTTCACGATGTAACATGTAATAATTTTAACTTTCATTCCAAATATTTTTAATCCATTTTGATGTGTTCCTGACATACAGCTATGTGCATTTTATACTAATTTTAACGAATGCAGATACCATGTGCTACATGTAACTTTCAACAGGTTACTAAATGTTTCCCCCAACTTAACCTTTAATAACATTTAGCAACAATCTCACATACTATTCTCCTGATGATGATGGCAAAGTCCATTGAAAGCTAGAGACTAATAAAGTATGAAGAGTCCTCATTGCTTGAATTTTGTCGAAGTATCCAACTAAAGGCGGAAGCTTTATTTTTCACCCAACTGGTCTAGATGACAATGACCACGTCTCAAGTTATATGTTATATATATTTATGCCAATTGCCCTTTTTATATCAGTGGTCTGTTAGCGGGTCGTCGCGTCGAGTATTGCAAATGTTGGCAGGCATTTTGTTAAGAACCATACATGAAAAAAACTTATTTCAATATATCTTGTTAGGTCTGTGGCAGAATTCTCTTTCACATTTAAAGGCTGGCATATTATATGTATTATATAGTCTACAATCGAAACGCAAGATGCAGTTTGTGACGTACCAAATCTTCCGTTTTCATTGTCGCATTCCGGCAAGTGCTTGTTATGAATAAAATCAACAGCGTGTTAATATTTGCACATGTACCAACTTGCTTGAAAAAAAGAATGTGTGTCTGTATGCTTGACGACCACATGGCGTCGGATCACACAAACACTACGAGTATTTCTTGCATGACGACTTGCTTGCAAGTAAGTCGTACGTGTAGCATGAGTGTCTATGCTAGCCTTACTTACTTCTTCTGCTGTTCCAATTAGGAACATACAGAAGTTTTTCCCCGCGAAAGGACGTGTGTTAATGACCGGCAATTATATACTTGATTTGACAAAAAAGAAAATATCGAAGTTAATTTTACCTCTCTTCTTGTTTTGTTCTTTACAACAATAATATCTATCTATCCCATTTCTGAGCTTTATTTTGTTGAGGAATAAGATCCTTTCGGTAAGAGACGAAGGACAAGTATAGGAGAAAACTAATATCTTGACATCACCGGTATCTACTATAAGCTTTCAATGCTATATGTAAGATGAAATTTAATTTCATACAGAAACACAACAGAACAACAAAAGTATATGTAGTAACTTACTTCAATACGTAAAAATGGGCTAAAACTGCATCAATTTAAACCTGCACCTCTCCGTAGTTTGTTTAGTGAAGTTTGGATGGCCAAGAAACTTGTCCCCAACAAACTTTGCCCAGATGTAAATGATGAAAAAGTAATCCCCGGAAAAAAGTTAAAACTGAAGAAGAAGTATTAAGTGACTGGAATGAGGGGAAGTGTTGAAGTTGGTTCTTTGAAGTTACGACCGAAGTGGGTCAAAAACTATATACTCCCGAACTTTTTGAAATTACCGAATTAAATCAGTGTCAAGGTCCCGCGGGTACAAGAATAAGAAGAAACTTTTGGGAAATCGATCGCAAAAGTCATTTCAGGGCAATTATGGTTTCTCGCGAAGTCTTAGAGAGTTGTGGGAGTTAGCTGGAGTTCGTTAACACTGCGTGAGACTCCTACTACTCCACTACGCAGTCAAGGTCTCCGGCTGTATGGCTGAAACTTTGGAGGCAATAACTGGAGAACTTACTTGCAACTGTTACTGATAGTTGTTTCCAAAACTTTCATACTTGGTGTGAGGATACTTTTGCAAATGATATAACTTAAGTTATAGAAGAGTCGACTGGTAACTTGTAGATTTTTTTTGATATTTCGGAACATTGAGGAAAAATTCCTTTCCATTAGAGACACATGGTCGTCTGTTGACTGAGCAACTCGAGTAGTCTTATAGCCTTGAAGATTAAAAAAATTGATCATATTTGAAAACAGATTAGAAAAATACTAGCAGTTTGTGCAAGGAAGCTGATAATGAAAACATACAAAGGAGGATTTTTCAACGTGTATGCCACGGAGACTTTCATAATTTGGTTAGGTTTCATCTGACTGAAAACTGAGGATACTGCTTTTCGCGCTTGCAAGCGAAAGTACTCAAAAGGGAATGGTCAATAGGCGAAGCGTGAACTAGGGAGTAGCTAGTATACAAGTAACAAGAATAACGATCAGACGCATAGCATAGCGATTATTCTACATAGTACAGGTAACGCTTTAGTTTGAAAACAGCATGAAGTTAAGGGAATTTGAATTTGAAAATTGTATAAAGTTTGTCACGTAAGCAACGCCACCTTACTGCAACGTAGACTGGTCGCTGCCAGATCTGTTACTTAAACTTCTGGTGATGCTATTGTTACACAACACTAGTAGTAAAATTTTGTATAGTAGCTCCAATGTGTAGGAATTGTAAATCCGTTAGACGACAAATCCGTTCATAAATTCCCAAAAGTTAATAGCGAACACTGATGTTTTCATTCCACTCTTTTCTCGCAGATCACAACGTTATATCCCATCTCATCTAAAACTATCCCGACCTAACGTTCATCTGTTTAATATTCCACCCTCATGCTCATCGTACCCTCATAACGAGTTGCTCCGCATCTTGTGGGAGCGTCTTAAGCCAAACCCATTAAAAAAAGGGTTGCAACAGCTGCAAGGGGGCCATTCAGACACGAAGCACGTCTCCAAGGGAGCTGTATGGTGTTCAGGAATACTATCTTGGAACTTCAGCCGTCGGAATATTTGTTTCGCACAAGGATTTTGTGCGCCAGGTGAAAGGCGTGGGGCAGAGGTAATTAAGAAATATGTTGAAATATTGGTGGTGTCCGTTTTTCAAGATGATATAGACACTCACGCAAATCGCAAGATTTGTTTGTCAAGCAAGTCGCTAGGCAAGGCGTTTTGTTGCGGTATCGGAAGTGTTGTTGTCATCAAGTATACAGCCACATAGTCACACGAGCGACTTGTTACACAAGCAAAAATCGACATTTGGTTGATTTTTCGGATACCAAGTAATTAACAGAAGGCGATAATGATAACGGAAGATTTGGTATAGTTGTAGTCACCGTTCTTGGCGGTTATGTCATCAACGCCATAGAAATAAGTAAACAGATCGAATGATAATGTACTCGTAAAATGCAAACAATTAAAAAAACGAACTTACCACTAACTGTCTCAGCGCTTCACCTGGTGTGTGAAAGTTTATTGAACGTATTAAAAAAATCCACTTATAAAAAGGGAACACAATTTTTATACATACATTGTTTTTCTTTTTAAAACCCACTTTTTTGTATCTAAGAAGATGTTCAAAATGTCGTCCTCCACTTTCCATACAAGCTTCATTAAGACGAACCAAGTTTCTTCTTACTCTAGGTCCTCGAAGTTGTCTATTTATTATTTCAGCCGCATTAAACATTTTTTTGCGACGACGTACGCGAACAAACACAAAACAACATACTAACCACTGTTACCGTTTGCGATCGATTGCCGGTTTGATAAGAGTGATGATGACCGACGCGCGGTTGTCATGTGTATTTTAAATATTCAATTTAATGAAACCTACTTACTTACTGACTACAAATTTTAGCTTAACTTAGAAAAACTTAATGCCATTTATTAGTTAATTACCCAATTTAAAAAGTTTTTGGATTAGATTATAAAAATTAGTAAGATTGTGGTGATTGTAGTCGATATAAAGTTGTAAACTATAAAGCCATTTAGACAAAAATCTATTGATTTTTGGACCATGGGTCATATGAACCTTTTGACCCCCCCCTATTACCCATTTCAATAATGACTACCATAACGTTTACACACTGTATATCAATTTACATGATGGTGTGAACATACCATATAGAAAGTTGTTGGCTTCTGATATTTATTCACGGAATGCTATTTTGCAGATTTACTCTCTTTCTCGTTCATCACGCTACTTTTGCAAACAATTTAGACCATTTTCAGGGTTTGGGACAATAATTCTTCCACGTATATCGCAACAGAACCTTAGACTACCATCTAGGTACTGGTTGGCTAATTCCAATGCCCAAATTTGTATTAATAAGTTACATACCTGTATACTGCATCCTCTAACGAAAATCACTACAGAGCTTCTTTATATCAATACAGTCATGATTATCAAAAATACATGCATTAAATATGTATAATTTCTGTTGATTCTTGCACATCAATACGATCTAGATGTATTAAAAGGTTACAATATATGTGGTATCGTCGTTCGGCATAAGAAACGTGAATACATGAGAGATACTTAGTTAATTCATTTAACCATGTCGTTGCAAATAATCCAAAAGTAAGTACATAAAAACACCATAACCTTTAGTTTCATATTTCTACGTTTGTAGACTTTTTCGATATCCGCCGATTCAACATTCTTTTACTTATGTGACTTCAGCTACGTAATTAGCTCCAAATCAACAGTAAATCCATTCCAATTACGCATTCCCAATGACAATTTTCTCCTCCATTGTCTATTCGTTACGGAACATTACCCTTCGAAGACGAGTATTTACCCTATAGTACATATAAGGATAAGACTAATAACGCAGTAACAATAATCGAACGGTATTAAGAAGGGCCTGCTTCCCTTAATGTCTCTCGCACAATCTCCCCCTTTCTCAAACGAACTCAGTGGCGTAATCCGCAAAAGGGGTTGATTTCGATGTAGGGATATTCCACTATCAAATCTATAGGATGTAGATTTGATGTCAACATAAAACAACGGTACAAAATAGTTCAGTACAATTAATATACATGTAGGAAGCATAACAGTCCCTAAGTCAATAAAACGAACCAGAGATGTTGAATTTACAAATCATCTGAGTCTACTAAATGCATTATTTTTATCCTTTTCTTGCACCCCAAAATATGTATATGAATTCTCATCTCACTGGAAATGCAATTTATGCTTCATCTAATTGTAAATAGTAATAATAATAGTAATCAGTTTATTCACGTAACATACAAATATAACTCAAATGGTGTCATGGTAAAACTGGAGGCGAATACAATAATTTACGATAAACACATCTTCTTTCAATCCCTTCGAAGTGGAGACGGGAAGCAGAAAATTATATATGTAAGTCAATAGAACATGTAAATCTACGGGATTCTCTCGAAACCTGAAGAGGTCTGAGTTTTATATTATACCGGTTTTGAGTTAAAAATGTTCCAGATTTGATAGCTGAATGATGGTTTAAATTGCACTGTTCAGAATATCGGAGGTGTCAATAACCAGACGCACATCTGTACGAAATATAATTTTTCCAAATGAGTAAGTAGAGTTGAAATTTTCTTGGTAAGAGCTGCGTAAGTGGTTTTAATAATTTGATGAACTGATCAAAAATTGCCTTCTCTTCCAAAATACTTTTTCAACTTTTCTCTGATGCGAAGATGGTTGTTTTGGTAAAAATGTACGCATCATTTATTATTGAATTCTAGAGAGGCAATAGTTAAAAAGTAATGAAAATATGACCTACGTGGCTAAAAGATGAACTTTCTGAGGAAACATAAATGGAATAGTCATCTTCGTGCGTGCGAGAGGAGGGACGAATATTGTTCAATAGTGAAGTACCGAAATTGTTACGGTAATATTTCTCTTTCCCTCAATGATAGAAAGTTCTCTGGGATGAAAAAACAGCATATGCTGAAACTTCGGTTTGGGTTCAGTTATTATCACAGAATAATAAATAGCAACAGATTCGGTGGTGCTAAACTTGTTTTTGCCAAGTCTTATTTAACTCCCTAAGCATGGATCAATATTAACAGTGTACAGAAAAAAGGTTCAAGGCATGACTGCTTTGGTTGATTTCATTCAATGCCAGTGGACTGATAAATAATAGAAACCTCGCTCGAATATTGAACACTCCTTGTTTTATACAGGATGGCCGATATGTAACTGACTGGTTTGTATCTTGATTATTTTTAAAATGAAATAAAATACGTCAATTTTTTTCATCTTAGTCTTTCATTGAAACTCAGAAATTATGTATGAAAAATAATACCAGATAAATGTCCGCCTCTCGAAGCCGCGCAAAACTTGGGCCCTCTTGATTGCATTTTCCATCAATTTTTGGTAGGTTTCGGGAGGAATATTTTCAATTGCTTCCGTAATATTGTTCTTCAGCTGCTCTACAGTATTTGGTTTGTTGGCATAAACGCTATTTTTAAAAAATCCTCATAAAAAAGCCAGGAGCCGTTAAGTCCGGTGACCTTGGTGGCCAGTTGACGTCATCAAATGGAAAAATTAAACGTCCCGGAAATATTGTTCGCAAAAGATTCATTGTTTACCTAGCTGTGTGACAAGTTACTCCGTACTGCTGGAACCACATGTTTTGCAGGTTAAATTGTTGGATTTGAGGAGCCAGAAAGTTTTGCACCCTACCACAGTAGCGCTCGCCAGTGACAGTAAGAGAATTATCTGCAGCGTCTTCAAAGAAGTAAAAGCTTCAATGACACCTCCATACCAAACACCGCACCAAACTGTGACTCGACGAGGATGTAGTGGTCGTTGATCGAATCGTTATTTTGGGTATTGAGCTGCAATATTGCATGACTGTATTGTCGGCGACTTTCATGGTCACTAGGCTGAATTTCTTCGGTTAACTGAATTTTGTATGGCCCCAAATGCAAGTCTTTTTTCAAAATAGTGCATAATGACGTGCGACAAATACTCAGTTCTTGAGAACGATGCCTGGTAGACGTGTCAGGAAGCTCCACTACACTTTCACGAACTCTCTCGATATTTTCCGGAGTACGGACAGTTCGAACACGGCCCGACCTTGGCAAGTCTTTAGCTGGCTACATTTATTCGACCGAAATCTTGTCGTAGCTTCCGAATCTTTGCAACAATCGACTCATTATTTAAGTAACACGTTTTAACAATACGGAAGCGTTGTGGGATCATGTAGCGCTCGATGATGAATTGGACAGAACTACTACGGCGCCTCCTACTGAAATGCGTGTATAAAAAATGACGCGGAATTTGAATCAGTCAGTTGTATATTGGCCACCCTGTATTTGAGTAACTAGAAACAGAAGGTAAAATCTTGGGAGATAAGGTCAAGAAAATGTTACCGACTGTAGCAGACATGAGCTGCATTTTGGTAATTGTGATGTGTTTTTTGATATGACATCTGCTTCTTAGCAACGCGTCCATCTGATTTCCAAAGAAATCTCTAGGTGTTTCCCTAGAGTATTATTTTGAAGTCTTCGCCATATTATTTATCTACCCTGGATACTCTGATGTAAAAGGATCATTCTTGTCACGCTAGAAGGGCTAATAAGAGGACAAAATTTCGTTATATTTACCGAACCTACCCGAGGTATATATATATTTTACTAATTGGTTCAACTTTCTGGTCAAACGCTTTTCTATGCCCGACGCACAGTATCAAGTATCTTTAAAAACAGTTCGTATAGACCTAGAAACATCACATAATAGAAAGTTCTGGTAATCACAAAACCGCATACGTAGACGTTAACTTAAAATTTATTGCCTTCTTATAGCTCAAATCTCGACGATGACTATCTAGATACCCTCAAAAATCCCATCTGCGATCCTTCATCTACACAATTACACCTTCTAAACTTCAACGAGATGAAATAAAAAGCCAAATCCCAGCGTTAACACCCAGCTTACTCGTAAATAACACGAGAAAAAATCAACCGTTGCCATATTAAACTCCCCAGAGCTCGTCGCAGCTCCTTTCACGTCGCACGTCCCACACAGCAAAAAAAAACTCAGGCAGCAGCAGCTTTTCCTCTTATTTTCCTTCCCCTCCGTTCCGTCTCCCCCTTCTCCCGTCGGAAGTTTGGAAGTTGCGCGCAACTTTATGCTCCGCCCCCCAGGCGCTATTAGCCTATGGGTGTGCATAGGGCGTGCACCTCGAAGAAAAATCTTTTTTTAGGAAAAAAGAGTGGCGGAAGGCTACTGGTCGACTCTCTCAGCCAGTTACGGCTCGATGAAATGTCTTTTTTGCTGTTTTGCTATGTGTGTTGTACCGTATATGCGCGCCAGGACTTGGGTGTGACTCTCAGGCTCTTATTGCGTCACCTATTCGAGCTTGTATAATTTATAGCGAGGTGGCTGGAAGAATCGGAATACTAATTTAATGGTAATCTGCTAGATCAACCGTGCATTCTCAAAATCTGAGATATGGAAAGCTTCAGATAATCATAACGAAAGTTGTTCATGCCGAATATTATGCCTTTAGATCTTGGAAATTAGAGAACTGTACATTGTATAATTATGTTCTCTATAAAATTTGCGGCACTAAGCAAAAATAGCCATACTGGTATGTAGATCATGTCATGGTGTTTGGCGGGTCACACTGAAACTACAGACTTCACTTTGATACATCCATCTCCGTCACATAAACATGTGCAATCTGCCTCTGCGCACGAACTTTTTTGTGTAGCTCAGACGTAAGGCAGTCTGATAAGTACCTGAAAATTCTAAGAGATGGCATTAGTATTCACTAATGCGAACCATTTTTGTCGAGGCTGATCCTTCAAATGACACCTGTCAAAACTTCAGCCATTCATGTTTACGCATTTACAAGTTAGAGCACTGAGAAGCGACTAACCTCAGAGTTTTTTTAATATGGAAAAATCCGAGTTTCGAGTTTTGATCAAACACTACTATCTACGCAAGAAAACGATATCCGACACCAAGGCCAAGCTGAATAAGTATTACCCGGACTCTGCACCGTCGATTGGAACGATTCATTAGTGGTTTACGGAGTTTCGTTGTGGCCGTACGAGCACAGTTGATGCTGAACGATCTGGGCGCCCAAAAGAGGTCACTACACCAGAAAACGTCGAAAAAATCCATGATATGATGTTGAATGATCCCAAAGTGAAATTGAGAGAGGTAGCTAATGCTGTAGGCATGTCATTGGAACGCGTAGGCAATATCGTCCATTCAGTTTTGGGCATGAAGAAGCTCTGCGCGCGATGGGTGCCGCGTTTGCTCACAGTGGACCAAAAACGAATTCGTGTGACGACTTCCCAGCAGAATTTGGCATTATTTTCGCGTAAACCGACCGAGTTTTTGCGACGATTTGTAACCATGGATGAAACCTGGATCCATTACTACACTCCTGAGTCAACGCAACAGGCAAAACAGTGGGTTCCACCGGGCCGAAGTGCTCCGAAGCGTCCAAAAACGCAACAACGGGCCGGAAAGGTTATGGCCTCCGTATTTTGGGATGCTCATGGCATAATATTCGTGGACTATCTTGAAAAAGGTAAAACCATAACCGAAGCATACTATTCATCATTATTGGACCGATTGAAAATCGAAATCGCCGAAAAACGACCGCATTTGAAGAAGAAAAAACCGCTTTATCATCACGACAATGCGCCTGTTCATTCATGCTTAGTTGCACAAGCAAAATTGCATGAAATCGGCTTCGAATTGGTTCCTCAGCCACCGTATTCACCAGACCTGGCCCCCAGCGACTATTACTTATTCCCTAACATGAAGAGATGGCTCATCGGTAAGCGTTTTTACTCAAATGAGGAGCTCATAGCTGAAACTGAAGCGTATTTTGGAGACCTTCCGATCGAGTACTTTTCGGACGGTATCAAAAAGTTAGAAAATCGTTGGATTCGCTGTATCGACCTAAAAGGAGAGTATGTTGTAAAATAAAACCGACTTTGGCCAAAAAAACGTCTCCGTGTTTCATTTTTCAGGGACTTATCAGACTGCCTGTACGTTGCTTAGGTTCGTCTCGCCACCTCGAAAATTTTCTCACCAGCGCCAGCGTATGAGTACTTCTAACCTATTCTTGTCACACTCAGTATAACAACCCACTTGACATGGGCGTATCATTTTGAGTTTATCTTTTATTTACCTTTCTAATACCTAAACATACAACTAACGGACAATATCAATAGATGTTGGCCAAAATTATTAGAATATTTTCAAAACGTGACTGAAACCAGTAGTTTTTTGTTAATCAATTCATGTGTGCCAGAATACTGCGTTCAAGATCGGTTTGTCTAGTGTGCAGTTCGTTATGGAGCTTCAGCCCCGCGCATGGTTTACTTATATGATTTGTTTATTTCGTATGGCATTGATGACGTAACCGCCAAAAACCATGTCAAGCTTTAACAATAATTGTAGTAGCTCTTAGATAACTTTCCGTACACACTTGAACAAAACATATGATACATAGTATTTGAGGCTAGCTTTCCATTTTAGCTGTTTCTCCATTTATTAACAAAGCTGCTAATGTTAGTTGGGTTCATATTGTGTTCTTAAACTTTTGGCTCATTTATCGTAACTAATCCAAAAAACACAACCGGCAACTGAAGAATATGGTTGGGTTCGCTAAAAAGTAAGGCTTCATTTTGTTCGAAAATGGAAGAAGGGCTGAGGGCTGTATCTGTTAAAAGAAAGTTGCATAATTTATGTCGCTCAAAATCGGAGAGGTAAGCTAACTTTTGTCGTAGGCGAGCGACGTGCTGTTTTGCCGATTTCAACTTGCCTGATATGAGCACAAATCAAGTCAGAAAAAATATTAAGAAGAAATAAGGAAACTTGACAGATAACGGGGTTACATTATTTTATTTTCCCAATTTATTCAAAACTATAGCTTTGTTCGTATAACTAATGGAGATCTATATACCTCTTCTAATTATTCAAAAATCACTTATTCGTGTTGCATATATGCAAGCAACATAATTCAACTGTTATTTGTCTACACGAATATGAATACGTATATAATGGTATATAATATGTTACATGATGTATACAATGCGCCGATTACTGCAACTATGTCAGAAACGAAAATATATTGCAAGTTTTGAAAACGCTTCCAGTCGCATTAGAGTTACCGGCACAAATCAGAGATTCCTGTTCATTTTTGAGTTTTCTTGGAGGAGTATAAAATTAATCTATTTATATTCTTCTAGCCCAGATAATTATATAAGCCTGTTAAGCATATTCGAACATAAATTTTTCCGTATATTTGCCCTTGAGGCTTAGAGTGAATTAAATATACCGAACACCCAGTTTAAATGGTTTTATTTTAATAAAAGTTGGTGAATGTATTTATCTTACTGTAAATAACAAGTGAAAAAATTTTCAGCCTTATCAGTTGGACATTCCGGTTTTTATACTGCTTTTTTTTAATTCACTAACGCTCTAAAAATGAATATTTCAGCCGCAGTAAAGAATCAACGTTGGCGGATTTTGGTTCTTGACATCCTTTACGATCGGTTACGATGCCTAGAGTACGGAGACCTGTACGATTTCGTCAACTTAGTGAGCTTGATAGGGGCCGTATAGTGGGACTTCAGGAAGCTGGACTTTCTTTTCGGGCAATTGCAGTTAGAGTGCAAAGAAGTGTAGACACTGTGGTTAGGTGTTGTCAGGCATGGCTTCGAGAAGGCCATACGCAAAGAGCAAGGGGCACTGGACGCCGCCGTAGAACAACAGACCGTGAAGATCGCCGCCTAAAAATTATTGGCCTTAAGGGACCGTTTCTCCACTACCAGGTCCATTGCAAATGAATGGTTTGCAGAACACGGAAGACCTATTGGCATGCGAAGTGTTTACCGACGAATGAGAAGTTTTGGCTTGTTTTCATACCGGCCACACTGGGTCCTCCCTTTAACTCGAGAACACCGACGTAATCGCCTTGAGTGGTGCAGACAACGGTCACTCTGGGATCAGGAATGGAACAGTATTGTCTTTAGTGACGAGTCTCGATTTTGTTTAGGCATGCACGATGGTCGTGCCAGGGTTAGAAGGCGACGTGGTGAAAGGAGGAATCCACAGTTTTTTGTTGAAAGACATGTTCATCACACTGTTGGAGTTATGGTTTGGGGTGCTATAGCTTATGGTTCCAGGTCACCTTTAATCTTCATCAGAGGTAACATGAACGCGCAGCGTTATATCCACGAAGTTCTAGAACAACATCTTTCACCCTATCTTGACACCCTGGCAGATCCAACTTTCCAACAAGATCATGCCCGACCACATGTTGCAAGAGTCACAATAGACTTCTTTCAACATAATGATGTCACATTGTTACCATGGCCACCAAGATCTTCCGACTTATCCCCAATTGAGCACGTGTGGGATATGATGGGTAGCAGATTGCTCAATTTGCAACGTCCTCCTCAGACTCTAGAAGCACTTCGAGAGGAGTTGGTGGTTGCCTGAAATGAGATACCACAGGAGGACATTGACCACCTGATCAGAAGCATGCCTAGGCGCGCTGGAGAATGCGTAGCATATCATGGTGCATCCACACATTATTAAAGGTCAAAGGGCTTTAAAGCAGTGCAATCATTTTGAAATTTTTATCATTTACTTATTATGCTTCATTAAGTACTTATACAAATTTTTATTAAAATAAAACCATTTAAACTGGGTGTTCGGATTTATATGTCACTTAGTATATTTTCGAATACCGCGTCGAGCACAACTAAAGTAGAAGATGATCCTGACGCGAGCTAATGACTGCCTCTGGCAGATTATTCATCGCAACATTGTTGTATTGTCGGTACGGCAGAGGAAATATTCCTAAATCGCAAGGTTGTCAAATGGCAGGGGCCTTAACACTGATGCTTACTTGACTAGCTTACTTGATGTTTTCCAAAAAAGACTATTGTCAAACTTAATTTTTTACGAACTGGTGACAGCGTTGTATGGAAAGTATGGAGTCAATCTTCATGCACTATTTTTTGGAATTGAAATAAAATGTTTGAGCGTTGCTCGATGTATGCATCAACAATCGAGATTCAAAATATAGGCGGGAATAGTAGTCGTAGTGAGGCCAGTAGGGACCTTGGCGTTCGTAAATTATCGGGGTAGTGTAACAAATTGCTCAAACCAGTCATGTGACAGATGATTAAGCTAGAATAGATTTCCAAATGTGTACCATTGAACTAAGCTATAGGATCCAAATAAGTTCATTCATGGATGCTTTCTTAACCAAATTAGATTTCTATTGCGCTCCATTCGGGTATATAAAGGGAGCTATCTCAAGTCAGTTTTAAACTATCTACCACTAGCCAAACGGAATTCGGCTCTGAAATCACGAGAATGTATTGCGCAGAATCAGAACGGTTCTGGGATATATTCCTTTACAAACCCCGAACAAGACTTCAATGAAAGCTGACACATTTTAAGAGAATATGAGAGTCAACTACATCAAAAGTAATATAAAAGCTCTCAACAACAGTAAGTAGAATGGGAAATACAAAAGCGATATACATTGCTAAAATAAATTAAAACATACAGGGATTGTCCGGAAAGTGATAGGACTCATTTTCTGCCACCATGACTGTACTTCGGAGCGGGTGCACACCGACTGAATTCGGTAGAGGGCGTTCCTAGCTAACGTATGAGCGGCCGGTCAGTTGTCTCCGAGCACTTGGAGCGTCAGGACGGGCATTTTCGCGCGACGTGTTTCTGTGAGTGGTGCAAGCCGAAAATGCAGCGTTCGTTAGAGCAGAGGTACGCGATTAAATTCTGTGTGAAACTCGGTAAATCTGCGACAGAGACGTTTGATATGATCAAGCACGCTTACCCAGGTGTTGGTTTAGCAAGAAGTGGTGTGTTTCGGTGGCACCAGGCCTTTTTTGGAGGGCCAGGAAGAGGTCGCTGATGAAGACCGTGCTGGAAGACCTTCAACTTCGACAAACACCGATAATGTGACTCGTGTGCGCAAAGTTTTGCACTCAGACCGTCGACTAAGTATTCGTTTCATTGCCCAGATGTTGAATTTACCAAAATCTGTGGTTCGTGACATTGTGACACAGCATTTGAACATGTGCAAGGAGTGCGCGAAGATGGTCCCAAAAGTGCTCACTGACGACCAGAAATTGCGGCGAGTGGAAGTGTGCCAAGAAAATTTGAACATGTGTGAAAGTGACCCCCAATTTTTTAATAACGTACGGCGTCTCCTCGCCCAAAAAAGGGAAGAATGAGCAAATCCAAAGTGAAAACGATGCTCATTCTCTTTTTTGGCATCAAAGGCATTGTCCACCATGAATTTGTACCTCCTGGACACACCGTCAACGCCATGTTTTACGTGGAAGTGCTCAGGAGACTGAAACGAAGGGTCAGTCGGGTCCGACAAGACATCGCAGCTGACTGGAAGTGGCACCACGACAACGCCTCCGCTCACACCGCCTTTCTTGTGAACAGCTACCTGACCAAGGCCGGCATCCCAAAGCTTCCGCAGCCGCTCTACAGCCCAGATGTGCCCCCCCCTCTCAAGGCTATTCCGGAGAATGCCTTCCGTGACGCCTTCAATGCTTGGAAATCGTACTGGCAGCGCTGCATCGACGCAGAAGGAGCCTATTTTGAAAGTTTTTGAAGAATTATAACAATTGGCTCAATAAATTTTTTTTAAATCGACTCAGTCCTATTACTTTCCGGACAAACCCTGCACGCGATTTTATGCTTAAATAATAACGAAGTCCCATAAAATCAACGCTATTCGATGTACTTTGTGAGAAAGAATGACTTATCACATCGCAAGCTAAAAAGCGTCTATATTTAAACATTTCATGCAACTATTGTGCAATGTGTGTAAACTAAACAGAATAACCCAAAGCCAAGAGGGACTATTCGAAACAACTCAGTGTTTGACCTTTCATGGTATTAGCTTTAGACATTTTGGATGAAGATGGACATTATTCCAGATAATTCTTTGAAAAAAAGCATATTTTCTAACTCCAACGATTTAGCCGCAATGCTTAGACCTATCCTTCAGGTTGATTCGATAATTAAAAAAATGACGAGTTGTATTACACCTATCCAACGTTCAAAAATTGGTGGATGTGCGTCTAAATTCATAGACTAAAAATGACCAAAAGTAAAAGTAACTTATATGCCGTGGATCGATGACAAATCTCCCGAAGATATTTGCAAAACTTAGGGATAACAAAATGCTTTATCTTGAAAATGGCACCTTCTACAAATAGGGTAGTGAAATAAACAAATCTTGATAACGATGTAGTGTGATTGGAAGTATCAAATACTAGCCCGCCTAAATTGAATCAATAGTTGAAGATGAGGAGACTGATTTTGTTTCTCTGGTCTCCACAGAAGGAAGCAAATGTCCGACACCTGGCTGCACAGGACAGGGACATGTGACAGGACTCTATTCACATCACAGGAGGTAAGCTAAAATTATTTTCAACTAATTATTTTGGGAAGGTACAGAGTTCTTCCACATTCAACATCCTTCGATTCGACAGGGTTTATATAATAACCAGTTGTTTCTTAAACAAATATTACTCGCATTCTTCATTATTCTTAATCGGATTCACTAACGCGTTCCATGATGCCTAAATATCTATGTATCCATCAACGAAGCACCTGTTTAGAAGCATTTTATACCTATTTTTTACCAAAATGTAAAGATTATCTCGCATTGCTAATGGATATTCCAAGCGTGTATTTTTTTGAACTGTGACAACTGTGAATGAAGAAAAAGCTGTCATACCAATGACTTCATTTGCCGACTGAATATCAATAAGATGTAATCTGGTTATTGATTATCTGTAGCTCACTTATATTTCCACATGACGTAAAAATGTATTTCTTTATCAGTCTTTCGGGATGTCCCAGAAAGGATAAGGTTACACCAGAAAGTAAGTCCTTTTTTTATAATGATAATAAGTATGGCCATCCTTTTGTTTCGTGTAGTGTGTATTTAATATTTAGTATGTACGTTGTAGGTGCTACAAGTTATTGACTTCCAAAAGATGAAAGGATAAAATATAGATCAATCATCAGTGAAGTCATACTCAAAAAGTTGAGCAAAAAAGTACTTCTTATCTACATTCATTCGATAACATAGCTTCTGGCTTTTGGAGCTGGATGTTCAGATAAAAACGGATTAATATCTTACTGTTTGACTATCAATAGCATTTCGGAGTCTTTACGATATCAGAATCCAATCAAAATGAGCAACTGAATATGCTAAGAGTATGTATCATAAGCTTGTGATCAATAACTTGTAGATAAGATCCATCGTTAGCATCTCTTCCTTCTCCTAAAGCTTCTTTAATTTTTATTTCTCATTAATCTTGAGTTGTTTATTTTGGCGGGGTAGAGAGCATCGTTTTTTCATATACGTTTTATTTTAGTAGAGTTGCATCCTTCCTACCACCACCACTCCACACCCGTTTTACCCTCTTGCACCCATATCCACATCTCCACACGTCTCGCCAACAGAATCAGTTCAGAGCATGTTGAGTATAATATGTAAACCTGTGTGTGGAAACTCTTTTCGTTTCAATGAATAGACATGTGTTCAGATATTTCCATTCGATCTGAAGTTTTTGTATACATTGTGCTTCTATGAATTTGAAAATTGCTCCAAAGGTGGCGTGAATGAATCAATTTAATGGTTTTTCATAACAGTTTGTGTAGAATTTTTGATTTAAATTGCCAATCAGTGGAGACCTAGAGCTTAGTCACCAATAGCGGTCAAGAATTATTAGCAGCAAAACCATCTTGAACCTTACTGAATAAATTAAATGTACACATTTTTAATTTTATTGGTATTAATTTTTGTTGCCATATATACAAACTTCTATCAAAGTGGTAAATGAAGAGCTAAAGAACTAGGTTATCTTGAAAGTACCAATGCGGAATAAAGAGTTCAGGATGTGATATGGTAGTACGGTCACTAATAAAATTACGAATAAAATGAAGAGTGTTTACAAGACATGAAATTATATAAACACAATCGAATGGACTGAATCAGAAAACTTGTCTTCAAATCGTATACGACCATATGCATGTGTTAAGTCTCTTAAATATTTTCAAGAAAGAAGAATATCATGCAAATGGTTGATAATTTGGAACGTCTTCTAAGATTTGTTTTTATTTTCTCTCTACCCGCAATTTGGTTTAGCTCTTTAATCCCCTAAGTGTTCACACACAGTTTGTTATTATACTCAATAAAGTAATATGCATAAAGCTCTTCTAGTACTTAGTCTAAAAGCTCATCAACCTGTGCTGGTAATGTTTTTCAGTGTTACGATAAAATCATTATTCAAACGATCACTCTTTCACATGAGTTCTAATTTAGATCTTAAGCGAATATATAAGGGCTTTAGACATATTCTACTTTGACGGATATATTCACTACAAGATATACTGAGGCTTACTGTAGCATGCTGTTGCGATCCTGGGATCATTATCTATACAGCGTGATTCCAAAACAGTTACAACGTTTCTAGGGTAAAAAGTACATTGATGACAAATACGAAAAGTTTCCAAAAGTAAGCGTTCTAAAATATGCCTTTAGGGTACAGCTTCATTTACAAAATCGAGAGTAAATATATCTACGTAGCGGAACATTGTATGATCTCAGGAAATGTGTTAGACTTCAAAATAATTCTACACCAGTCTTACTCGCCGGAAGTTCTCATATTTCAAAAAGATTTCTGTTAAATACTAGAGTTAAATAATTACGTTACTTTATAAAATATTTTTTCACTCTAATTTATAAGTAACCTGAAGTGTAATTACGCAGAAGGGGTACCTGAAAAGCAATGTCAACTCACTACAACGTTAGTTAGGTAATATTCATGTCTTATCCTTTAGAAGATCAAAACACCCCAAATTTCGACAAGTGACATCTTAGGAACTACTCGTATATCTAGAATATTTGTGCCTTATATTTAATGTACTTTCCACACTCGAAATATTTCTACTTGTGTAATCATACTGTATATTGTGATAATAATAGAGATAAGTTTAAGTTGAGTACGGTAAGCCAAGTTATATCAAAACAGTGAATTGCGCCTTAACAGATTCTGTTTATGGTAATGTTAGTCCTAGCAATGTACGAGACGATCCTGAAATGTCCCACTCCTGGATGCAATGGTAGAGGGCACGTTAGTTCGAATCGTAACACCCATAGAAGCCTATCCGGTTGTCCCGTAGCAGCAGCCAATAAGCAATCTGCTAGGGAACAACGTTACCAGTCTAGCTTGCAAAGAATCAAGTCGCCTGGTACGTCATCCAGTTGTTTTAGCGGTAAGGTTCGGTCAACATGGTATGCGGATGTTTTGTCAATATAGTTTATACAAGGTTTTCCTAAAAATGGGGTAAACATTTTGGTACCTTTTCCTTGAACAAACTATTCTGAAAGTGGCTTATTTAACTCATTATTATTCTGTTAGAGATTTTGGACATTCAAATAATTCGTAATGGCATTTTGCTATTTATTATTTACGTTTGAGGTTGGAGTAAACTGAATATTTTTCCAAAATTCAGTAAACGACCATTTGAAAGGTTGTTGTACCGAATCTTAAAAGACGAACAAATAATTAAACTACTTGTAGTACCAAAAAGTAACTAACGCTAAAACTATTCTGTCCTTTTGCAATTTATGGAGAATCTCATCTTTTCGAAGATGGATTAACATATTCTATAAGCAGAATGTATACGTGAAGCTGCATAATTTACAGCCTGTTTAGAATCTCTTCCCTCAAAAAATGTCTTAATCTCTTCATTGACAGCAGAATTATTTCAAATAAATCAGAATCACTTAATACTGAGTTGAGCTTTAATTCATAACTTCTGATAGGGAATAACCTAGAAGATTAAGTTGAGAGAGCGAGAATGTGAGGTCGTCCTCAACATATCCAACGGTATCCGCATGTTTCTTCTAAAAACTGAACTCAATGATAATGAAGTTGGTATATATAGCTCAATAAGAAATGATCCTGGCGTATTTGGGATTGGCAGTCCATGAAGAGGTTGAAGTTTTGCATTCTACCTGCAAGCACCTAACCACTTTTAACGGTGCTTGTAGATTGAAAAGATTCGTATGTAACTTTTACTGATACAAAACAACACATTTTAATCATGTATTTTTCAAACTAGCTTTTCAAGGTGATCAATTTAATCTACTAGTCGCTCATTAAATGTTTGCTCCATATTTATTTATAACTCTTATTGCCATGGAGTTGTAGAAAATCTGAAGAGATCTAAGTAATTTGGAAATATGCACATGCTCCTTGTTTTTTTTTTGTGCACCCGGCATATTTCCTTTGATATTAAATTGTTATCCTGTACACTAATGGGAACAATGTAAGATAATATTTTTATCTGTTAGACTACCCCTATGGCATTTTAATCTAATTCCCGTTCTTCCTTCATCACAATAAACCTCATTTTATTTATTTATCTTCACCAAGGTGGTTGCCAAAGCGAGTTTTCCTCAAGCTACGAAGGAGGCAAGAGATCACCAAGCTCTGCAGACGTAAAACCCAGTTATCTAGTGAACTACGGTAATGCTCCTGGTAGTACAACGGAACAGAAGCCTAACTTCGATCAGTACTATCCAAAAGCGGAGCCTATCAAACCGGATCCCATGAAGGTACCCAAAACTGAGATCACCACCGCTAGCTGTTGCAGCGTCAGTCAAGAACAACAGCTTTTGGTGCCGAAAACGGAAATCAGTAGTTCTTGTCGGTAAGATATTTTTTAGGTATACTAAAATGATATACGAATATCTTAGGCAATCTTTTGGCATAACAGTTGAATTGTGATACCTACTTCTGGGAATTTGAAACTTAGCGCTATGCTAGAAAATAGTGAAAAAAAAGATGCAATTTTTTTATTTCTTCGTTTAGGTCCACCGACTTTGAAAACTCATTTCCCGCTAAACTACCACCTGAGCTCAATATCCTATTAAACAGGCTTCAATTTTCTTCTTTCAAAATGTCGATCCGGCCATTTCTTGATGAGATATCGAATTTTTAATTAGTCTATATCCCGGGAACCAATCATTGTACAGGACTGGAATAAATTATCAAAAAGGATCAATGATTATTTACGGAAAAAGAATTTTTCATCCTATATGGGCTGAATCAAAAAAGCAAGAAGAAAAAGGGTACATATGTGTAACGTTGATCGTGACTTTTACAGCTCTACAGGGTGTTAAGGAAATGATATTCGTAACTCTAAAGAGGTGATTCCTTGCATTAGTGCAAAGTGAGTCGCAAATAAGTAAATTTTCTCAAACATTTCGCAGCGTTGAATTATTGAATACTTTTACGCAATTATTTGTGGCTAATATTTTTTTATTTAATAACGCTTTCAGTACAGTACATTTACTTAAAAAAATGACATAACTTACCGGTACGTGGCGATACACTCCACCAATTCCCACGATTATCAGTCACTTATTTGAAACGATGCGATGCACGAAAGAAGAAAAAAAAACAACATCCACAAATCACATAAAGTTACAGCTAAATGTATTAGTAATCACAACAACACGCGACGATACATACAGTGTAGGCGGAGTACGACGTTTCCAGTTGTGTGAGGGATTTTGTTTGTCTGTTTTCCTTCGGAAAATTGTATTTAATAAGCAGGAACATTATTTTGTTGGAGAAAGTTAATTTATAGATAGATGTATTGATACATTTTACGCTATTAGGCATATGAATTTAAATTATTAAGGTGCAAAATTAATTGATTTCATGACTAAAAATCATTAAGTTCAGCAATTTTCTGCTCCGAAACGCTTGATTTTGGGACATAGGTTATAATGAACTGTTTTGCTTACAATAATGCAAGGAATCACCGCCTAAAGTTACGAATATCATCTCACTAACACCCTGTATATACTCACAATAAAAGTTTACTTTTATCTACACAGACGTCACTTTGCTTTGGTCGATCAAACTTTAGGAATAAATTGAGGTTCACATTTGTTGCTGCTAAGAAAATTAACACTGAAAAAAAATTTCCTTAGTGTTATTTTTTGCAGCCATTTTGTTACAGCCTTTTGCTCCTCTGAATCCGTTTCCACTAAAGTCCTTGGCACACATGAACCAAAAACCACACAACGTTAAAACAGCTTGAAATATAGACCTGAAATTTGATAACAAAGCCTACTAAAATCACTTGTTTCACTGTCAGCAACATTAATCAAACACATATCTGCAAAGGGGTCAAGGGAGGAGCATAGACATCGCCCCTCGTACATATATTTCAAATCTATGTTACCCTCTAGGGTAAAAGAAAATTCTCATTCTCGTATGAATGATTCATGTTACCCTCTAGGGTAAAAGAAAATTCTCATTCTCGTATGAATGATTCATTTTATGAATTATTAATCTATTTATTTAATTATTTAAGGTCACCACCTTCAAACATGAGATCACACTACGAACCTTATATGAACCAAGACTCAAATTCCTCATCAATATCCAGTATGGATGCCATGAACTCCAGAAATCACCAAATTCATCCAAATGCTCCCCACATGGGATCTCATCATAGTCAACAAACAGGGTACGTTATGTTGATAACGTATGGATATACCAGTTTTATTATTTTACAGATCGTCGCTTTAATGCAAAGCTGGCCATGAGCGCTCGTAAGGGAAGGATCCGTTACACCCCTCCTCTGGGTATCCCGTCGGATCTTAAAATTTGCGTATTTAGCACGTACAATTTTTAAGGATTTTAAGGATTTGGAATCCCCCTGGAAAAATCTGCTACCCTCTCCCCTGTTCAAGAAGCTTTGGGGGCTGATACACTTTCACAGCCTGAGAAAAATTCCTGTGGACGCCTATGGAGCTAGGCCGACCCTATTTTTAGCGATTTCGCATTTTTTGTAGCAAACAATAGTTTCAGGCATCACTCATTTAATGCAAATGTGATGTCAGTTGCGTGTTGTAGGTAATATTTTTACGTCCCGCGGCAATTGACGAGGAGTATTGTAATCACGAAAAATTTCGATAATGAGTTATTATGTTTTTTGAACGATACGTGACATGTACGTCGCGAAATATCATGTCATTCATCTCCGTCGTTTCGTCAGTCTGTCTATCAGAGCTCTAATCGTTGATCCCCCTATAGCTTCAGAAGTTCTAGTCGGATTTCGATGGTTACCACTAAGGTGAGGTTAAAGAAGCTTTGTAATTTTAAAAATACATTCAGTCGCGAAGAAGCTACAGGCAAAAACAGAAAAAAAACCTCGAATTTCGTTTTTGGGCGTTTCAGAGACACTGCTCGTTTTTTTAAAAATCACCAGTGGATAAAAACTTACCCTTACAAGGGATGAGGGAGGGATAATCGCACCTATTATATGAAAGTCACACATAGATTTCCTTATATTGGCGATTCAGGCTTGACAGGAATAGATTATTTTTAAAGCCTATGCCAAGCTCAACGAAAACAGAAGCTGGCGGCTTACTCACTCTGATTATTGATTCCTTTGTTATACACGTTTCTTATTTTTCTAAGAGGCCGGCCGTAATTTTTATGAACTGATGGCAGCGTTACGTGGGAAGTGCAGAGCCAACCTGCTTGATGCTATTTTGTAACACATGGTCGGGCTAGAAATACAGTTTATCAAGCGACATAAGCTAGCTCAACTTGTCAGAGTTTTTCCTTGAAAATATCGGACACAGGATAGTTCTACTAGTCCTAGTCGGAGGGAAATCTGGGGAACATATCTCGGGAAACTCTAGGTGTTAACCGCAATACCGGATTGATGCGAAGGGGAAGGAATATCAATCAACCCGCAAAAAATGGTCATCGTACCTTTCACCAGAAAGAGAAAACTGGATGGGATTAAACCTCCAACAAATCCACGATGAAAATGTACCGTTATCAAAAGAGGCGAAATATCTAGAAATAATCTTAGATAAAACACTAAACTGGAAATCGCGTCTGGAAGCAGTCCTTAAGAAGCGAAGGATCTCGCTATGGAACTGCCGAAGGGTCTGTGGAAAGAACTGGGGAATGAAGCCTGAACAAACGTTTTGGCTTTATACCATGATCATTAGACCTATGATAACCTATGGATCTATAGCTTGGTGAAGCAAGGCAGCACAAAGTACTGTCCAAGTCACTGGTGCCTTTCGTACAGCACCAACTGCAGCTATGGAGGTCCTTCTCAATGTACCCCGCTTGCACATATACCTGGAAGACAAGGCAAGAAGGACATCTTATAGACTACATCATGTGGCAAATGGTATAATGGACAATATCACGATGGAGGAGACGGACATGCTGGTGAACTTACAAAACCACCCCAGACTGGGAATGCCTTCTGATATTATGCCAAAGATAACAACCTGATAAGGAAAGATATCTGTGCATACACAGATGGCTCCAAGACCGAGATAGGTGTTGGAGCTGGTATTTTTGTGCCGAAGCTAAATATTAAAAAATCTGTTAACCTAGGAACCTAGGCATCGATCTTCCATGCAGAGCTATATGCCAGAACGATCGCAGAATGACAACTGAGACACAGAACTATAATTATTTTTCCAGATAGTCACGCGGCACTTAAAGCACTTGACTCCACCTACTCGACATTGAAATTAGTGTGGAATTGCAAAGAAGCTCTCGGTGGCATAGGGGAGGGAAATGAAGTCCATCTCATATGGATACCAGGGACATGCGGGTCTAGAGGGAAACGAGACAGCTGACACTCTGGCAAAGAGTGAGGCAAGCACATCCTTCATAGGGCCTGAGCACATACAATACGGCTAAACAAATAATCACTGCAGAGGTGGACAGAAAGATCCATCAATACTGGGAGGGATTATCAGGGTTAACCCATTCTAAGGGAACTATACCAATCTTGACATAGAAGGTAACAGACTCTTTGCTACAGCTGAACAGGAATAGCCTTAAAGCTCTAGTAGGACTGTACACTGGTCATTGCAAATTGCGACACCACATGAGCAGGCTGGGCATGGCGGAAGACGCCGAGTGCAGACTGTGCATGGAGGGAGATGAAACGGTCAGGCATGTATTGTGCAGATGCAATGCGATTGTCAGAATCAGGTACAACATACTTGGGGACGTAGTATTCCAAGCAGAAGCCTTGAAGGATATTTCTCCAAACAAGTTAATCGACTTCCTCAGGAGGTCGGAGCTACTGGGGGAAATATAAATAGGTGTGAGCCATAATAGACCAAAGAGTCGCAGTGGAGAATCGTTACTGATGCACTCACAAGAAACATAACCTAACCTAATATATCGTAGTTCTGACATAACTTTTCAACAGAAACAATGTTAGTAATACGACATTTAGACTAGTTGTGGTCTACTGATTTTAAACTTAATTTAAAGCAGCTAAATATCTCAATTCCACGATCTCTTCTCAACAAGTGAAGTTTGAAAACGAAGTACCACTGTTCAATATCATTGGAATGATTTTGATTTACAAGCGTGTAAAATAAAGTATCTGCTGTGAAATTGCACGCTTGCACATAGGCTACTCTTGCATTAAAGGGACGAAATAATAAGGTGGTGGACCATGCTGGAATACTCCTATTTTACTATATTTATTATTCGGCCTTTATGAAATACTTTTTACGTAGTTTAAGTAATATTAACAGTTATTTTGATAACAACGTTAGTTTTAAGTTAAACGACTGATTTATCATATTGGCTACTTATCAAAAGGTCTAAGTTATTAGTTAGTCTATATCAGGTGATGACAAATTTCTTCTACTTGCACTATCACTTATCGAACTCAAGTATACAGATGCGACGACAAATCACTCACGGCGTTATTCAGTCAATGCGGTCCCTCGCTTTGTTGTCTTCGGTCGTCAACGATAAAATTACAACACCAGCTCTCAGCAAAACCTTAGGCCAGGTAAATAAACCATTGTTAAATTCAATTCTTTTATTTTCAATTGAAATGTAAGTATATACCTACTATAGTGCTAAAGTAAAAAATGTTACTTTATTTCCATTTTAGTTAAAATATCGGTAGTGTTCCTAGGAAGCTCTGTGACTCCAATCAAACAATTGGCAGTTGGCCTTGCTAAGGTGCAAGCGCCTCATTAGGAATATCTGAGTATCACGAAAGTATTAATACGTAGTGCTTATTTGGGTATATTGTAGCGGTTTTTAAATACTATTTCAGTACTTCCTTAATTGTAGATTTCTAACGCCACATGTAACATCTTGGCCTTACAAGGACCGGACCCATGAGAACGCAATTTTCGGTTTATTTTTTTAGTTCATTGCAAATTATTTGGTATGGATATAATACACATTATAATATTTTTTAAACATTTTCACGATTCCATTCTTAGTTTCATATTAGTTTTACGGTGGTGTTCAAGTAGTATGTTTTATGAGAATATATTATTGTAAATATTTATTGTTCTATTTTAATGAAAGTTTATATGGGTGGTGATTTATCATATTGGCCTTGTATAGAGCCTTGTTCAATGCAAGTCCGTGTGGAAAGTTTAAAAAAACTTAAATTCAATTAATAATTATCAATGAAAAAATGTAGCATACATACTAAAACAGCTTCTTAATAATTTGATTATTCCATTTATCCAGCAATTGATAACTGTTTATTTGGAATAGTGACCGTCGATGCTCCACCTACCTTAGTCTATCTAAAACTTATAGTATGAATAATTATTGCATAAAAAGCTAAATCGCCATTTTTTATCTTTATAAAGGTATAACATAGAACACAGATCACCTTACCATCAATCGCCGATGTCAGAAGAGATGTATCACAGAGAAAGATCATATGCCGAAATGAATGACGGTTTAGCTAGACCCGTGGTTACCTACTCCAATGAAATAGTTAATAGATCATATGATTCGTCTATGATCAATGCAGGTCACAGGCCTTATGATCCAGGCAGCAACAATTTTGAGAGGTAAGACAAAATCTTTCTTCATATTTGAAATAATGATTTGTTTCCATTGGAATTTTTAGCATTAACACTAAAATATTAGCTATTTTTGCGGTGTTTAGGACAATATAAAATATACATCTCTGCAGTATTTCTGAAAGATTCAATTTGTACCTTGGGTCTGGAAATTTGAAACTAATACCCACAATCACGGAAATGTCCATTTTGTGCTTTTGACTTTTGTCTAGCAATATAAACCTACTCATGTGAAGGAGTAGTTTACCGAAGATAAAAATTGCGATGCAATGGTCAAAGGTGGATCAGAAAAAAGAAATGTTCAAACTTTCGATATAATTTTGGAAAACTGTAAGGATCACAGTGAATGTTAAATGCGGGACAAGTTAGGTAATTGTATTTAACGCACTTATTATTTAATATCCATGAAAATAATGCCAAGTTAAATAAAAGAAATCCCTTCTCAAAGTACTTGAAATCCATCTGATATGGCTTACGAAAATTTTCCCTGACTTCAAGAGTATACTACTTTAAATTGTGTTTATGATATTTTTTTCACTCAGAAATACTTTTATTCCCAGACATCAGAAATGTTGGTAGCCCAAATAGATTGGGCATTGGCAGTTATAGTTGAGAGAAAAATGAGTTCATCTTTAGAAAAAGATTTTTATTCTCCAATAAATAATAAGATTCATTTTATCTTTGAAACCCGAATCTCGACTTTCCGCTGATATCAATGTGTGAAGGAAGCTTTAACCGATCGTAGATACTATATTTTCTCTAGGTACGACTCGGGCCAATGTGTGTCACTACAACAGCCTCTAGGACCTCCTAGGGTGCCACCACAGGGTATGTATGGATATCTGGAAGAGCCTCAAGACCAAAGATATGCGCAGGAAGCAGCTGCTCAGCAACACCAAATTGCTGTCGCTAATGCACAGAGTATGATGAAGCAGGAAGACCAAGAACCTACCGGACCACTGTATCCAAGGTAAGCAAGTTATTTTAAATTGTTAAAAAGGTATGGTTTGGTGAACTCAATGGAGCTGTAGTGATGCTGGTAGGCGAAAAGCAGCAATTCAGGAGCACGGATTATAGATTAGTAGTTTAGCTGCTCTATTTGAGAATCGAGTCGATGAGCTGTGATTTTATTTTTGAACAAGGTATATTCGCAAATGATGGATGTTAATCTACAAATGTTCGGCTGTTAGAAAGCCAGTCATTCTGTACAATATTTTCTACAGTCAGTTTCAAAGTCAAAGCGTAAAAAAGTAAGTATCGTAACTGAGGAGGTGAGAATAATCAATATCTGCTTCGAATTGATTAAGGATTATACAGGGTGGCCGAAATGTAACTGAAATAATATCAGACAAATGTCCGTTTCTAGAAGCCGTGCAAAACCTGAGCCCTCTTGATTACATTTTCCATCACCTTTTGGTAGGTTTCGGGAGGAATATTTTCAATTGCTTCCGTAATATTGTTCTTCAGCTGCTCTACAGTATTTGGTTTGTTGGCATAAACGCTATTTTTAAAAAATCCTCATAAAAAAGTCAGGAGCCGTTAAGTCCGGTGACCTTGGTGGCCAGTTGACATCATCAAATGGAAAAATTAAACGTCCCGTAAATATTGTTCGCAAAATATTCATTGTTTACCTAGCTGTGTGACAAGTCCTGCTGGAACCACATGTTTTGTAGGTTAAATTATTGGATTTGAGGAGCCAGAAAGTTTTGCACCATACGACGGTAGCGCTCGCCAGTGTCAGTAAGAGGATTATTTGCAGCATCTTCAGAGAAGTAAAAGGTTCAGTGACACCTCCATACCAAACACCACACCAAACTGTGACTCGACGAGGATGTAGTGGTCGTTGATCAAATCGTTATTCTGGGTATTAAGCTGCATTATTGCATGACTGTGTTGTTGGCGAGTTTTATGGTCACTAGGCTGTAGTTCTTGGGTTAACTGAATTCTGTATGGCCGCAAGTCTTTTTTCAAAATAGTGCATAATGACGTGCGAAGAATACCCAGTTGTTGAGAACGGTGTCTGGTAGACATCTCAGGGCGCTCCACTTTCACGAACTCTCTCGATATTTTCCGGAGTACGAACAGTTCGAACACGGCCCGATCTTGGCAAGTCTTTAGCTGTTTGTTCAAATTTCCGCACGAACTGACGAATGGTGTTGGCACTGGGCACATTATTTCGACCGAAATCTTGTCGTCGCTTCCAAATCGTTGCAATAATCGACTCAGAATTGAAGTAAAAGGTTTTATCAATACGGACGCATTGTGGGATCGTGTAGCGCTCCATGATGAATTCGACACAAGTGCTTTAAACAACTATTACGACGCCACTTACTGAAATGCGTGTGACAAAAATGTCGCGCAATTTAAATCAGTCAGTTATATATTGGCCACCCTGTATTATCGGAAAGGTCCGCTTCAAATGTCTTATACCCTAAGATTAAAGAGGCAATCATACCAATTAGTTCTAAATATAGGAGGTGATTTAGAGCACTGTAGCGATATTTCTAGGGTATGAATTGTACAAAAAAGTGACTTGGAAGTTTCCAATGAACATACACAAAATGAGCTGGATCAGGCATTTGAATCACTTTTAAATCGATGTAACAACAAGTGTATTAAAGCAAAAGGAGATTATATTGAATAAATGGAACAATAAGTATGAAAATATGTTGTCTGAATCCTATTTGATAGGCCCAGTATCAAAAATTATTTGTCGCACTGTGTATGTCCTCTTACCGAGAAACAGTTACAATTTATGAAATCAAAATATATCCCCGAAGCAAACAAAACTATCGACTCCAAATTTTGGGACAGAATACCACGACCAACACATAAAAAACTATGGTAGTTAAACCTACAGAACTGCTGTTGAAACCGGGATATTTTAACCCCTGCAGAAGAAGAATTGAAAAATGTTTTTAAGCTACTGACTTTGCTGAGTGTTATACTGCATTTTTAATAATTATTTCACGTATTAGTTAGTAGTTTTTTCAATAGATAAATGTTTTTGAACATGTGAGGTAACTAGTAAAAACGTATATCCATCGTACTAATACGCTGAAGTTAGTGAAATTTGACTTTGAAGTATTGTCTAAAGTATACTAGGGAAGTAATACTACCTCACCGTAACTTTATTTCAAGAATGCTGTGTTAGTATATTTTTCAAGTTAATTTTCTTTTAATTATACATGCTGCTGTTAAGCGTGTTTGTATGTCCGACGAACCGTCGCGCTCGTAAAACCTCAAAATCGAGCAAACTGACACAAGAGGTGTTTCTAATAGTGGAGTTGGTCGTGGAGATTTTAGCCACTTAGTGATTTAATCTCATAAAATTTTTATAAACATTTTCACATGCAACTACCCTTTTTCCATTAAGTTTTATTTTTCTTTTCCGATCCACAGACCCATGTACCAATATGAAACCAGTAGTGGCACCCCAGGAGGGGGCGGAGGAGCTAGTACAGGGGGTGGGCCTACCAGTGACGGTACCGGAACACTCCCAGTGGGGTTTTCTGCCATCAACCTGTCAGTGAAATGCGTCACGACACACACGGGGGCTCTGAAAGGACCTCACACTTCCCCTGGAGGCACTGTTATCGACCTGAGTACATCCAGTGTGACTAGTACCAGTCCGCAGGTAAGTTGTAAACCCAAGTTAGCATTGTTCTGTTTATATAATAAACCAATCTAAAAAAGTAGTTTACATCATCGAAGATGGTTGAACATCCGATTTTCCTGTAGAAAGTTAACTTTTAATGTTTCCCATGAAATTGAATATTTTTAAGCATCAACAAAATTTATAATCATAGTATTTATTAACGTTTGTTCTCTGTAGCGATAGCATTGCTATGCCAATCTATAACTGCACGTCTTATATTTTAGGTGGCTTATAGTTCACCTCACTATGGTGGTGCAGGAGGTCAAAGAGTTGGTGGCAGCCCTCAAGCAGCAGCCAGTCCTCATCTATCAGCAAGCCCTCAAGTCCCAAGTCCTCAAGGACAAACACTTGACCTTAGCGTCAGTCGACTCTCCCATGGGTAAGTTATTCAGTCTTCATTTTGTCCGTCATATCCCGAAATGCTTTTAACACTGATTCTGAACATATTTTTCTACGAGGCTACAAAAATATTGATACTATTACCCCTTGTTAGGTAAATTACCTCTTCAGAATATAAACTTCAGGAGTTGATTCTTTGCGTAATTTTAAGATGAAAAGTTCGTATGAACATAGGTCCAGAAATTCTTAGTTTTCAAGATATAGGGTGTCAACCTTTTTTAAAACATCGGTTTTTCCTGAATATCTTAATAAACTTTCAGTCGGTTTTGTTCAAATTCTGCAGTAGTAATAAATGCAGTAAGGGGCTAATTTAGGCCCTATTAGTTTAAAATCATCAAGTCCAGTGGCGTCCCGGAAAACGCCCTAACCAATATCTTCGACAAAAAATTTGTGCGCGAATGACTTTTTACAACTTTTCTATTTTTTCGAATTTAGCAGCTAAAAGTACAACTTTTTTAGGTCATCAGTTTCTTCCATATCTCGCTCCGTTTGCGAGATAAAAAATAAAAAGCACTTTATTGCATGTTTTTGATAATTAAGTTACACGAAAGTCGTCTTTTAATTGTTTTACTCAGATTATACCTGCTTCCGATAAAACAAATAAACATAAAATATTATTTACATAACGTAATTTACTGTTGCAATGTTTTGCCAGTGGCGTTCCACATTCTCTCAGGAGACCAAGAAGTTGTATTTTTAGCTTCTTCGAAAGAAATTGCAAAATTGAAAAAAGTCAGTGGCGCACAATTTTTTTGTCAAAGATATTGGTTAGGGTAACTCTTAAAAACGATTCAACTAATTACTATCATTACTTAAGCACTGCACACAGATTTGTTTGAGTAGCAATTGTTTTTTCTTTCATGGCGCTCTTATTTTTTGTTACTTTTAAAATATTGCTGTTATAAATTATTACGTTATGCGATTATATATTATTTTGTTTTATCGAAATTAATTTTGAATATGTGCGAAAAAACTCAAGGGATGACTTTCGTCTAATGTTAGTATGGTGGTTTCAATGTTTTATTATGTTATTATCCCAGGGACATGCAATTAAGGTCTTTTTATTTTTTATCTCGCAAAGAAGCGATATAAAAAACTGGGGAGACAAAAAAGTTGTATTTTTAGCTGCTTAATTTGAAAAAAGATATTTAGGAAAAACCGATTTTTTTTAAAAAGTTTATCTTGAAAATGAAGCATTTCTGGACCTAGGTTTATATAAACTTTTCATCTTAAAATTACTCAAAGAATCATTTCCTGGAGTTTGGATACGTACTTAAATAACACCCTGTACACACAAATTCTAATAAAAGATAAAATGAATGAGGGTTCTTAGAATGATCAACTACAAGTCTATATAGTAATCAATAAACAAGATGTTTCAGAAGTAGGGTAATATTTTTAAGGATGCGATTCATGATTTCATTTTAAGAACAGCATTTTTTCTATTCAATCGTGCGGGATTTGAGCTATATAGTTTCAAAAAAAGTCACTGCTGTACTTCGTAACAAATAAATATCTTTATAATTATAATTCATTTTTGAGCAACTTTGGTGTATTGATTTTCTTTCCGCCGAGTTACGGTTTTCACGAAAAAAAAATATAAGAAATATAGAGTGCTTTCATCTAACGTAAAAGGGTCAAGTAGTGTAGCACCTTTAGCAACAGTTTTCACTTGGCCGTCAGATTTTATGACTTGTTGATCACAATACCAAAGTTTTCTTTAAAACAATTTTGCGCATTTATAAAGTTTTTGGTCTTAAAATGTATTCGAAAATCGCCACGTTAAATAAATGTAGAATACTCTGTTCAAGACTGTAAGTCCCTTATTAGATTAAAGATACCAAAATCAAAATTCCACCACCCTTCACATAGCATCGTTGTCCAGATAATGAAATATAAATGATTTATGGAAATATTGACCAAAATAGGTATCTACTTTCTTCCTGAGTACTACCAATTTCGTCTACTTGTCTCTGAATACATACGGAATGATCAGTAAATAACCGCTCCGTATAACCGTGTCGCAAATCTGGACTGTATCGCCTACGTTAACATCCTAAGGTCATGAAGGTTGACTGGTCAGCCACTCGTTAAAGATTAAGGGGTCGACGCAATCTATTATAGAAAGGAAGTGGCCGTCACATCCGTTTAGAGGTAAATTAGCGACCACCTGGGGCGTTCTACCATTAACTATACAGCACACCTGTCGAATAGTTTTGGGGGAGTTAACTATGAGGGTTTGACTTCGAGGCTTATAGTAATTAAATTGGGAATAATGAGGAATGGAGACATTAGATTTACAATTACAGTAAAATTATTTTCAAGGACATTGACATTTGCTACATTTGCTTTATAAGTAAAATGTAAAATAACCAAACTTGACATTTGACACAGTGATCCACTAAATCAGAATTTTGAGATCCCTACTGAAATATCCTTCACTATTTAGCAAGATCCCCTGGGATCATGTACGATTCTAAAAAAAATCACATGTGTGTGTGTACTCGACAGCTACATATTTTTTGGAAAACAAATTCTAACAACAGTTTGAGGATATCAAAAATGCAATTTGTCGATAGCTTCAAATATGACTTAATTAATTGCCAGAGGTAATTTTAGGTCAAGCTCGTAAATCCAGATAGTAACCACCATTTTTGACAGCAGATTCGTGTAGAGATCGAGATTATACATCCGAGTGCATATTCAAACATGAGGTCCAGTGGTTATAAATGGTCCAGTCAGTACGACCTACTGTAACGTTTAAAAAGTACACAAACGTCACGAAAGCTAGACAACCATGCGTTTTTCTGAAAAAAGGCTCTATAAATAGTTTCAGTATAGAATAAAGCAATTTATCAAAGACCCCAGATGTGATCTACATAATGGCCTCAGGGGGTACCTGGAGGTAAAGTTTGTAAATTCCAATACCATAATTTGGGCGGCACATCAATGCATTTATGACCACTTAATGCAGTACGATGTAGAATTTCATTATCTACACGATTCTGCTATCAAAATGATAGTTGCTATTTCAACTTCTAAATTTGACCTCCAAATGACCTCAAAGGTCAGTGTCTAGGTCATATTTGAGGTCATCAACAAATAACTTTCTGGACATCCCGTAACTTCTGTCAGAACCTTTTCCAATAGCATTGCGTGGTTGCCGCATAAAGTTACAAAGCATAAAATATCTGGCGAATTTTCAGTCCATATTATCATAACATTATTTCACTGTTTCAAAGCTATATTTTTGAGTTACCGGTCTGCTATAGTGCTAGTAATCTCGGGTATTTCTGAACTGTCTAATCATTTTAACGTAATAATTCTCTCAAAAAGCTTGTGAAATACTATTCTATTTTCGAGGCTGATCTACATTCACGTTCAAAATTTTGCGAGGAAACATTTTTAGTAACACGTTTTTTATTATCCCTTATTTGGAGACAGCTGAATTGATGCGTGGAAGTACTGTATCCATTTACATGGTGCAATTCCTGCAGTATCACACTGGTGTTCGCTAAGTCGAGCTATTTTTCTTCATATTGAAAATCACACACTATCAGCAGCTCATGTTCTTCAACAAAGTCATTACCATACCCTTATTATGGTTCAGGAGATAATACCACTTATTTGAATCGTACTGAAAAGCTCTTTTTTATTTTGCAGAGGCGTACGACCCGTGGTGACTTTTGCACCAACAGCTGCTTCAGGTGGTCCAGTATTAGCCCCTACAGCACCATCTGGGTACAGCAGAGAGTCGACACCTGATTCGGGAGGTAGCCACTACATGGATGCTTATAGGGATCCCGCAGGTACAAATATATCTTCTTCAGCATTCATTTGTTCAATAGCCACTGGTTCGCTTAGATGAGACATTCAGCATTACAAAATAAGCCTGTAACATTTTCGTACCACGTGGTTTTTAGACATTTTCAGTTGCTCTTTCCGATCACTCTTTGTAGAATTTGTGATTTTTGGTCAAATACCCATATTCCGTTCTGGACATATATCGAACAGTGATAATATATGTGGTACCATTTTTTTTTTCTTTCCTCTGCAACTTTATTTCCTCAAATTACACCCGTATCCGGATGCATGGGCATGAGAATCTACGTTTGTAGTTGCATATGTGCATTCATTTCGGGCCTGATGAAGCCAACCAGCAGAAATACGTATCGCTTGGGTTACTTATCCTATTTTCTTCTCGAATTCACTTTCCTTCTTTCTGCGAATTTGGACCAGTATTTTTCTATTTGGTATATATATATACCCGAAAAAAGTGTGCAATAATCTACCAGCGGTTTCTAGAGCTTAAAATAGGAAGAAAAGTTTATATAAACATAGGTCGACAGACGTCCCCTAAGGGCGCTACGGTCTTTTAAAGGGGTTCCCCTGAAGATGGTTTTTCCTTAATATTTCCGAAACGTGTTGAGATAATGACATAAAATTTGGTATTCTAGCCTAGTTTTTTATGCTGGATTTAACTTTAGGCAGTTTTGTTTGGAAGCATATGTAACAGGGACGGATTTAGGTTATTTTAGCCCCAGAATTTTTGTGTGATTCTGTTATTGAAATTCAATTCTAGAATTTGAAAATTTTGGGCTTTTTACATAAAAAGGTACTCTTATTGAATATCCTATTGAATATCGATAAATTGTGCCATTTTTGAATGAAATCAAACTAAAAAATTTGTCACATGATAGAAAATGTACTGCGAATTTAAATTAATTGTTGATTATTCATAGTTAGCCATGACTGCAAACAAAAGTTGTTTTGATTTGTTATGACTTATTTTGACGTTAAGCTGACATTGTTAGCAGTGTAAAATTACTAGATTAGAATCAAAATTTTTATTAAATCGATTTAAAATGCCAAGATTTACAGACAGTGAACTGACAAAAGAACAGAAAAAAATACAAAAACAATTTTTAGATGTGGCTATTGATTTGCAGACATTGAGGTTAATTCTGGCCTAAAAATTTCGAGAGACTGGAGAGGTACAACAAAAATGTATCATAGGAAAAATGTGTACCTGATTTTTATAACTTTCAAGAATAATGATTGACTGATGATGATCATTGATGAATGAACGTCTATCACGCTAGACTATTTGAAGAAGAACTAATTTATCCTTACATGGTTGATCATGATTAATGTAAATAAAGTATTATTATTATTATTCTCAGAATATGCCAACACATGTTTGAAAAAAATATGGAAATTGCTATTTGCAATGACCGATAATAATTGCAATCTGGGTCCTGATTCTAAATCAGTTTCGACCGTTGAAATCAAATTCGATGGCACCTGGAGACGATATATTTGATTCGTTATGATAATCTTCACACTACCATGATAATTTAAACATAAAAGATCCATATAAACATATGTAAAAATCAAATCAAGTATAAAGTCATAATTCAAAGACTAAGGACTCATTTAGAATCAGGCCCATGTTGTAAAACAAGTTTTACTGTACGCCACTGGCATGACTATGAATTCAACACCAATGCAATACGCGGAAATTTACCGAAATAATTTATAACTATGCGCTCGTTACTATCATAAATTTTGTTTGTAGTGCAATGTATAGCATACACACAATAAACAGAAAAGCCATTCAAGACTGAAGGTATGTTTATTTATAATTATATTTATTTGATTAAAATTACCTAAACACCTATATGGCATCAGAAGATTTATTTTGATAGGATGAGGTTATGTTGTATAAAAGTTTAGTAATATTAAACACCGGGAACACATGCAGTGTGTATGAACAGTAGTATACATATCCATAAACAATAGCTATACAATAAACACATAATCATATTGAATGCTACGTTCATTAGAATGTGGTGATGGCGAAAATAATACTTACTTTACTTTCATGATGAGGGGTCCAGTATTTAAATTTAGACTTGGGAAAGGAAACTGAAAGCAGCCATAGGCGTCACGTCACTGACATGTTTATCGCCCCCATTTTGTTAATCGATTTTTCTTGCACAGTAAATACGCAGAATTATTGTGCGCGATGCTTGAGGATGACTGAAAAATTGTGTCTATTAGACTGACACATCCTTCCCATACGTTTATTTACATATTTTCCGATTAAACAGAAATTATTTTAACCGTCCAAGAAGCGCCTTCCGACCTTGTCAAGAATGTGGACACATGTTCAAGAAAATTATGTAACCGCTAAAGTCATTCGGACGTGACTAAAGAGCAAAGGAAAATAAAAAGTTAGAAATGTGCACGTCCAAGAAAACTTATCTGTAAATTTTTGCTATCAGCATTTGTAATAACAGTACCTCAAGATGAATCAAAACGTACGTTATATAACCACAATCCGCACGGGTATTATACTCTATTTCACGAGTATCCATCACGGTGATTATCTAGTAATATCTCAAAATTCCCCATATCGGCACAAGACACATAATTCTGACGGATCCGTCACCGCCAGTAAACAGTGCCGAATTTTGTTTTGGTTTTTTATACGCGACAGATTCATTTTGTTCTTGCTAATAGCTCTTTTGTTTAGAAAAGTTCATTTGCATACAAAAAATAAAACACCAAAAACAAGTTTTACCAGATTTATACCCGATCCATTATTGCTAACGTTGCAGACTAACACAAAAATGTCTGTTGCTGATCAGCTGTTCTCCTCAGTAGACGTCAAAGCGTGATGGATACCCATGAAATATTGTATACGAATCTTGAAAAGTGAAATTATGCCATTTTTTGACACTGTATTGGTTTTTTGTAACATTATGTAGGTTTTTCTGCAAAATGTTAACTTAGCACTAGCTGATGGACATGTTGTGAACTGGTTTTGTAGTTGTACGTGTCGCCTAAACATCATGATGGTTCAGTTATCAATGTTTGGCTCTGATGTAATGTAAGTTCTGCTTCGGAGATGGCATTACTGGAGGTCTAAGTCGTAAGTTGTATACAATGGACGTACGTCGATGATAAAATCACGATGTCAGGAACATAATGACAACAAATTTATATTATAATTTTGCGAAGTTAGGTTATTTAACTGATTATTTTGATTTTCATTTTATTTCATGGTTTTGAGTGATACCTTAATAATAACTTTAGTGGCGAGTTTTTGTTTTGAAGAAACCGTTATGAGTAGAATACCTTAAGACAGGAACACCAAAGACCAAAGTATTATTCGAAAACAACATAACCTGCTTTAACATAACCTAACTATTCATCTTTCAAATATGATCGATCATGCAACATGAAAACATCGTCTGTCTTTGTCGGATACATGCAAATTAGCAATACAGTTTGTTTAGACTTTAGACAATAAAATTCTGTTTGTCTCTGTCTAACATATCACAAACTTCATTAAATATATTCACTAATCGCTGTCGTTTGTCTTTACTACAGACTAAAATGATGACGTAATCGTCATCTTTGGTGATTTCGACTATATGTTCATACACAAGACTGAAAAAGTAGCGAGGTGTTACATATTAGCTGAGTTCTGAATTCAGTACTGTCACAGAACGGTTCTGGAACGGCGCAAGACTGAATGCGTAAAGAGGAAGATCTCTGGAGCGGTTACGAACAGTCCGTGAACTATCAGAATTTTGCCAAAATCCGAGGACAACGGCAACAATTATTATTTTGTTTAGTGCTTCAGGTGGCCCTGGGTCTTCAGGAAGTTGATTTGCTGGATAAAAAATATCTTACCTAAAATGCTCAACAAATTGTTTGTCAGTATAGGAAGCAACAGTTTCCTCAAAGAAATTATTATTTCTGCTCACATCTTTGAGGAGAAGCTCTGGCAAAAATAAGTTGGAGTAACAGCTTCAAGTTCATCGTCACTGTCAGACGACGATCACTATGACGAATCAGAATCAAAATTGATCTGCCTTGAATCCATTTGTCTACTTTTCTTTCAATTTTAAATTAAAAACACTCCTCAAACCCCAAAAAAGTGAACAGCACTTAAAGCAAAACACTTAAAATAATTTTAATGACATTGGCAGAAGGCATTCGCATGCGTGAGAAATCAGTTCAAAAATGGTCTTGGCAATAAAGCAAGAACTGCTTGAACGATTCTCGAACCATCCTAGAACTGAACCAGGATATAACTCGAACACCAAATTTCAGTTCTAAAACGGTTCGATAGTAATCCAACAGAAACCCGAACACGTCGGTTTCTTCTGCGCATGCTCCTGATAGTTCTAGAACAGTAACGATAAAAACCCGAAGAAACCTATTAAATTGCTATTAACTCTTGCTGTATCTACCTTACTCTTTGATCTGCTCAAATCTTGACGTTCCTTCCTCATTTCAGGTTACGGTCCAATGAGCCCCCACCCCGGCTACGGCATGCCAGTATCCTCAGCAGCAGCGGCGGCGGCAGCTGCAGCGGCAGCTGCGGCAGAATACGCAGTTAGCGCCGCCTCTGCAGCCCCTTACGCCTCTCCATATGCCCCTCCAGCAGGAGGCGGCGCGGGGGGCGGCTACCCCTGTACGGCCGCAGGGTACCCCCCACCACCGCCGGGAGCGGTCACCACAGCTGGCGGTTACCCGGTACCGCCCACTCCAGGCGGGTATAGTCCCGGAGCTTGCTACAGCATGCCGCCGCCTCAGCATTCGTTGGGACAGCATGATAAGCAGCCTGGGAAGGATGGGTATGTTATATTTTATTTTTGGCATGTTTATTTTTAATTTGTTTACTAGATTAGGTTTATGAGCATTATGCCGTGTCATTTAGAAAAAGATGACTACAAGAAAATGTACTCGACTATAAACATAATATAGCCTCTTGACTAGATTCATTGTTTTCTATTCAGGTATCCTAATGATGCTCCAGGTTTATATGTATGTGGGTTCGAATTCAAACATTTATCTATCCCCTGGATTTGATGTTTGTATCAATTTTTTAATACCAGGTTTACTACTCTGTACGCCGAAACAGAGTATCTCTTGTTTTTAAAGAACTTCCCATATTTTTTTGCGCTTTCTGCCCTTCAACTATTTCCACTGTTCATTGAATCATCTCCATCAGCAAACGCAGCACAACAAAGATTTCAAACAGTTGTTTCCATAATTTCCTTCGTGAGAGTCCCTAAACTGTTGACCACACAAGCTGTTAGTTAAAAATGTTTATAGCAATTCGCTATACTTCACTTCTGCACAGTGACGAAGCGTCCATGTAACCATTGTTACTATTGGTAACAGTTAAAAATCTTAAAAATAAATATTTTATGACTAAGTACTGTGAAATAATATCATTTTTTTGTTTACCATCAGCGATGTGTAATAGTAATTCAGTAAATAGCACTCGCCTCGAGTTGGTTGTCGGTTGTTACCATTTTCATTTATGGATACACTTTGTAGTCCGTCGGGGACCGTCGGCCCGTGTCTGATCGCGGTCGCCCGAGTACGTGGGGCGCTGCGACTATTATGTGGGCTTGTTACCATTTTTTGATTTAGTTACTCACTTCTCACTCGTTAGTAGCCGTTTTAGTTACCGGCTGTAGTGTGCGTGCAATTGAAGATGGCTGAGTGTCGCTGCGTAATCGATCAACTACTCAAAAAGTCATTCTCCTTGTATAATTTTTAAGAAAAAAAGAAGATCATTGAAAATGGAAGACCAACATATTTTAAATTAAGTTGGTATGTGGAAACTCTTGGTTATGTGGTTGCAAAAAAAACAGATTGTATTGTTGGCGATGTCTTCTGTTTTATACAGAAAAAAATGGGTGGACCAGCAGCGTAGTCAACGATTTAAGTAGTTTTAGGGCTCTAAGGAGGAGACATGAAATTTCTCCGTTACATGTGAGATGTGTAGCCAATTTAATTCAGTTTGGTAAAACAAGAATCGAAAAATGTCTTAACCAAGCTTTTAGGCAGCACACTTCTAGATACTGTATGTTTTTTGGCAAAACAGGAATTACCGTTTATTTTGAAATGAATGACTCTGACAATAGAGGAAATTACAGAGAATTGATAACATTCATTGCCAAAAAAGATCAAAAATCATCTAGAAACGTCGACTGCTTTTTCGGACGGCTTGGATTAGTCGTAGCATAAGACGATGAGGTATGTCAAGTGCCCCAGACGCTCAGTCCAGGAATGTATACCTTAATTTAAATATAGTTTAAATAAAATACCTTAAATAAGCAAAAACTTATATTTGGGAGGATCAAAATAAACTTTTTTTAATAAGATTTTTCACATCTGATTTTGGTAACAGTTTAGGAAAAGTCACGCGTCGCCACTGCTTCTGCACCCTGAGCTTTTTTTTAGTCTTTTAGTCTAGTTAGTCTTTCTAATTGAAGAAAGGTCATTTGTAAACATCCTCTACGTTGGCCATTTTGAAATTAAATGAAAGAAATAAAAAAAGCTAAAGTCACTTTTTACTTAATTAAATTTAGTTTTACTTTATGGCGGAACAATATGGTTAAAAATCATTATATTTAAGATCAAGTGACTGAATTTAAGCTCAAACTTTACGTAAGGCTCTCAGGGACAATTGAGGGTTATTTTGATGATGTTACTTTCCACTGACCAGGAATTATTGTACTGAGAAAAATTTTGAAAATCAGATATGTTTTTGAGATAATCCATTACATCACTTATTGTCAACGGCCTCTCTGTCCTCTACATTTTCGAAAGTACCGCTCAAATTCTGCCGAAAGTTTGACACAAGTTTACCACTATGCCAAAGGCGAAAAGGCGGTGTAGTTTTCAATAATCTGGTCAGAAAAAGTAAAAATCGCTCATACTTATTTTTTGACGTTTCACAGGCTCTTGCTTATTTTCGAAACTTGATGGGTGACAAAAAAGTCGGGGGCACGAGATTGCGAGGTCGGGAAAGTGTGTCTCCCATTTTTTGACGGAAGTATAGTACATATATTATGTACCCACATTTAAACCCGGTGATTCTACGCACCTCAGGCCCATATCGTCAGTCGTCCTTGCAATTGTAAGGCGCGTTTATGGCCTCCTTGATTGTCATAGTTTTATACTTCTCCGTGTCAACGCTCTATTTTGAGGTTATGTCACAAACATCTATTTGCATCAAATTGTGCTTGCTTTTGAGTTATATCATGTTTTATCAGCCTGAAATTTCCTACAATTTAAAAGGAAAACATATGTTCACAATAGGAGAGCGCTTTTTGAAGGAGAGAAAAGAGTATGACAATCTAGGAGGCCATAAATGCGCCCTACAATTGTAGGGACGACTGACGATACGGGCCTAAAGTCACATTCTACCCATAGATGTTCCGGTATTTTTGTCCATACGAACAAAAAAAGATGGTCTTATCGCGAAGGTACTGGTCCTGTCGGCCGCAGACGCATTGGCTCAAAGGCTTGCACTTCAGACATGCGTGGCAGCAGCGAGGCGACTGGACATATTTGCAAGAGCAAACTTTTTGTACATAACGATTACGTATCATCGCTAATATGTTTGAAGAGCCGGTTTCTCAGGGGTGGTAGCTTAGCCTGGGGCTGGAGACCAATTTTGTAGGTCTATTTGACCGCTTTAACGCATCCGGTCACTTTGTTATACATACGTAGTTAACCGTTAACTTATGCCGAACATAATATTTAATAAAATGATGAAAGCGTTGCGTGGAGAGGTCAAAGTTAGCCTATTTAGTACTTACTCATTTAGGCATTATTCAAGTTTTTCTCTTATATGTGATATTATTGTTTCTCCTGACAGTCTACAACTATAAATACGTACGTTGTTAAACATATTTTTGATCAGGTACCTCATCATGTTATGCCATGCGAATATCTTAAACGTCACACATTTTCGTGACATTGACAGCGTTTGAAATTACATTAAGTCGTAGACTTTGAATCAAAGACTAGTGTTACCATTGTTGCAATGCTGGAAAGTTGTGAAAGGTATGATCTTTGTGTGCTTAGTTCAATTTTATATATTCATATTTGCATGAGTTTCCTGACGGGGACTATTGTTAATAAGAATACCTTTATTCTATTTCCGTGGTGCACTCTTCGAGAATTCAGATCGGCAAACGTAAATGTGAATTTTAACTTTTATAAAATTATAACTGTCAGCTGTCTCTGAAGTTTAACGTAATAATTGTTTTGAGAACCTATCTTATTATTGTATTGTGCCAAAGTCTTACCAGCGGTGAATGCAGAATTTCTTAGTTGTAGATCGCATGATAGCTAGTTTACTCGCTACTAAACATAGATTTTACCTTCATGCAGATATGTAGCTTTTATAAATATGTCTTATCGACTAGGCTCTCTAGCAAGCCAATACCAACAATATGCAGAACTTGTGATAGCAAAGCATGTTGTAGTTTAAAAAATAGTAAGCAAAAGGCTATGAGATTTACGAGATTCATATCATTTGCCATCAGCATTCCCTCTATCCCTGAACGTCATCTATCACCTATTTCGGGTAGCAGCAGTCGCCCATTCAACTTCCGGGGTGGTAAGGAGCTGATTCAGTGTCCAACTGTCAGCTGCGATGGCATGGGACACGTTAGCGGCACCTACGCCACACATAGAAGGCAAGCAATTGATTTTTCTGCTTACCTCATCCAATCTTGTGATAACAATAATACACTAATGCTGCGTGAGAAATATCGTAGGACTGAAAATTTAGTTCAGACGATCCTTATAATTAAGAGCTAAACTCAAAAAATCCGACAGCTTATGACATATCACTAAGAACGCTCTGCATCTATCAGCCTCTAAAAAAATGTCAGATAAAAATCGGTACACCCACTTAGAAGCTACGATGTCATAGACATAGACGAACAGAAGAACAGCTTCAGTCAAAAACAATGGTGTTTGAATAATTTTGCTTTTGCAGGAATGTGTTTGATGTTAACACTGCATGGTATGTCTAAAAAAATTGTAAAAACACCTAGAACTGATTTTAGTATGTAATCAACTCCTTTCTCTTTAAGGTACCCTCAAATAGAGACTCATATAATTTACATAACATTTAAAATTAGGTATACATCAATGTAGTGGATTCAGTAACTAGACTATTCAACGTTGGAAACCCAAGTGGTAATATTTGTCCCCTGTTCAAATTGATCTAGAAGCCCACCAATAAGAAAGTGTTTTCAAAAGCAGTACTAACTTGTAAGTTTTTGATAATGCTTTACGGAAGCAACATATTATTGTTATCACACGATGATTTAGTATGTATAATTAACCTGAGAGCTTGATTTGAACGCTAACACTTTTGCGAGAATGCACCGCTTCTACAACTCTACAATCCAACGGTCAGCCCATAAGGCGTAGTCACAACACAAAGAAGTCCCTGCCATAAATTCTCGCTGAGTCAGGTCCTTACAATGTTATGAATACCACTATAATCGCCTTAGTTATATAGCTTAATGACTTCGATCGATTTTTTGTAAAAGTAAAATATTAAGGCGTCTAGCAAACCGCATGTGTTCCAAATTTCACTCAAATCCCACTATCGATTCCAAAAATATTTGAAAAAATGTTATTTAAAAGGAAACTCCGCCATTTTCGACAACCATATGAAACCGACGTAGATTTTTATGTTTTTACATAAAAGTACGAATTTAATGTGAAATGTCTACAGGTGTCAAACTGGCGGCTTAAGGTAGATCGTCTTATAGAATGCACTTGTAACATGACTACTAACTACATTATTTTAGCGACAAATAAATCGTATACTTACTCCTTTTACCTAGTCCGAGTTCGATGGTTACACCTAGGTTTGATGAAAAAAAAAACGCAGGTGAAGTGCGAAACTCACAGATTTTCGGAATTTGATAAAACTCATCTTACGATTCAACTGACTATGCATCTGACTACCCAGCAAGATGGACGTCACCAGTTGGTTCCCATGTCGCAATACCTAAAATTTAATTAATAATAATTTTACTTTCCAGCCTCTCCGGTTGTCCAAGAGCGGACCGTTCTCAGATCCAGGCGCACTCTCAAGAATTAAAATGTCCTACTCCTGGCTGCGATGGATCTGGTCATGTAACCGGGAATTACTCCTCACACAGAAGCCTGTCTGGATGTCCTAGGGCGAACAAACCCAAGAGCAAGCCTAGAGATGGACAAGACTCAGAACCCCTAAGGTAAGAATGAAACGTTGTTTAAATGAAGTATTAGTTTCATCATACAGTAGGTGTAAGGAGATTTAACTCTCATTTTTACGTCTATTGAATTTTCTTAGTCTCAGGGTAATCCATGTATAAGCCAAAAAATCATCATCTTACAATAACTGCCATGTAGCGTTATTTATTAAAAATACCTCGTTTCTGCGACTTTTAACGCCACCTCCAGGTACATGTGAACTAGAACTAAACGCAAGCGTCATAAATTACAACACAAAGCACGTTTAAAAAGAAAAAAGATGAAATGTAAAATAAATATACAGAAAGACTTACTATTCGGTAAAAATAATTACATTTCTGCCAGATTAGATGTTGGTAGTTTTAGTGTATTTCAACGATTGGCGATAAATAAAAATGAAACAAAATAAAGGTAAAAAATACAAGAATATTATCTTTTTACAATGACCTGGTGGTATGGGTAGAAGAATGCAATAACTGCGTTCTTTTTTATTAAATTTTTGTAGGTACTAAATATAGTATTTGTATCAGTTCTATAATTTATACTGGTATTGCCTTCCTTTATACATATCAGTTCAAGGATATTCCTTTTGGAATAGTACGGTACTTTGTCTAGAATTTTTACATTTTCACAAATATAAAAATTCCAGACAAAGAACCGGACTATTTCTAAAGAAACCTCTTACGCCACACTATCACTACAAATTATACGAGTAGAACTAATACAAATAATCTATCAAGTTAGTATCTAAGCCAATTTCATAAAAAGGACGTAGTTGTTGCATTTTCCCACCCATACCACCCTCTCAATATAAAAAGATAATATTCTTGTACATTTTTTTTACCTTTGTTCTGTTTTCGTTTTTATTAGCAAATATTTAACGCCAGTCGTTGACCTACAGTCAAACTACCAACATCTAATCTGGCAGAAATGTAATTACTTTGACCAACTTGTAAGTATATTAATCTTACATTATTTTTCCCTTTTAACGGTTTTGTGTTGTAAGTTCTGACAGTTCTGTTTAGTTCTTGAAACTCACATTTACCTGAAGATGGCGTTTTAAGTCACCAAAACGTCATATTGTTAATAAATGTTTTAAGTTGACCGAATCCCAAAAAATTGTAACTTCTACCATGAACAATAAATGTTGAATATGTTTGCCGTTTCAAACTGTCAAGAATTACTATATAGTATGTGGTTTTTTACACGCTATCAGATGCCCAATACCGGGCTGTGATGGATCAGGACATGCGACAGGGAAGTTCTTGTCGCATCGAAGGTAATATTTTGTTTTACAACTTTCAGCTTGTTGATTTTTAAAGCGATTTGATTTCATTTCCCAAGAACTCAAACAAACGTTAACTCTTGATTAAATCGGATGTCTAGTTACATCCCAAAACAATTGGGATAGAATTTGCAAGTAATTTTTGGTGTGTTCATTTTAATATTTGACTATTGAGTTATAGGAGTCTTAAGTGCGATTGAATAAGACTCAGGCGTGTCACGTTGAATCAGAAATCAGTCAGCCTTTATCAGAAAAAGATTCATAGGAGTCCACTGAATAGTGTGTGTTCGTGTGCAATAGTTTATCTACGAAAACTAACAGCAGAATCGCGATAGGAATTACTCTCAGAGGTCACTGTTCAACCCAAACAGCCTTTGACATAAAGCTTTCATTAAATGGTTCTGATGATTGAATGGTACTTAAAGTCGAACTATAATTTTTTAGCTTACAATATCATCATTGGTTTAGATCAACAGGGACAATATATCGGAAAAGAAAAAATGAGAGCAACCAAGAATGTTTTTAGACAAATTCGACTGATACGGCGTTATTTAATGTGTCTGCGACTGCGAAGCTCTTATTTGTAGCTTAAAGTACAAGAAATCAGGAATATGCTAATGAAGCTGATACGAAGCTGACACCTTGTTTCTCTTGTGCTAACTGCAAAGTTTGAATCCATGTCGACCAACGAATTCAGATTAGATAGAAATAGCAAGCATACGATTTGTTTGTCGACCAAGTTATGTAGTCAGTATTCAGGATCCAAGTTCATACTAACAAGTCGATCAGGCTTAAGCTTCCAGTTTGACAGTTGTTGATGTTTCACATTAAACTCGTACTTCTGCGAAAACAAGTAAAAGTGCGTGGGGTCCATACAATCCTAGTGCTCCAGACAGTCGCTGAAAATGGTAGAGGTTTCTGTGCATTGTGAAAAATCAGTTTAAATAAGTTTAAATTAAGAGCAATTCTTTTTAGCGAAAAGTGTTATACAGGGTGACTTTGAAGTTGAGTCATTAATTTTCAGATAATGATTGTAGAAGGAAGATAAACCAAAATATGTGTGTAAAAATAAAAAAAAAATAAAAAAAATGTTACCTTGTTTAATAAAGTATCCTCCCGACAAGTATTTCAGTGCGGACCTGTATTTGATCGTGCGGTCTTGGAGCAGCATGCCCTCACCTGTGAGGTCTTAAGTCACCTGATTCACGAGCCCTTTGTACTACATTAACAAAGGCACGAGGGGTTGGTTGCACTCGATTGGGAAACCGATTCGCATAAATCCGTGATGCATCCGGGAGCATTTTGTAAAGACTGCCCCCCCGTAAATAAGAATCATGTCCACAAGTTCAGCATTTTCGTAAACATGTGCCATTTTTGATTTCGTTTGAGCCACGCAACACACTACTATTCACTTACGCGTTATCGACTGACGAAAAACATCGTGATAAACGTTTCAAATTCTTTCGCTTTTTTGTTTCCGATACGATGAACCGGTCAGGCGGATTATATCCGTTGTCACCAAACACGAGCATATAATAGGCAGGGCGGTACTCAAACTTCCAAAGGGCTATAACTTTGTTACTTTAATTTTACCAGAAAAATGGTAAAGGAAAAAAACATTTCTTTTGATCAGATCTACTCACTGTTAAAATAAATGACTCAACTTCGAAGTCACCCTGTATATTCGACGTTGCGAAAGAGAATGTACCTCATCATTGGCCTTTTCACCTATTTCATTAAGTATTCCGTCAGAATCTAGGGTTTCTTAACAGAAATGTATAGCTAGCAACAACATTTAAAAAATATATTGGAAGGCATACCAAAATTTTTAATGTATACTTAAAAGGGCCAACCGAAACTTCAATCTAAGTAAACTAAACGAAAATTTAACTCAAAGTACTTCATTTTTAACAAGTTCTGAGGAAAGGCAAAAGTAAGTTTTTGCGTTAAAGGTGGTAATTTTATGATCTCACTTTAGAGCCATGAGATTCTAAGGAACGCCAGAAAAAACTATAAATATCAAACTAACTAAAGGTTGGAGCTTTCGTTTCCAGACACAACTACGCTTGAAATGACAAAGGTAATGTGTAGTGGAACAGTACCGAAAACGTAAAAAAAATAAATGAAGAAGTAGGTACTCACCGTTCATTTGCAAAAAAACTTCAAGTGCGGCTCTGTCACGTATAAGTACTGTTCGAAGTTGTCGTCGTTGGTAAAAAGTTTCGCAGAGAGTCTAGGTGTTGTAAACCATCCAACCAATTCGGCAAAAATGGTAGATCCAATGAGCATACAATTTACCATGCCAGCCCAAACATTCAAACAAAATGTTTGTTGAAAATGTAACCGATTAACCACATGAGGATTTTCCAGCGACCACACATGAGTAATTCGGCAGTTATTCACCCCGTTACGCGTCAAGGTTCATTCGTCTGTGACCAATATGGACTACAACAACCCCTTCCCTAGTACTTGTTGAAGGATTTTCTTCTACAAGATTTAATACTCCTTTCCTAGTCTGAACCATTCGGGGGTGTCTAGGTCTCTCACTGTGCCCACCTCGACCTGTATCCTTATCTCTTTGCACATGGTATACAAATCAACGCGGCCCTAAATGATAACTTCTGGGAAAGCGATCTGCAGACACTCTCGAAGCTTCGCAAGCATTTTGAAGACGCTCACCATAAATTAAAGTTATGTCGTCAAGATTGATATTGCTCTGCGAGTGTACCATCTTTTTTTTTTTTAAACCAATTGGTAAATAAATGTTTTATTTACCTATTGGTGCCTGGGTTGAGTACTGACGTGCGTCGTGTCTTCTCACATTTGATCTAATCCAGGTACAGCAATGGATTAAGTTTGGTTTAGAATTGACTGATTTTGCGGCCCCTAATATTTCTATAATCTTAAGACTGATTTATATGATTTATATGCTACTAGGAAAAAACCGCTCAATCTTTCTAGATCTATACGCCGTGTAAAGGAAAGTACCAACTTTGAGGACACCTTGTATAGTAACAATGATAAAAAAGCATACATTTTCATATTATGTTTAACTAGATATTTGCACTTAACCAAGAAATGGGTATTTCGCCATTATTGCTGTTTGATGGAGATAATGTTTCGTATTACTCACCTTTCAAAATCACCAATTAAGCAGAATTGTTGTTATGTACTTTCGTATCTTTGCCTTAGCATAATAACTGAGTGATTCACATCGCGACACAGATAGTATTTCTGCCTTGCTCTACGAGAGCACACCGAGTACGAATGTTGGTTTGTCACTTTTATAGACGATGATAAACAAATTAGCCAAAAAGCATGCATGCAGTTTTGGCGACAAACAATGCAATGTAAACATATTGGCTTCGCTCCTTCTAATCTATTTAAATTCGTTGATGTCGACGATACCTAACTTACAAACGAAAGCTTATTTAAATATGTATGTATGCGGAAAATCATTAAACGTATATGTTGAGACGATCTGCTGCTCCAAGGCACAACTCAAAAACTGTCTTATTTTTGGTAAAACATTTGCTGATCTAATTGAAACAGTAATCGAAACCCTTCTTAAACTCTTCTTATAGCGCCTCTGGTTGCCCAATCGCTAACCGCAACAAGATGCGCGTGTTGGAAAGCGGCGGCTCCGTAGAACAACACAAAGCAGCAGTCGCGGCGGCGGCAGCGGCGTCCGCCATGAAATTCGAAGGAGTGAATTGCCCCACCCCAGGATGCGACGGTACTGGACATGTCAATGGATCTTTTTTAACGCATCGCTCGCTTAGCGGATGCCCTGTTGCTGGACAGACTGTTAAGAAGCCAAAATATCCAGATGAAGTTGCTGGATTCTACTCCAAAGGATATACAGGTAGGTTTGAAAATAATTAGTCCCAACGGGTTTGTATTTCATTTTGCACAGTTTGCAATAGCACTGATATGAAGCTTTACTGAAGATTTCTAGAATCCCACTAAAAATTCAGAGAGCATCAGCAGTAGGGATTCAAGTATCATAAAGATAAACATCGATGTAACCACAAATTGATGGTTCAGAAAAAAACATCCATGTATAAATCGGGCCAGAAAACATCTATGTATCAAGATGTATCGTCTTTTTGTGCCTGTAAAAGAAATTAACCTAAAAAACTAGTAAATATCTAAAACATTTTTGCTGTGTCTGAAACAAATTTGTTTTAGTTTTAAGTCAACATACATGAAATTATGATTTATGCATAAGCGGGTATATAATTTAGGCACCTAATAGTACTAAATATTTCAAACAGATGGTCGATTCTTCTAAAACATCGATTTAAAATATCGTATAAAGTTATATCGACATATCGATATTATGCAAAAATTACCTTCGATGGTAAGCATCGATTTTTTTTAATGAAACATCCGTGTATCCCTTAACTATCAGGTGCAACAAATATGTTATTCTCATCACGCTATTTTTGATTATTTTGTGTATTTTATTTTTTTTCAAAATCTTAGGTGACATATTCAGCAATATATTTATCCATTGGAATTATATTATACAGGGTGACTTCGAAGTTGAGTCATTTATTTTAACAGTGAGTAGATCTGATCAAAAGAAATGTTTTTTTCCTTTAACATTTTTCTGGTAAAATTAAAGTAACAAAGTTATAGCCCTTTAGAAGTTTGAGTACCGCCCTGTCTCAATAATAATATTATGTGCTCGTGTTTGGCAACAACGGATATAATCCGCCTTATCGGTTCATCGCATCGGAAACAAAAAAGCGAAAGAATTTGAAACGATGTTTTTACTACAATTATTATTCAGTTATATTCAGTCAATGTGTCAGTCGGTAACGCGTGAGTCAATAGTGGTGTTTGTTGCGTGGCTCAAACGAAATAAAAAATGGCACATGTTTACGAAAATGCTGAACTTGTGGACATGACTCTTATTCTTAATCGAGTGCAACCAACCCCTCGTGCCTTTGTTAATGTAGTACAAATGGCTCGTGAATCAGGTGACTTAAGACCTCACAGCGGAGGGCATGCCGGTGCTCCAAGACCGCACGATCACATACAGATCCGCATTGAAATACTTGTCGGGAGGATACTTTATAAAACAAGGTAACATTTTTTTTTATTTTTACACACATATTTTGGTTTATCTTCCTTATACAATCATTATCTGAAAATTAATGACTCATCTTCAAAGTCCCTGTATATTCAGATCTTGAATTTAGCTATTCATTGTAACACCAGAACAATTTGACACACACGATACACGGAAACTCGAACGCCAGTTAATATTCCTTCAAAATTGCAACATTGTCAATTTTTGTTAACTCTGAGTACTTACGTAACCAAATCACTATAATCCACCATCATGAAGTTTATATCAAATTTCCATGATAAAGAAGAACGTCAATCTAGCCTATCAGCAGCCCATCGGAACTACATTGAGTTTGCCTCACAAAAGTACTTATTCATAATACGGAGTAATATCTTCCTTTCTATCTATTTTCCAAACTGGATGATGGACCCTTACCACTTCTAGCCAAAGATAAGCAAAAAGTTAATTCCATGCATCCTATGAATAATTTTTTTTATTGTGGTCAATTTATAACAGCCAATTGGTGCAAAATTAATTGATTATAAAACTATTGTAGATAATTATGGGAAACAGTAAACACTTCTTTTTGGGGAATCATCCAATATGTTTCAACTAATTTCAAAATCCGATCATGTGTGCAGAACAACCAAATGAAATACATTCAGACTGAATTCTGCCTTATTATCTCATTGTACAGTATACAAGCTGAAGTTTTTCTAGGTGGAACTAAATCTTATTTCCAGGCATTTTCTTGCAGGTATAGAACAAAATCCCAATAACGGAGAGGATCTCATGACTCTCGAAGCTGAAATCTCGGAACTTCAGAGGGAGAACGCTAGAGTCGAATCTCAGATGATCAAGCTAAAATCTGATATCAATGCTATGGAAAGTCACCTTGGACACAGCGAAAAGGTTAGTAACAAATCAAATAATAAAAAATATATAGTCAATTTGAATAAGAACTGAAGGTTACACAACTTGCATATTTCAAATATACGCCTGTCAAATTTTTGCGATCGAAGGGAACAAGCAGTTTCACAAGTATTCAAAACCTAAAATTATCTTAGGAAGTTAGTAGTACCTTATTGTGAGCATCTTTGATACGATGCCGCTGGTGGAATCATGAGTGATAATATTGGCACAGCCGTAATATGAGGTAAGATTTGGTTGATCACTAAAAGAGAAAATGAGCATAACTTTATACCAAGAGCGTCTCCAGGCTAGATAGACACAGATCTCATAACACTTCTAGAACAAAGTTAAGCCCATGGTTCTAATGCAGTTTATATCAAAGTTCGTTACTGGAGGAAGATGTTAATAAACGGGGATTTTATAATTGGTTTAGTTTTAGTTTCTTTTGAAATAATGTTGACTAACAACCTCTCAGCAAACAACTACCGTTGACGATGGCAGAGTTTGTTGTTGTCAATATTGAGTTAGTCACGTTACCATGACGAATCTGAAAGATCAAGAACTATGTTTTTCTGCTATGTACTACGAGTATGTACCCTGTATGTATATTTGACACAAGATATTATCTTGATAACGTGTCGATAACAATACGCTTGACCACTGTTAACAGATATATTTTCTAAAAAGGTTACCTTTGAAGTAAAGCTAATTCAGCAAACTTTGATGTGAGCTGCAGTTGAACCGTGAACGAGTATTAAAAGTGTGATGGGTTGAGTAGTCATTTCCGATCTCAAAAATGCCTTCAACGTCTTTGAAGCAATTGCCTTTTAACCAAAACCATTATTGCTGGCGTCACCTTATTTTTTAAGCTTTTTAACGGTAGATACTTGCACCATCAACATTAGCATCCAATTACTGTTTTCAGATAATTAAAGGGTGCTCATACTTGACAATAGCATTTACTTTTACTAAGAAGGAACTCAAGATATTGGTCTTTATTATTTGGTGAGCCGTGGCTGTTACGTTATTAAATATAATTTTATACTACAATGACAAAAACCAACGATCTAATTTTACTGACCTGTAATCTGGAGTCATATGTTTTCTACAAATGCTGGGTTTTTTAATATTCCAACTGGAAATATAGCCGCCTTGCGCATTTTCATGTAACGGTTACGGTTCAAAAGATAATCGATCGCCTCTATAACTTTTTTTTGTAAGCGGGCCTCGTGAATTCTGCTTGTGAAACTACTTGACCTCAATCAAGGATTAATGCAATCGCTTCCATCCTAATACATAAAAATGTTGTTGCGCTCAGCTGCGCCTGAATCACCGGCTCTGGCATCACTAACCCCCAACTCTCCTCTCTCAGGAGACACAAGCGCTGGCTCAGCGTACCACCAACCTCAACGAGTACTACGAGAGCCTGCGCAACAATGTCATCACCTTGCTGGAGCACGTCAGACTTCCGCCAGGCAGCGGCCAACCTGGCGCTGCTCCTGGAGGTCAGGGAGGTCACCTCCAGCCTGTTTCGGGAGAAAAGCTGGGGCAGGAGAACTTTGACTCGTACCTCAGCAAGCTGCAAACGCTCTGCACTCCAGATGGGTACTGCTCTGATGAGAACAGGCCACTGTATGAGACGGTCAAGTGCGCGTTGCAGGATTTCACTGTGTTGCCAACGCCAATCTAAGTAGTGAGACCAAAAATACCATATTATAGTAGTAAAACCATGGAGATATAAATAAATTGAAAATGTAGTAAACTCTCTGTCATATACATACTGTTTACTTTTTAAAAAATTCAAAATCTAAATGTGCCAGCCTATTATTGATAATTGAGTAATGCAGGTATTGTGGGGGCTTACAAAATATATACATTTCGTTTTGTCAGTAGATATTGGCCCACGAGAGAATAAATCTAGTGTTAGCAGTCTTCCAGTCGTACCAGTGGTTTTGGTCTAATTTAAACTATAATTAGTAATATAGTGTTCGTTCGTCTGACCACAGACTGCCGTACTATTTGGCAACTCTTCTACATGGTATAGGCTTGGTCTCAGTGAACAACGAGCGAAGGCTAAGCAACTCTACTATGTTCATAGTATAAGCTATAAGTTCCCATTATGCTCAACTTACAAGGGATTCTAATGACATCAAATGAATTCAATTAAATATTAGGGAGTTTGAAATTCTGAATTGGAATGACTGGAAACAACTTAAGAGAAAGGAAAAATTGGCGCTGGCGGGATATGAAACCGGATCTCCCCCGTTACGTGATAGGCGACATACGAAATTGGCATTCAGCGCTAGCTGCCAACCAACTTTTAGGATCGACTGTTAGAGGCAAATCCCACCCTATCCACACCTATTGTCAGTTAAACACCACCAGATGTGGTGCTGAATAGCTTGAGAAAGCAAGATGAAAAGGTGGTTCATATTCCTATTTCTCAAGTTATTGTTATCAAAAATATATCCACCGTTACGCTTATCCGATAAAGCATCTACACCTTTTAAGAATGGACTCCGTTCAATAAGACGATGCGCAGACAATGAGGAAGTCAATAAAAGTGTATTCCGAATTATTAAATTCCAATCAAATGTATGGAGAACCGCCAAGTTAATACGATTGATTTAAATATTTTCAACACCCCTAATGACGTTTATGACAGTTTTTTTTTTGAAGCTGCCTGGAAGATCTCTCCATCCGTTTGTTTTGATCATCAAAAAAATTCATGCAAATTGAGAGTGGGTGGGAGTAAAAAAAATAAGTCACAAAACCTCATAAGTTTGACCTCTTCTTGATTGATATTCATTCACAAAACGAAATAGTCATATTTTGGATACTCAACTTTTCAATGCGCCCTCTATAAATGTGACAAACTTTTCTATAAGGAAATCCTATTCACAGTAACTACTCGTAGATATATATCTCGGAATGCTTAGTTATTACCACAACATAAAGAGGAAGGATATTTATTTGGACCAGGAAGGCATGTGGGTAAACGTTAGAAAATCTCATGGTACATAATAATTTCCTTATTTCGTTAAATAGGATTTGCTGGTCTGCTACTGGTAGGATAATAATCTTATTAAAAATAAAAAGAACATATATTTTGAATTCACAAGTATCATTTTTTATACCATCTATCTCTACTATTAATCACAGAGCAGTGCCACAGGATGCCCGTGATGTCGTTAAATATACAATCACCTAGTCCTCCGTTTTCAGGAAAACAAGAATGCAGAACATAAGCTTTTGTCTGCGAGACCTGCTTCTTTGATGCATACTTTGGTTTGGCATGATACCTCTACAATTAAAACTTGCAAAACTTTGCTGTTTTGGTCTCACTATATTAGTTTATTAGCTCCAGCACGTTAAATTCCCAGTAACTGTTGAATATCTTTTAATGATGATGGAAGCCTGACTTCAGTTAGTATCAGACCCTTTGTAGTTGTTATCATATTTGAGATAAAAAGTTTTATCATACTTCATTCATTTTCGAAGCTGTAAATGCATTATGAATATACAAAATGGTGATTTGATGAAGAGTAGCGATTTACCCGTTATATTATTCATAAGTGCTCAATTATGGTTTTCTAAATAATTTCGGAATAATGTCTGAATTTTAATTTTGATTAACAACCATACAATTTGAAAGATTCCGCAGAACCATTTGGGGAGTCGCTTTAGGCTATTCTTTTTAATTTAATATACTTATTAATTCAACATGTAGAACAAAAGTATCCGTGCTATCAAAAGCTTATCCATAACTAGTTCCGAGGCCTGTATAGTCTGTACTCTTACCATTACCATGTTATCACATATACCGGGTAGCCCAAATTGCATGGTTGGGATATTGTTCCGAGATAAAAATAGGAATATATTTTAAAAATGTTGAGGATTTTACAGGGTGCTTTACGAGAGTACAAAGTTGTTTTTTATAGACACCTCTATACTTTTATTAAATGTTTCGTTAGACCTACATTCTTCCGTACGGCAACCAGTACATAGCCCGCTTTAATAGACAGAGTACTGAAATTTCTGAAACAAGAGATCTGATAATCAGGTTTTGAAATAGTTTGCGCCTCGGAGCAATAATCCGTCCATTCTAGTTTGGACCATTCTGTACATGTGATCGAATTGCAATGTTGGTTAATCGGTCAGTAGGGATGATGACAACTTCAGTAAATAGCGAACAAGTACTTTGTTTACTGATCTCACCATTAACTGTAATAAAGTATGGATTGCCCAACTTGCCGCTCTGTATCTTGGAAACTACTTTATTCTACATGAAACCTACGACGTACTATACATTTGAAAACAATATCCGAAAGCCATTGCCCATAATTCTGCTACTGTGTATTTTTAACTATTAGGTAAAACGTGGGAAAATGGGGAAGTATTGGTGAATTAGCTAAGTTTCATAACTTACAGAATTGCTAAAAGGTACTTATCAGGCAGCTTGTCTAAACCAACAGAATGACTCCCTTTGAAGCTCTAAAGCTCATTAGTTTCTGTTAGGACAGTCAGGTTATTGACACGTCAAAAGGACATGACACTAGTTGCCCTTGTATCTCATATTCTTATGTTAGTGTTTTCGTGTCTATTCGTAAAGACGGACTTTGTCGAATCTACAATCGTTCTTGTTATTGGAAAATGGGATACTCCTAGGATATGATGTGTTCTTGGGCTATTTAACTCTGTACGTAAATACCGAATGTGATGTTATTTGTAAATATAGTTGAGGCTTGTATATGTAATGTATGTATATTTCACCGACACGGAATCTAACAGTGTACTATAATTAATTGAATAACTGTATATAACTTATATTGTTCCCTTCTTAAGTTGAAGGTTTGTTCCCGTTGTTACTTTTTTAGGAGAATTTCGTTTCGTTTGAGATGTTCTGTTGAAGTACCTGTACAAATTATTGTGAATTACCTTTCAGTTAGAGGAGTGTATATTTTAATATTGCTTCTATAAGGATTTTAGAATAATTTTTAGATACTCTGTGATTACGTATACTTAGTCTTTATAAAGGTAGAACAAATAGTGTATTTGTATAAGCATAAACTACTGCAGATTTTACGAACAAGATTTCATAATTATGCAGTTCTGATACATATTTTGCATAATACAAACTGCATTTGGCTGTTGGTTCTATGATTGATTTAGCAAAAAATGATTGGATTAATTGTTTGTTATCTTTAAGGCACACGTTTTAGTGATGCTTGTCTAAAAAACAATGTTCAAACTCAAAATTATTTTTTCATATAGGTGTCGAACGTCAAACTATACGGTTACCAATTAGCCAAATCTAGGCTCATTTGGCATAATTCTGTTTGGCATATCAACCAAAAATATCTGTTGGTAAAGTGTACTATTGCTGGCAAGGAAACTCTACCTCTGTAAGTTTACACTTGCCCTCCATGACATTTAAAGATAGTGTGGTCAATTTATTCCTGCAACAATACACTTTACCAATGTCAACAGAAATTATTTGAACAAATCAGTCACAATAATGTCAAAAAAACTACATTTGAGCTTGAAGTTAAACGAATTTATCCTACAAGTACGTTGACCTCTCATGACGTGTAACCAACCCTAATGTTGTTTCTAATAGACTTTGATATGGGCTGCACTTTAACCATAAGATGAAGATAAAGAGTCGCTGCATCAGGAATAGTCCTATTTGGAGAACATGGATAGAGAAAATAAGGTGCACTTATGCATTTAAGCAGAACAGTGAAGAGTGTGTCCTTTTAGCATGGACAACAGGTCCACTTTAAGCTTTGTTCAGCATAATAAAAGTTTGTTCGTGAAGTCTCACACTAACTTTCCCCGCAGTGTGCAATGATGTAATTGATATATTATCAATAATTCCCATAGTGTGTGGAAGGACTATAAGTTTTGGTTAAGTTTTCCTGAATATTGTTTTTCTCATTGGCTTATACCTACAATGGTGTTTTTTTTACTGTGCTGTTTACCCAAAAAATTGTTGTGTGATTGTATATATGAATTATATATTCAAATTCGCATAATTATTTGTTCACACCAACTATATATGTTAAAATACATGTGTTGTTAATAAATAAAGTATTTGAAATGCTATTCCTACTGTTTATTAATCACATAACTCCTTTGAAATGTGTCTCCAAGCATTTGGGAAGCTCACTCAGTTTGACGCAGTATTTTCTCATTTTTTTCCATTTTTATTTTTAGTATCTATATGAACTGCACCATCTAAAACCAACTTGTTTCCATTAAATTTTTGGATAACATTCAAGCCGCATTTACAAACATCTGTGACAGTCCGGAAGTCTCCAAATAAAAGTTTGAACGTTTTTCTACAAGGTCCTGTCGCAAAATTTAGGTCATATTGTTTTCCAATTGTTTGGTGTGCCTTCGTTCACGCAGTGTCTCGTTTTCTTTTTCTTTTTTTTTAGATTCACATAAGGCCTTAAAATATTTCTCATCATTTTCTAGACGCTAAAAGATATTTAAATAAAAATCGCAACTTTCAATCATTAACATTAGAATCAGAAGATAAAAAATATAAGTATCTGATGCAAGGAAATGATTAGTGATCGCTTAAGCATTTTAGTCGCGAAGGTACGATGATGAAAAAATCTAAGAGAAGGATGCTTAAACGAAACCGCCATTACATGTTCGCATTGTGCATATAGTCTAATCATATAAGCAAAGTTGTTCAAGGGGATATGTAAAACATGGACGCATAAAATAGATACACCAATTTTTGGGCGAAGACTTTATTCAACCACAAAGAATGAGAAAACGTGTTTTTTGGGATTCAGTGGAAAGTTGTGGCAGGAACGAAAAAACTCTTCATATAAGATTCTTAGATATTTATGTGACCTACAAAATAAGACCACACGTGAAAAGATTCGACTATTAGCAACAATGTTATCGCCGACAAACGAGGCAAAATGCAGATTTTGGCACTTGTTGGTAATGCGACGATAATTTCTCGCAACTACTTGAAATTCTTCAAATCCGTAGGTTCCATACTTCTAAATAACAACAATAAAATTTGAGTATTTTGGTCAAGTAGTTTTTTGAGGATCTAATTGTTTATTCCAAAACACCTGTTTTCCGGCCACCACTACTAGTTTATTGAGCAAAAAACAGGGTTCGTTCAAAAAGCATTTAATAGTAAAATGCACGTGTTTACAGTCCCGATATGAAACACAAACCACTCCGAAAGATATATGTTATTTGTATACAAAAAACGAAGGTTGCGTTTTTTTCTTCTAAACAAACTCAAACATTTCGTATTATTTGTGAGTCATTGAACAAATACCTATTTTAAAACAAAACGGATGTGTCTGTCATCTTTTGTTGCAAACTTCTCACAAATAAAAAAAATGTGAATTTGTTTAGAAGAAATAACGTATCCCATCCCTTTTTGCATTAAAATAACATTTATCTTCCGAAATGGTTTGCGATTCATATCGACAAGGTATACTATAGTGTATTTTGCTATAAAATGCTGTTTGAACCAACCCTGTATATTGCTCAATAAACTAGTAGTGATCGCCGGAATACAGGTGTTTTCAGGTGTTTTGGGATAAACAATTCTCAAATCTGCGAGAAACTATCTTCACATTACCAACCACTGCCAAAACCTGCAGTTTGCCTCGGCTTTCGGCCATACATTTTTTGCTATTAGTCGGACCGTTTTACGTGTAGTCTCATTTTGTAGGTCTCATAAATACCTAAAAATCTTATATGAAGAGTTTTTTCGTTCCTGCCAACACTTTCGATTGAGTCCCAAAAAACACGTTTTCTCATTCTTTGTGGTCGAATAAAAAGTTTTCCCACAAGAATGGGTGTAAACATTTTATGCCTCCAATTTTTAATTGCAGACTTTACCATTATTTCGCAAACCAGTGGTATTTTCGTCAATATGATTAGACTAAATATAATAACAGTGATAACGTAAACGTAAAGAAAAAACCTCAAAAAACTATATTTCTCAACTCTAAACAGTTTACTGAAGCAATAACTGGATTTTGACACGGCAATATTCTTGTCACATACTTTTCATCGGGAACAATCCTCAATTTGTCACCAGAAATGTCTTCTTTAACTGTATCATTGAGTATTTATACAACGATTGAATTGATTCGAACTTCAAACCATTAAAGCAACCGCACATCACGCATCGAGGGTCGTATGCTCCGCTGTTCGATTTTCGTCCGCCGGCGCGCATGACGTCACGCGGAGAGTGATTATCATTTGGGTTGATATGGATAACCTGCATATTTTTCACCTACAGGCCCAACGGCTGGACGGATTTTCACATATGAAGTGTTGTTGGATTCGTCTTAGCGGTGCGAGTGACACTTGCTACATTGAAATTTTATAAAAAACAAAATGGTGGATTTTAATAAAAGATTTCAACCTTGTAATTCCTACTTCATAGGCTACAGATCAAACGGCTTGATAGATTTTCACATATGAGGTTTCGTTGGATTCATCTTAGCGGTGCGAGTAACACTAGCTACATTGAAATTTTATACAAAACAAAATGGTGGATTTTAATAAATAATTTCAACCCTGGAATTCCTATTTCACAGGCTATAGCTTAAACGGCTTCTAGCTCCACAATAGAGCGTATCGTCATTGTCAATGTTGCTGCTCTTCAACAGAAGTTCACCTATAAAATTTTGCTTTTTTGTCACTATTCCGCCCTCATTGAATGTAGTGAATACCTTGTTCAGCTTCTCAATTTGATTCATGAAAGTTGCGGAAGGTTTTGATAATCCACCCTCACTAAGAAGGTCTATCCATGAATAAGTTTCATTTCAGGAATGTTTCAACCTCTCATCCTGCAATTTATTGCTAACAAAGCCAGCCAAATTTTCTAGCCCGTCATACTTGAGCTCATCTACTTCTTCCACTAAAACTTGCTCGGCATAGTCAGCTGATACTTCAGGTGCATCCAGTTTATTCTCGTTAATGATGCGGTTAGTGGTTAGTGGAATGTCTGGAGTATCCTCGACTCTACGCTGCAATAGGTACTCTGAGCATGCGCCTTCGCTTCGCCCCAACATATATGACCTTATTCTATACTTAAACTCTAGAGGACTTGTATGATCATGAAGACTATCCTTTGCCCTAATTACTCCGAAAAAGTGTTCTATCACATCTTGATTAAGACGTCTTGTTAACAGGTATTGGACGCTGAAGCGTCGTTTCAGATCCTTTAGAGCATTTTATAGCAAACCCCAGCGCTTTTTACATTGACTATGTCTTATCTTTTTGTGAGATGTAGCCATTTTTTGCTAAAGTTTGGGTCTTGAGGAAAACTGTAGAACTTCATATCTTTGCAAAGATTCCGTTTAGAGTGATTGTCGGAATTACATCCCACAACATCACACCGCATTTTTATCAATTTATCAACCACACAGGGTATATAAGGTATGTATAACTAATACAAGTCACAAAACCACCAAAAAAACACCAACAAATCGCACTACATAAGTATTAACCACGATACACTTGAACTGCATTATCGTTACGACAATCCTGCCGGTGGTAACCACGAACTCTCCGGGTGACGTCACGAAGCTCCGCCCACATGCGCAATATCCTATCTTCAGTGTTATGCGTTTCGTGTCACGCACAGACTACTAAAGAATATTCTTTAGTAGTCTCATAGTCTGTGGTGTCACGTTTCCCAAGGCAAGTCGGAAGCCGCACAGTGTATATGTATATGTTTTGTGGTGGCCGCCTGGTGACCGCACATCTCTAACCTCTCTAGTAGTCAGAATTTTTAGGTTATCTGAACTGTTTCATCAATTTTCAAATTCGAATTTACTCTAAAAATTACTTTTTTACAGTAATTTATAATGAATAACCCTCTGCAGACTGTTGCCAGGAAGCTTCTCCAAACAGTCCAAACTCACTTCAGAAAACATTGTGATCAGAAACGATTAGCAAGTACTTTCAGAGCTGCAGTTATAAAAGAAATAGGAAAGCCCCTTGCGATAGAGGAGCGTCAAGTCGTAAAACTGAAGTCAAACCAAGTTAGAGTTCGAGTGGTGTATTGTAGTGTTAACAAGGTAGATGTAGTAAAATTTAAGCATGGTGGAGGAGACTTGCCATTTGTACCAGGCTACGAGCTTTCAGGCGAAGTCATTGAAAAAGGTCCAGACATTCCCAATGAACAGGTCATACTAGGAGATAGAGTTGCGTGTCTCAGCTTAGAACATTTTGGAGGCCTTGCAGAACAGTGTGTGGTAAGAATATCAAATTGCTATTTATTTAACCTTGATTGCCACAAAAGCATATTGCATTGATTGATAAATTCTTCAAGATGTCTAACCCTTTGTTGTATTTGGATGTTCACACTCAAATTCCCTGCAATTTCCTTATGGCCCATTTTCACACCCATGCAAATTTGTGCAGGTATAGTTGTGCATGCCAATATGTAAACATTTTGATATTTAGTTAGTTCTATCAGTACAGCTGATATATGAATGTCAAGGTGTGAACAAAACTTGTATGATGTACGGAGACCTATTACTAGTTGAAGCTGGGGTATGTTTGATCTACTATACTATATAGTTAAAGGTTTGAAAGAAGAAGAGACAAAGAATGTCATAGAAATGTTGAATTGAAAAGAGATCTACTTATTTACATATTAATTAAGAAGTGAACTAATGATCCAGATGGGCCTGTGCATGGATAAAACAACTTACTAGCATTTATTAGATTTGGAGGAAGATTGATAGTATTAATACCTAAACGTATGCCATATGGGAAAACAAAGTAGCTACCAGCAAATTAGGAACGGTAAAATGAACAAGTCGGTGCGTGTTTTATGGGACGACGAAACTTTTATTTGAAAACATTACTTGCAGTTTGTGCCAAGTTTCGCGGTTTGTTTTTGTTTGAAGGTAAGCTAATAGTTTGTGCAAATAGTTTTTCACATATAGGTGTTGTTATAAAAATTAATCAAAAAATAATAATTTTTTGTACTTTGGTTTCAACAATAGTCCTAAGATTTTTTTGGACCATATTTAGAAGTTCATTTTTATTACAGGTGTGGATGGATGACTCACTGCAAATGTGCAGAAGAAAGCTAGGAGGCAGGCCATACAAGTATTATAGCGACAGACAGATGGAACTGTGCCTATCGGATATAGAAAACAGAGTATTAACTCAAAGGGAGGCGTCAGAAAAATATAAAATACCAAGATCTTCAATAATTCTGGAAATAAAAGCAATACGCAACAATAGTGTTCGCCCACCTGGTCGGCAATGTGTATTCACCACGAAAGAAGAATCCTCATTCGTCGATCACGCCATCCAAATGTATTACTTTGGGTTCCCAATCACTTTATTTGACCTACGATGCATAGTGAAAACGTTTGGACAAGCAAGGAAGGAATGTGCCACAATTTTCAAATAATTTTCCAGGTCGTACATGGGCTCAACTTTTTTTAAAGAGACACAAATCAGAGCTTTCACATAGGTTCTGCAGCAATATTAAACGTGTCCGAGCTGCAGTAAATGAAGAAGCTATCAAGAACTATTTCAATCATTTGAAAATGGAAATTGAGAATATCCCACCTCACTTGATTTATAATTACGATGAGACTAATTTAGTTGATGACCCAGGAAAGAGAAAAGTTCTAACGAAACGTGGCACAAAATATCCAGAGGCTATTAAAAACTCAACGAAAGCCGCCTTTAGTCTGATGATGTGTGGAAATGCCGCAGGTCAACTGTTACCGCCATATGTTAATTACAAAGCTGAACATTTGTGGGACACTTGGACCGAAGGAGGACCTTCCAATACTCGATACAATCGATCTAAATCGGGTTGGTTTGACGCTAATAGTTTTGAAGATTGGTTTTTCACCACAGTGTTACCGGCACTGAGAAGAGAAGAAGGAAAGAAAGTAATAATTGGAGACAATTTAAGCTCACATCTCAGCTACAAGGTAGTCAAAGCATGCGAAGACCACAACATAGCGTTCGTCGCATTGCCGCCTAACAGTACACACCTTACACAACCGCTGGACGTGGCATACTTCCGACCTCTCAAAGTCCATTGGCGGAAAATACTGGATGATTGGAAATCTACGCGAGAAGGTCAAGTTTTGCCTACCATTCCAAAACAGACATTCCCTTCACTGCTTAATCAGTTATGGGAAAAATTGCACCAAAAACTGAAGACAACCTAAAAGCTGGCTTTTTAAAAACAGGGATTTTCCCAACTAATGAACAGCCAGTGCTTGAGAGACTTCCTACGTTCAAATACCCTGAGCCAACCTTAGATCCAGAGGCCGTCGGAGTGTCATTCATCCAATTTCTTGAAAATAAGCGGCAAGCTGTAGTGTGTCAAGGAAAAGGAGGTCGCAAGAGAAAATTGAATGTAGATCCCGGAAAAAGCGTATCTTCTGCAGAACTCAAAAGAGTCCTGTCCGAACCTTCAACCTCCACAAGAAACAAAAATGGAAGAAAGAAAAAAAAAACAGAAGAAGAAAACAGATTCGGAAACTGAAACAGATTCAGAAGAAGACCAGGCAGTGGAAACTATTGACGATTCAGATTCCGATGGCCCGCTAAATGAGGAAGCCGACGATTGGGAAGATGAAAATATACAACAGCAGCATGATAGTTCTCCTCACAATGCATCGCTGCAATATGTTCCGGAAGATTATGTTGTCGTGGCGTATGAGGGGGAACTATGGCCTGGCCAGATAGAATCTATTGAAGAAGAAGGAGCCTACGTAAAATGTATGGCCCGTTCTGGACTGTTGTGGAAATGGCCAGAAAAAGAGGACAAAATATTTTACCCTCTCGGTGATATTAAATATAAAACTGAGGAGCCCAAAAAAATGAGCACCAAAAGGTCTTTATTCCGAGTTCCGGAGCTAGAAAGTAGGTGGGGAAATCCCAAAAAATAATTGTTTTTGTTTAATTTCTTTATCTTTTATTGCTTTTCTCAAATAATTTCTATGAATTGTTTAAAATGTTCCTATGAAAGATACGTTTTCTTTGTTCATTTGTTGACGTTTGAAGAAGAGGAGGCTGTTTTGTTAAATTGATCTCAATTTGTACCTTATAAATAAAAAAATAAGATTATTGATTGTAATTTGTAGTTTCTTTTTGCGGATATCACTTTCAATATATCTATTTTTGCATGAGACCCTTCCAACTGTAGTCCAAATTCGTATACGCGTACGTTTTCTTGGTGAAATTCGATCTGGACTATAGTTAAAAACATCATATGCAACTATGGTCCAATATTTAACAAAAAAATTAAAAAATAGGTTAGTATTTTTAAGCAATAATAACTACTACATATAGTCAGTAATTCAATAAGGTACAGTCTACATCAAATTCCTTCCCGCTGTTGGTAATAGACTTTTATATATAAGCTTACAAAGTAAATTGAATGTAGTTTTGGACCATATTTAGATGATTTTACGGAACCTGTTACTACTGCACCAACCTCATTCAAATTATCTAACATGTCAGAAAAAAACGAGCGGCCCTAGTACTGAGTCTTGAGGAACTTCTGGTGATATAATAATGATATCTGATAATTTGTTATCACTGAGACACTTGGATCTAGATAAATAGGATATGAAACTGGAACTATCAAATACTGTTTATATATATATATATATCTTAGAGGTTAAAGAACAGAAAGTATTTGAGTAGGCATGTTTTTAGATCTATCGAAAGCATTTGATAGCCTTAACCATCAAGTTCTACTAAACAAACTAGGAAGATATGATATTCGTGGCCCAGCTCTTGGGTGAAGAGACATACCTACCTTGTTAATATACATATATACCTTTGTTCAAAAAGATGGAAATAGCTTCTTTTCAGAGGAGGGTCAGCTTCTTATAGGTTTTCCACAGGGCAGTGTCATCAGTCGCTTTTTGTTTGTTTCTTATGAGAACAATCTGGCTGTGGAGATACTCAATGATGGGTAATATGAATTTTGCATATGATACAAATATTCTCACAGTGGGAACAATACTCTGAGCTTTTTGAAACTTCCTCCAAACATTTAATGGCAGCCAAAGAATGGTTTACTAAAAATAACACCATTTTATTTTATTTATTTGTAAGTGTATTGTTGTATTTTTAACTTACTATTATATAGTCCCTGCTTACAGGTTTTTTTGTACTGACATTAGTTATTCAATTGTTCCAATGGATTACTTGTAATTGTTTTATACAATTCTATTAATTAAAGAAATTTTTAATATGGATTGATAAATAATCTTATCAAAGCTGGTAGTTGGCTGATACAACTTCTATGTCCAATTTTTTTGACCAATGCTCAGAAAATGTTATCACACATATTCAGTAACAGGAGTCTACTACCTGCATATTCACAATTTTTTCCATAATTTTTGAGAAAACTGTGAGGAAATCTTTTTCTAATCGCATATTTATAATGTGAACAATATGTGAGAAAATTACTGGTAGGCTCAACTCAATCATGAGGTTATCTATGCCTCTAGCATGGTACTTTAATTGTTTTATTGCAGTATTTGATGATCATCTGCAATGTTTAATGAAAAATAAATATTTGGTGCAATCCACTGGCTGGTACCAACTTGGTAGGCTTACATATTTGTAGGTAGATGCAGATGATGTATGGCGAATACCAAGTGAGCTAGAGAGAAAAGATGCAGCTGTTATTGCATATGGCCACTCAACAGCTGTGTATGCTTTTTCTAATTTAGCAACGCCAAAGGAGAAAGAAAGGGTTCTTATATCTGCTGGACCAGCTGGTCTGGGCTTAGCTGCAGTTGATGTAGCTGCTAATGTGTATAAAGCACAGGTAAAGCAATAATGTAAATCTGAGCGACAGATACTAGGTGTTACCACTTGTCAAACTGTCACAATCACATATAAATTCTGAGCTGGAAAATGTAGTATCATCAGTATCGAATGTATTTGTTCTTTTATTCTTAGATCATACTAATTGTGCCCAGATGATAATTTTGAATGGTTCGAAAATTACTGAATAGTGTTTACAAAACGTGAGACCAAAATATATTTGCTCAATTTTGAATATTGATTCTTGATCCATGAACTCTTCAGGTGATAGGTCTAGTGGACACAGAGGAAAGGGGTGAATTGGTGAGAGAACGTGGAGCATTTGAAACACTACATTTTAGTGGAAAACTCTCAAATCAATTAATGAAAATGACTGATAATAAAGGTGCTAATATTGTATATGATGCTGCCGGTGAGGAGATGATGGACACCATAGGCAGTTGGTAAGTAATGTATAGGGTAGCTGTTTTTTAATGTTTGTAACATAAATAGTACAAAAAGAAACTATCAAATGTATGGTCATATTGAAAAGGTTGACCTTTGACAATTAGGAATAAAACGAGCGACTGCCACACGGTTGGCCCGATAATAAAGATTACATAAAAGGAATTGTCTTGCAAGCTTAAACACCACTATTGTGATTCCCCATACACATTGTCCCAAGCACTGTGTCCAGGTCATCCTTGATCGTTCAATCAGCCTTAACACTTGACCTTGCATCTAGCTTTTCGCTGGCCCGATAGTACCTCATTCAGTTAACCCAAGTGCTTCCTTAACGATCCCCCTCAGAAAACAGTCAACGGGTTCAAATCACCTCTCTGATGCGGTCAGTTGACATCAGAATTTAGGGTGAACAGCCAGTTTTCGAAAACGGTGCCCAAAAATTCGATTGTTGGCAAAAATTTGCTTAGCACTGTCCGTTGACTGAAAAGCAGCTCCTTAGGTCGTTTTATAAGAAAAATTGCTTAGTGTTGCAGCCAGATCAGAACGTGACGTAATGTGGGGATTCTCTGATTCTCAAATGCGACAAGTTTATTTATTCACGTAGCTCTGCGAGTAATAATGAGCTTCATTTGAGAAGATCATTTTTGGTAAAGAGTTTCATCTCCAGCTACCCGTTTTGTACCCTATTGAGCAAACTGCAGTCCTATCTTATGGACCCGTTTCGTAAACATAAAAGGAATGATTTGACTTGTCATATTTCAAAACACTAGATATCCTATCCTGTATGTTCAATTTACTCATCTAGTGCCAGAGAAATCTATTTTTTAGATATTGTGTTTTGTTCAAACAACATATTAAACCTGAATAACATTAAAATGTGGTCTCAAAATTTGGACGAAACACACCATCTCATTTTTGAAATATTTGTCTTGAAGCCTTCTTAAGAAAATAGCATAAAAACATTGATGCAAAATTGGAGGATGGGGTTCTGTTTAGTTTTTTGAATATCTAGCTGGAAAGGTGATAAATCTATAATTTCTGTCATATTCGACTGGTTGGTATAGAAACTGAATATGGTCAATGAACATACTAATTTCGTTGATGTTGAACATGTGCTCAACGATTTTTGAGAAATTTTATCTCCGACAGTCATTTTAGTTCTACTTTAACTAATAATCATCAACAATTTTAGTGTCTCTTTTGGAGGAAAAGTGATGTATGCAGCACCATATTTTTACAAAACAATTCCTGGACCCAAACCACATTCTTTCGTCACCATAGTGAGTTTGAAAGAGTTGAGAAAACAAAATAGACATCTTTACAAAACAATGGTAGGAGACACATTGGAATTAGCTAGTGAAGGAGTGATCAGTGCACATGTAAGTCAGAGCTATGAGCTGTCGAAAATCAATGATGCGATACGATTTATTGAGGATAAGAAGTGTACTGGAAAGGTTCTCATACATATAGGCGAGTAAAACAAGATATTATCTTGCACCATAAATGCTGAAAGGTCTGCCATAATTACTTGTGTCCAAATAATTCATGTAGGATGCTATTGTAATGTCAAGCTGCATTATGGCTTAACTCCACGTGTCCAACTCTTATGGAGACTGTCCCAGAGCAGAAGACTAACAATAAAAAACGGATTGTATGCAGCCTATACAAGAAAAAATGAGAAAAGTACGACGATAAATCTAAAGCCATCAATGTGTTTATACAGCTATGGTCAACCTTGTGCTTCTTGGTGAACAACAGTATTCCTTAAATTCTCATTGACCTATTGTTAGGAGTGCATATTTTGTCAAGGTACCAATTGCTGACAAACTTAGAATAGTATTATCAAAGGGGCTTCCTTTGTTCATTATATTATATTTGATGTATTTAATGCCAAATAGTCTTCCCATACAGAACCCGTGTTTTTGTTCTCAAAGCAAAGAATATAGCACTTCAAAAACTGCTACGTGTATGGCAGTATGACCTACGTCATGCAAAAAATTGTTATCTGCTCACTGTTGCCTTCAGGAGTTGACAACTGAACTGGGTCATAATAATTTATTCTAATATTTAAGTTATTGTAGCAGAAACATTTTACCCACCATGTATAATTTCCTTTTAAAAAATGTATTTACATTTTTCCATAAATTATGTTTATGTGGCACACTAAGACAGAAACTTCAAAAAGGTATTTTATTTTTGTTCATTATTATAATAGATAAAGTATCACAATGTGTTTTATTTTAGATATGTACTTAGTAAAAGCGCCTTAACAAATAGTGATTTTTCAGTCGTGGAGACTTGATAATAAATTTCTCGAATCTCAGAAAAGAATTCAGTGCTTTGAAATATGCGATGTGTTGAAAATCATGTTATAAATTCCCAATATAGGTTGACCGGTTTTCTAAAAAAACCAATAGTTGCAGGACCACTATTTTTGTGTATAAATACTAGGAGTCGATTTCTCAAACATTTAAATTTGACGGAGACTTCCACCAATAAGGGAGCAGCTTGTCGAAATGCCATTTGAATTGAAACATTGAATTAAATCGTATAAAAGTGGTTTTTCTATAAATAGGGGTACATTCTGGATGTAATACCTTGTCTTTGAGCTTTAAAATTAGGATAACTTTCAGAGAATTGCCAATTTCTATCATTTAACAAGAGATAGGTACTTATTTGAAGGAACCAATGAAAATGCAAAACATAATAATAGGTCGATTTTCTAGCTATTATATTTAATAGGATGTTTTCAATATTTTTTGACGGCTGTTCATGCAAGGCAATCTAGTTTTGTTTCTGTATCACATACAGGGTGTTGTACATAATACGTGCCTGTAGAAATGTACCGATTTTTTTTGTTTTGCAAAAAAGCATATAAAACATATTTCAACTGGTTCATCATCTTTTGTTACATCAAAAACAATTTATTACCAATTTATGATCCATAAATCAACACGAGATGTAAAAAAAACACATCCTGCATTCCTGGATCCTAAAAGATCGATATTTGTAAATGTATCCGCATTCACATATTCATCATCCAGATATTATGTCAGAATCAAATATAGCTATTTACGAAAATGTTTGCAGAACTTTTTGTTATATTTCATTTTTATTTAATCTGGAACACACGTGGAATCTTAATTGCTTTCGAAATGTTCTGCAGTGTTGCCGAACCCAAAAAAACGGTAAATAGTGTCATTGAATTCGGTAGGGCGGAAAATGCCGTCCCAAGATTAGTAGTGGATCAAGGGCTTTTAAGTTACACAGCACCGTCTATGAAAAGAGTTTATTATTGTATTGTGAGCGCGCACATATGTTCTTTGGGGGCACAGTTCTATATTGTATAATGAGCATACTGGTCGGTCTTTTAAAATCTTTTGCAACCATCCTGGAAACACCTTTTCGATTCCTGCTTATAGGATTGTGAATGTTTTTCTTATTTATCACTGAACTCACCTCAAATTTCAATTAAATATTTATTTTGAAAATATGTTGACAGGTTTCGGTTTCCTTATTGCTTGTCCGGTAATCCGGTAATGACGGTAATTTACCAGTCTATATCTTTTGTACGCACAAAAATCAATTCACGGCAAGCAGAGTAAGGAATGAGGATGTGCGTTCTAAATCAAAGGCAACCCAAATCTACACCCCTCGTGTGCCCGACTGCCTGAGTGTGTGCATAAGTATGATTGATATGGAGCATAAAGCTACGAAGACTATATACAATTCACTTTTATCTTTATTTTTAGTTCCAGCTCTTTCAACAAGTATGTAAATATTTGATTCATATTAAAAAATCATCGAAAATGACGTTTTCGGTAACTACTCTCATTTCGGTAAAAATACCCAAAAATCTGGTTCAGGTCCATGCGTAGAAAATCTGAAACTTTCTAAATGAATTTATACTCTAAATTATATGCATAACCATTCATATTCGTCAATATTTCATTGCATTTGAAGCTTTTAAATTTTGTCTGAATTATATGTAATTTCTTAATATTCAATAAGCTGGTGATGTTTCAATGACGACCTGTCATCTCATACTGAGGCAATATTTTGTGTTCAATATTTCACAGATATTGGCTGCCAAAATTTACAGAATGGATCTTAAAGCTCATTCACTATATTTGACACTGTTACCCTATAGGTAGAAAATAACAGCTTGTTGATTTGACAATCCTGGTTAAATCCTGTATTAACTCTACATGATGCGTGATGAATGGTATATTTTCCATGGGAAATAATAAAATTATTTTCAGCTTCCGAATTATTGAGACTGTTGCACCATTACAGCTCAGAATAAAATACTTATGGGTACACAGTACGATGAATATAAAATCGATAATGGTACAACCCTATCACCTTCAATATATCCTTAAAATTAATCTTAAGCAATAAAAAGATATTTGTACTCTGTATAATAAAATAAATACAACTAAATCACAAATAAAAAAAACTTACAATACGAAACTACTACCTTTTTTAAAATCGATAACATCGATATTTTTAAAATACCCGGCGCCCTTATCACGTAAAATTTGCTACTCAGTTGAAAGTACTACATGTCAAGAATTGTTACAACTCAACCACTGTCCTCACTTCCTTCTATGTCAGTTCCTGATACGCCACCACCGTACCTTGTAGGTGATCAATTTGCAATTACTCATAGTACTGATACATTAAAGGAATCTGGAATTTGACAGCAATGGTTGACATCCAATTGAATTGCAGATTTCTACGTGATAAGGGTGCGTGACAGGGCTAAAAACATTAGTTGACTTAGTCTATGACACATTTCTCAGTCGGAATTTTTAATTAAAACCTCATAGGAGACTAATATCATCAACTTCTCTTTTCTGAAACGATGCACCCATCGGTGAAAATCCCCTTGCCTCTGTTGGGTATGTCAGCATAGTCCTTTTTGCCTTTGGAACAAAGTTTTGTACTAAACTGGGCATCTCTTTTCCTGGAACGGATGTTAATATTATATATGTTCGATGCACAACTTTCCATCCATAAAAAGGAGGTATTTTTAACCAGCAAAATAACTGTATTTTCCGATTATTAACGTGGTATGAAATAAAGAAGAAATTAAATTAATAGGGCCTCTGACAAAATGGTCCTGTTAATGTTTCTACGGTAGACGTCTCCGTACAAATCAACTTAGATCTTCGCTTTTAAAAATTTGGATAATGCTTGCTGCTATCATCAATAAAGCGTAATGAGCGGCTGGCCATATTTTGTCACCGCTGTTTCAGCCATTCAGCGTTAGGGTTCATGCCTGCCTCGATCTGTCAAGTTTGAGTGTTGTGGAGGTAGGATAGGTTAAGATGTTTTCATACTGGTATCTGCACAAGATTGCTTCAGTTTGAAGAAAAACATGGAAAACCAAAATCTGGTTTGAGAAATAATCTCGCTTGAGCTTGATGTTTCCATGTAATATGTCAAAACACTGTCAACGGCTACAGCCGCCTAACGTTACCGCTGACAATTTAACAGTTTCGCTCAAACCTCTCTCAGCGGTGTTTTATGGCACAGACACAAGCAATGATAAACATGGTATAGACGTGCTCGCACATTGAGTAAAAGCGACGCGAAAGGAACTGCGACGTCATTTGCCATTCGCACATGTCGTCTCCCTTCCCGTCACTGAAGTGTAAGTGCTGTTATTTGATTATGTGTAACGGAACCCAGGCGGAAAAATTTCGCGTCCCTTCTTTTCGCTCCTCTTCCCCCCAATGAACGTGCACCTCGATTCCGATTTCTTACTATACACACTTACCCCCGTCCTGGCATTTCCATTTCCTCGACAACGACATTTCTAACGTACAAATGATCATTGCACCAAAATAGACATAACGTTCTTGGTTCTAGGACATTCATATCATATTCCCAATTTAATTCGACTTTCTTTACATTTCCTGCAAGATCAACTGGATGGGTAGCTATCGCTGTATACCTGAAATCATTATGGTACTTTTAAAGACCTAATCTGTTAATCATTTTCTGGCATGTATTAAGCCTCTGTTCATACAGCGCGTCAAAACTAAATTAATCCGGCACGGGTATTATGTAAAAAAATCTATGAAATGTCATCTTGCAGACTAGGTAGTTTTTAGGGTGCAAACAGTCATTCCACGTTTGCTGACTAGTATCGTTGTGAGTATAGATGGACTATGGAGGAATGGCTCAACTGCACCACTACATGCATTGTTGGTTACATATGTTTTGTGAAGCCCAGTAGTCTATAGTTTTCATCTCTGAGTCAGTCAGTCAGTGATATTTGCTGTGAGGGCAAATCATTATTGAATATGCTGCCAACGAAGTATATCTGTCAGCTGTGCTGTTACTTATATGTTGTCCTTTCTGAAGAGGTTATGTTCAAAATTATAAATTACGATTTTTCAGGATTTTTTGTATTTTCAAAAACAGGAGAATTACGGGAAACCACCGCGCAATTACTGTTAGCATGTATATGACTTGAGTACAGTGAATATAATTAGTTCTTATCTCTCTCATTTTTTAAATTCAGAAAATTTGCATACCTATGTAATTTCCAGGATGGACAAGAAAAAGTGGATGCGCAACTAATTTCTAGCTTTGGATCTCAAGTAAGTGTATTTGAGACAAGAATCCAATGGAATTATCATCAACACATATTATTAGCACACAAATCCGCACTATGCACCTATGCATTGCCGTTACCTCCAGTAATGCCGTGCCATCTCTGAAGCAGTTTTGCATCACATCGGAGCCGAACATTGATAACTGAAGTCTCATGACGTTTAGGCAACACGTACAACTACAAAACGAGTTCACAATGGGTCCATCAACTAGTGCTAAGTACATAATGTCATAAAAAACCGATATAATGTAAAAAAATTGACATAATGTCACTTTTCAAGATACGTAATATCCGTGCGGAACGTCGAATCGTCTTTCTACTCTTGGCCAGTAGCCGTGCTTGTTATGACGTACCGTAAATGTCATTTGGACAGGCCATACGGAATTTTCACCGATAACGGACGGACCAAGTTTCGTATCCCCTACATGTAATAACCCTGAGGATAATATTAAATCAAAAATGTAGAATGATTGTCATTTGCAGTATACTTGTTCTATGATTGAGTTAAATGAAGTAATAACACCAAAGTGTTTCATGTACCTGGCACCATGTTCCAATTTTGCGTCACCAGATGGCGTTAGATCAACATAAATCACAGCGTTCTGACTGTGCACCGCGGCCTTCAGGTGTCCTTGAACCCAGCTCTCGGCATGATTGGGCCTTGCTAACTCGATGGTTATACGGTAGGTCCGATCTGAAATAGAAAAATGTTATGAACTTAACAGTCAATTCCAACATCAAATTTTTATCAGAAGCAGTTGAATACAGTTCTGTTTGTTATATGAAATAACTCATTTTCCGAATGAACGCTGAAGGTCAAATGGGTTAGACCGCAGATAGTACTTACGGCAATATGGATAATCCTTTCCTGTAGACAGGAAATATCTGTTGCCTATCATTTCTTCTTTTTTGGATAGTGGCTGTATGTCATTAGATTCTATTAGTCCTGGGGTGGAATCAGCATGCAAACCCATTATAGCACAAGACGTAGGCGATTTGCAGGTGAAACATCTACCCTCTTTGAATTGGGTGTAACTTGGACAAGCATGTGCTACAACAAAAATTCAGCTTCAGCTTCAGCTCTAATGTTAGGCCTGTGGATATACAATATATATTCAAATGACAGTAATTATCGAAGTTATTCCAGCAGCAAGTCTCACATTACGGCTTCAGACGTACATTTTTACTCAAAATGTTAATTATTATGGAAAATTGAGTACTTTGTTCCATAACCTAGCTTGACGAAACTGGTGTTTTTTTAATGTAAAAATCAGTCAGGTATGAAAGTTTGAGATTATGTTCTGTCCATATACTACAGTGAGGTATTTTCAATACTTGCTATTAGCCCAGTTTTTAGATTCTTCTAGTTCTCTGAAGTTTATCATTTGATGGTTTTTAAATATACTTACCTATATACGGACATTTACTGTTGATACTATCAATGAACAATTTTATAGCTCTTACATGGTTGCATGCCACCAAAACCCTTGAGGCCTCTTCAAGTCCATCCCTATGATGTTGCACAAGTTTGATTAAAATAACGAAGCGAAATATTTTCAAATTATCTACCTTATCAGAGTAAGCGGTACAAGTGGGGTTTGTGTGATGTCACAACCCGGTTGCTCTTTACCGGCGTTTGGGTAGAAGTCCAGGTGTCCACAAGACTGAGACATTCCGTAACCTAAAAGTCAATAAAGCAACTGTTACATCAGGATATGCCCCATTGTGAGGAAAGAAAGCGTAAAAAACTAATGTGTGCCGACCAACATTCAAGTTGTAAAAATTAAGATTAGTGTTTCCTACAGGCACATTTCACTATTCTTCTTTGCAACCTTGTGCAGATTTTTGTCAGTCAACGATGGATTTAGACAGCAAGCCGTCGATAAATGAAGCATCTTATTGCATTATTAGGAGGCCCTAAGGCCTCTGGGATAATAGAGAGCTTTGAGCATTGCGTTATAAACTAACGCAACGTTTGCCGTTCAAGTGATCGCTTATGTGGGAAAATAGCATGAAAAGGTAACACTGCAACTAAAGTAAGTATATGTACACATAACTCCCTGCTCTTCGAATGGTTCCCTAGATAGACTTGCAGTGGCTGCATATCCACTTGGGCTTATTGGGAGATGTAAAACTATGCCAACTTTACAACCTTTTAACTTCGGAGCAACCCCTGTTACTTACCTAGGAAAAATATGCCTTTTCCATCAGTGTGTATGACATCAACCAAATCTGCATCGGTATGGTCTAGTCTTACATGCGCAGGCATTCCCTATAAAAACAAGAAGCGTAACATATTTCACACCACATCATGCCGGAACATATCGTCGGTCTCCGCTCGTACAGGCGTAAATGACAAAAAAAATCTTAAATCGAGTTACGCCTAATTTCACATATTTTCTTGTAGTCTCTCACTTCACGAAGTGACGTATCTGTATATCAGTTCGCAACTTGGAAATAAAATTCTTAAAATATTGCATAAATTTTAAAATTCCTAAAACAATTTTCACGTACCGGCTTAAATAGATTTACGCCTCTGCGTTAAAACTGGTTTTCTGTATTTGACCGATAACACTGGACAACAAATTTTAGTTTTTTAATTGTATCTTGTGGGAAAAGTGCACTTCTTTGTTAATTTTGGGGCGCTGAGTCCAAAAATGACAATGAAATAAAAAAACTAGTTGCGGTTTAGAAAAAAAACTTTTTATTTTTAAGGATATATTAAAAAAAGTAACAAGATTCATATACTTATAAGAATCACTATATGCGCTGTCTTTTTGCTGTTCTTTTATGGATCGTTTCTGGAGCATCTCTACCAAGAGTCCAACAGTAGTCTGCAAGCATGGAAGGATACCACTTTCCCTGGTATCTTTTTTCCATTGTTGAAATAGCCTGATGAAAACATTCGCCGTGCTCATCACTTACGGCTCCGCAGTTGTCAGGAAAAAAGTCCAGGTGTGAGTGTAGGAAATGTATCTTAAGAGACATATTACAGCCCATCTTTTGATACGATGACAGCATATTTTTGACAAAGGTTTTATAGTTGTCAGCTTTTCTATTTCCCAAGAAATTAGTGACCACCAGACGGAAATCATTCCAAGCAGTTTTTTCAATACCTGTTAAAGTGTTTTCAAACTGTGTACCTTTCAAAGTATTTCGAATCTGTGGCCCAACAAAAATACCTTCTTTAACCTTTGCCTCACTTAGTCTTGGAAATTTCTGACGCAGGTATTGAAAAGCTGACCCATCTCTATCTAATGCCTTGACAAAGTTTTTCATTAGGCCCAACTTGATATGCAGTGGTGGTAATAAATTTTTTTTCGAATCTACTAATGGCATATGCTGTACATTTTTTTGACCTGGCTCTAGGGATTGAGGAACAGGCCAGTTTTGTCTGGTGTAATGAAGTGGCCTTTGCCCGACTGTCCCATTCACACAAAAAACAGCAAAATTTTGTGTAGCCTAGCTGCAGCCCAAGTAAAATACTTCATATTGTCATATGATTTTTTCATGTGAACTGCATACCCTACAGGAAGAGATGGTAAAATATTTCCAATATGCAATAACACTGCCTTTAAACTCAATGTTGAACTGTCTATAAACAATCTCCATTCTTCTGGGTTATAGTTTATATTTAAAGCCGCCAGTAAGCCGTTAATGTTACTGCAGAAAACCAAGTTATTCTCCATATTGAAAAATGGTTCTAAGTCTTTGTGGCGTTTACGAAAAACACATACCGAAACATCGTCTTCTAACAAGTTCCACTGCTGCAGTCTTGATCCAAGTAACTCTGCCTTACATTTTGGAAGTTCTAAATCTCTTACAGGATCATTTAATTCTGACTGTGTTATTTTGTGCGGTTGGTGGCATGACGTGCTTGGTATAAAATCAGGATCTCTTGACGTTGATGGCATATCTTCTTCCTGACGTATCACTCGATCGCCATGATCTGATTCGTTTTCTGATTCGCAAGTGTAGGATTCTGGGGATTTTCGTTACTGTGAGGCACAGGTCTCGTCGCAGATATTTGAGTAGTTAATTTTTTTTTTTTTTCTTGGACATACCTGTGGCTTGTCCAACACAAGGTACCATGACACAATGATTTGTAGGCTATCTCCAAACCATTGGGGCAGCAAAGCGCATAGACCGTTTTTTGCCATTTAACCAGCTCCTCAGACTTGAAGCACATGTATTACAGCAGATGTGGGGTGCCCACTGTTTGTCTTGATCACCTAGTTTACAACCGAAATAAAGCTGATATGCCTTTGTTATTAGTGGAGTAATAGACCGACTCTGAGACGCAAAAGTCACATCACCACACACGTAACAAAACTGATCTTGATTGTTTACACACTTTCGAGACATCTTGCATGAACGCTGTCAGCCAACTGAGGAAAAAATGGCTAATATAAAACAATATAATGTACACGTATGTATAACGTAACACAATCATGCCGATTACATTATCTTTCCTTACCGAATATAAAAATGTAGCACGTGCATTCTTGTGAATTACAGTATATTAACACTGTTACAGCAGGAACACATATAATTACCGTATCTCTAAAACTTGAACTAATATTGAAAAAATAAGTTTCATTCCGGTTTTAGCACATTAAAAATAGTAATATTTTGTTGATTTTATTTAGGATATTTTTTGGCTGTTGATCAGTGTAATTATAGAGCACGTACCGGCGCAAGTCTCTCTAATAATATGTAAAATCTGCTTTTTTTTAAACTAATCAAGGTCAGAATGAGGGAGATTCAGCCCACAGTGCCATCGGTCTTGCCATCACGAATGCCGGTGATCTCTTTATTCCGTCTCAGGTACATCCTGTAATACGTTTTGCTAGATCTAAACAGCCCTATACGGTCATTCCAAAAAATTATAGTGAATTTCTCTATTTCAAATCATTCTCCAAAGAACTACAAATGTTAGCGGTAAAAGAGTGAACTAGCAAATAAAATAAAATGGACAGACATGATGGAAATAATGGTAAAACAAAATGAACCTATGACACTATTACCACCATTATGATAGGTTAGTATTGAAACAGCGAATTAAGGGCGGCCTAGGTAACTTGCCGTTAAAACCATTGAATGAAGGACTTGCTAAGATATCAGAGAAAAAATATGAGGATCTCATATCTTTTTGCAAAGGAGAAACTCCAGTTATCCGTATTTCTCAATTGCAACAATTTTACCACTCTCTGCTCCAGGAAGAATAAAAAATCAGTTCAACTTTTAAAAGTACATAATTTAAAGTTTGAAGACTGTCATTATTTTCATAATGCAATTTGTATTTTAGGTTAAACTTCCTCTAGGATTTACTTTTTGTTTGTACTTATAATATTATGTAGAGAATTTATTTTTGAAACAGCAGTCTCGTTACTTTGATACCCATGTCCAGTTTGTTGGCATAACTACACAATAAAAGAAACAAGAGTCGTCACTAAGTGGCATAAATGTACAAAAAAATATATTTTTTTTTAAACTCATTCCACTTTTACAAAATTAAACCATCCCAAAACAAAGTTCTACATAATTTTTGTCCAAAAAGGAAACACCAACGAGAAGACAAAAAAATAGTATGTCATTTTCAATCTTCATTGCTGACTTTCGTTTTCTAGCTCTCCTGTAAAATTTGTAAAATGTTAGTTACGCCGGTATGTGCGGAGACCGACGATATGACTATCATTTTATTAGGTTCTGGAAACAGTTAAAGATGCTGTTATGTGATAAGACTTCCATCTCACAATTTACGTCTTACGGTAGATTATGGTCAGTTAAGAACGATTTGTTTATCACCAAATGGCCATTATTTTACCACGCATTACTGACGGTACTGGAACGCTTTAATTATTAATTTCTAAATCTTAACAACACTTTATCTAACAGCAACTAAATTAAACGTGAAATACCTGGAAGTAAGGCTCAGCAGGATCAAGCCCTGTTATTCTACCCAGCCCTGGAACCGAAGCTCCCGCATAACCAGCTGTGTGTGCTCCTAGAGAATGTCCAATGATGTGAATGTCTTTAGCGTTCACTTCGTAATTTTTCTGGAAGTGTAATCAATAAAACTACGTCATTTGATCTTGTATTGCTCGAATCAAGTTCAACATAAAACAACTATCAAACTGACAATAAAAAAAAACAAACACAATTTGGAGAATTTTTTGTATGGTGTAAAAAAGTATCTTAAGTCACGTTAGAGCGCTGTTGAAAATGTTTGAATGTACATATCTAATCAATTCTAAAACATTTTTTGACTTAGCCGACTGGTGTGTTCGAACACGTAACGAACATGGATTTTATGTCTACCAGCATTACTGTCCTCAAATTGGTCAGAAACAGTCCAATGGCATTTAGAAAATGGCGTCAAGTACATATAACATTTCCACGCCTTCGAAACGCTTCTAATGCAATTTTTGATGTGGAACAATTTAATCTACACGGTGGCATCAAAAAGGCGCAGGTTTTCTCAGAACCTTCAACGCACTATTTAAGCTTTTCCCTAAAAACATTCCTGATATCGCAGCAATGAGCATGTCCGCACATGGTAACCTTATTTCTTTAGAGCCCTCGTGTAAGTCTGTCGACAATATTTGATAAGTGATGATAATACCTCTTGATATGTCCTTATATGCTATATATACTATACTTATAAAACTCCTCACGAAATACACCTCCAAGCATAACACTCATACGTATTGCTTATTAAAAAGGTTCCACGCCCTGCTTATTTTTTGAGCAAGTCAAGTTAGCAAGCTAAAATTCGGGGAAATGACATTGATGCATGGAAGCTATATTTTAGCGTTAAAATGGCAGTTGAAAATTTAAAGATGCAACTGGATGCCATTTTGTAGTTTCTTATGAGTACTCTGTAATCCTAGAATATAAAATCACTATCCTCGAAAATGCTGAACTGGCATGCTGTGAAAGTTGGGCATTTTTGTATATTGAGTCATTTATAGCTCAAAAACCAATCACCAGAAGGATGTAGTATATCCATCGTCTTCTCTTGGAGGGGTCTGTTTAAATATCTAATAGAATATGGAATATCTTAATTAAAATCTGTCATTTTTTTTTAGTCTGAATGTTCCATATTGTATTGCATATTTATAATGACCCTTACAAAGGATAAGAATGATATAAAACTATAACATTTTGATGATTAGTTGTAAAGCTATAAGCGATTCAATGAACAAACACAATCAGCTTTGACATTAAGCCATTTTGAAAGAGTGATCTCATATTCTAAGGTTATAAAGTAATCATAAGGAGCTTCAAAATAAGGTATCACACGACCCACTATTTCATTAAAAAAAAGGTTCCAAAATGGCGCCCAGTCGACATCTTGGAATTATTAACTGTCACTTTTGCTGTCAAATATAGTATCCCAGCATCAATTTAACTACCACAAATTTCAGCTTGCTAACCTGGTCCGTTCAAAAAATAAGTAGAGGGGGATTTGAAAAACTCTATAGATCCCATCACCAACCTCGCATGTGCACTGTAGCGTCGCTAACTTCTTCCTGTATTTATGAGTCTACCTCATTGACTACCGTTCACATGCCTATATTATTTTCTGGCCCAATGAATATTCAAATGCATAGATGTGTACTGCAATTATATCTAATAGATGCGTAATATTACCGGTATCAGAGGCTGCTTAAGAATAGAACGTCTTTGACTGATGTCAAAAATGCAATACACATTTACAACACCGTAGCGCACGGCGATTTTTATTTTCTTCAGCTGCAGCTCCGCCGCTACTGGACCGATTTTTAAAACCTACGTCCTTGGTAAAGTAGTTATCTTGTGTACAAATTGCACCAAAATCCGAATAGTACTTTCAAAGCTTTAGACGGGCCAAAGATTATCGGACAGACAGACCGACAGGTGTCAGTGACATGGTTTTTCGTGAAGTACATGTCACATAACATCAAAAGAACATAATATCTTACTTTTGATTTTTTTCGCAATTACAATACTTCCTCGCTAGTAAGAGTCGGAAATAAAAGGTTATCCAAAAATATTTTGAAATTTTTGATGAGTATACATTTTACGATATTTATTTCTATATGATTTTTGCAGTTATCCTACAATTGATAAGTTGATTGCTATGCGGTACCTACACTTTGCATTGCAGCGCCTCCTGTATAAGGCACATTTTTAAAACTGAAATAAAACAATACCGAAAGCTATATTGGGTCAACTTAACACGACCTAAATGTTTTAAATAATGTTTGTATTCATCATTATCTGCATCTGCATAATTTCATCGTTTGGCGCGACGGAAATGTTACCCCGTTACTTGTAGGTGACCGTCGCAAAAATTCACTGATTGTAAACAAAATACCAGTCCTTGGTGGACGCCAAGGCACGGTATGTCGATCAACCAATTAGGAAAGAATTGAAAATTGCTACATTGATCGAATTGCATAATTTTTTGCGAATCGAAAGTGTGCCAACAACATAGTGAGAATAACATCATCATTAATTTTTCGATTGACCTGCATTTTGGTTCACTCGTTTGCCTTTTTTTGGCTTTCTACTTGAATAATATTATATTATATATAATTCCACAAAGTTCAGGGAAATGGACTAGATGCTTTATTATGCATGTAATGTCGTATTGTTATATAACATATTCTACAAGGTATAATGACTTAACCGGAAGAGAAATGTAAATAAATCATAAATACACTCCGTGCAAAGATCGCTATCACACAGATATTCAAGTGAAGAAATTAGGTTCATGACGCTTTTCAATGTTGTCAGTGTCAAAACTCGGTGTTAGGTTGAGTGTGGCAATTTATATCATCACTATCCTTATTTACTACTTACTGGAGTAGACCATTGGAACATACATATGTTATTAATTGAAACACCGGAGCTTTTAAAAAGTGAAATCCTATTCAGATAAGTGGTACAGCAGAGTATAATACCCTCTCCAGACTCTCGCGCGGATCACGGGGTGAAATCGCGGCGCGGACCGCGGTGCGAATCCCGAAATTTGTTCCTACAGTTCGCAGATGTTCGCGCCTGCTTCACAGCAGGGGGGTGAAACGTCTTATGGTCGAACTGGCAACACCAAGGTCATTCTCTCGAGGCAGAAAACACATAAATCTCCATCCAAAATCTAGGACACTTTCTTACCAACAGAGTTTGATTTTTGACAAACGACCATTTGTTTGACTTTCCCTGGGAACTTCCATTTTGATTTCAATCTGTGTTTTGATTCGGGTAAGCTACATATTAAATTTTTAATTATTGATTTAATTCTCAATCGAGAAATTATCGTTCATAATCTTCATATAATACTAGTACTAATAAGCTTTGTCATATATTTTTCAATGTAAAACACTTGTGATTGTGTGCAGGAATACTTAAGATTGCATACTTCAATAAGCTTGTTTTTCTTTTGTAAATCGGTCATGTCTGGATTTGGGGTTGCCTCTTCGTGCATCGCTACTTTAAAGTACTCTTGCAAAAATTCCTATTTCCACATTGTTCGTAAAACTGCTTGTATATACAAAAACAAATTATTCCATCGTTTGCCAAAAGATGCATAAACTGTTGCTGCATTGAAGGCAGCTTGTAACATATCTCCCACTCGTAAAGTTTCCAATTATTATGTTTGTGAGGATCATTTTTCAATGTTTGATCGTAATAATCCGCAAGATCCTTCACGTCTCAGATATCTTACCATACCAGTGTCCCCCATTACAGTTTTAAATTCAAATAATAGTCATCCTACCAAACCAGGTCTCAGTTCAGTATCTAGAGTTTTATTAAATGACCCTACTTCTGGAGAGGCTACCACAAATCCAACCCCTTCTGAGCAAAATGAAAATTCCAGTGTTATTCTGGAAGATCAAAACATTGAAATCAGTGGAAGTGGTTATAGTACAGAATCTAATTATTTATATATATATATATATATATATATATATATATATATATATATATATATTGACAAAATCTGGTACATCAAAGAAGGAATTGAGCTCTAAGGAATTAATTATGTATAAAGACCGGAATGTTTGCTGAAGGCTATCCAAATTAAAATCAATTTTCATTGTCGCTGGGGTTGACAAATCAAACTATTTCAAATTTGTTGAAGGCTGGAAAATAACAATTAGATCTGTTATGTCACTATGGAGGGATCTTAAATATCTTTGTTTGAGAAATTTAAACCAAGATTCCCTGGAAAATTTATTTGGTTAAGTAAGATAGCATGGTATCTTCAATGCAAATCCCACCTGTCGTCAGTTGTTGCTGCCTTAAAAACAGTAGTTATTAATAATTACAGCACACCTTTTCTAAAGGTAATTGTGAAATCGATTTTTGTGACACTTTGGTCGATTTCAGTGAATTTTTGGATAAATATGTCCAAAGCTATGATACAGTGCTTACACCTCATGATAGATTAACAATATGTAGTGCTTGCTAAACACTTCATTTGATTGCTGAGGGTACCTTTTTAGCATTTTTAATGCTACTAATGTATGATTTGTATTTTTTTGGAACGTCACTTATTCACTTAATAATATAGAGAAAGCTCCGGGTGTCTAAAAATACCTTTCTATATTGTCAATGTACTGTGATGATAAATTATTACTTATTAGTGTTCATATATTTAACTATTTAATAAATATTTTATTAATTACGCATTTATTTTTTATTATGCCAAAATTGGTTACCAGCAAAACTGCTGAATCAGGTATTTCCTTTATTGAGGATATTTTATGTGTCTATGCTCATAAAATATTTCTTCAATATGGGAAATATCACTTTCAACAGATTTTAAATTGTAAACAAACTACATCCTCGGCACATTCCTAGCATTCCTATCTCCCGGCGCACTTCTTCAGTCTTATGTGTTTTGTGCTTCACAGTATAGTTCGCGCTATTGACGAGTATGGATGGTGAAATTGCTACTGCTGCTGCAGGGCTACTTTGCGCTTTGGCAATTTATAATTACGCATTATAAGTAAAACTAGAGCAATTGAAAATGAGAGGAAAAAACATAACCATTCTCGGCACTCGGTATGAGGTAACTGAAACACCAGCGAATGAGGAGTGTAGTCATGTCCGCGCCTTGCGAACCATTTGTCGCGGGACAAAAAACCGACAACAAACGGGAATAACGCGCGAACGCGACTTGTAGCCGCGAAGAATACGCGAATTGGAGTCTGGAGAGGGCATAAGTACCACTGAACAGTGGACAAACTGTATAGATTTATGTACATTACTCGAAAAAATTAAGGGAGCAAGAAAAAAATCCATCGGTGATTTTTGAAAGGCTGTATTTCTGTGAAAATGGTCGTATCTAGACAAAAATCGTTTCAAGCTTTGAGATTCTAGTTTTCAGGCTTTTAAACCGAAACATTTTAGGTGCAAGTCCACGGGCTTGCAATTTATTTTTCTGTTATGCCATTTATTCAGCTTCAATATTATGTTTTCAAAATCTCGATACGATCATTTGGCGCGGAGATATCTGACTTTGAATGAAAAATGATCTTTTTTACTGGAGTACTGGAGTAGATCTTAAATGTTTTCGAACCGCTTTTTTAAAATTGAAGATGTTACAGTTATCCAAAAGTTTTGCTCCTTTGATTTCTTTCAAATTTTTACCAGTTGGTCCCGAGAAGCCGTACAATGGATCGTTTTGCCGTCATTCAGGGTTATAAGGTATACATTGACAGTTCCAAAAATGCGGTAGATTTTCCAAAATAAGGCAAAAGTAACTACTTATTTTAAATTTTTTGAAATCAATACTAAGTAAACAAAAAAAATTCCTCAGAGATTGAAATCAAATTTTATTGGAGTTTTCCTCCAGTTTTCAAAAATACCCTTACATTCTTTGGCCGACCACTGGTTTCCGAGATATCGGTGGTCGATGAGAAAAGGATCCTTTTTGAAGCCCATGGACTAAAACAAGTCAGAAATTTTGCAAAACATTCTGCTTGCGCTATCTGTTAGAATTGCATGAGAAAACCTGAAAACTAGAATCGTAGAGCTTCAAAATGCTTTTTTATAATCTCGATACGACTATTTAGGTACATATGATCCATCGAATTCAGACTAGGTAGAAGGAGCGAGTCAAAGATTTGTCTCTTAATTCTCATAGTATGTAATGACAATCAAAGTGCACTTGACATAAGTAAATTTTTTGATAGTTTTGTCATCAAATTCCTATTTTTAGTGTTATATTCCAAAAGTGCGAGTATTCGCAGATAATTAATTGTGATGTTAGAGGATTTCAATAAATGGTTCTTATATAATTTGCAAATAGCGGCACAAGCCTAATGAAGGTGTTTCCACCGGTAAGCATTAACATTTCGTTGCTAGAACGCTGTCATTTTGGTAGGCATTGTTAGTCAAATGAGTCAAAAGTATCCACTGAAACTACGCAATTTAGCGACATTCAATGCAATGAAAACATATTCAAACTCGTTGATAAGATCTGACTCTTCTTTGCGGCTCCAGATTTTTTACAGTGTTTAAACTCGTATTAGAACTAATATAACAAACGTTGTGTTTTTCGTATAAGGCTTATTCAAAATATGAAATATTGCGGATTCCGTGAAGTTCGACGAAAAACGAACTCTTATGTCTATAAAATGAGGCTTTCTTATATAATACGTATTTTTCGCATTGCTTGTGGTTCATACATATTATATGTAAGTCTAAACAACTTCTGAGGATGATCGATAATGTACATGCATTCAAATAGCGTTGTCGTTTGACCAGAGTACTTTTTGTTATTAAGTATTTGAGTTAAATTCGACGGCATATCCGTGTTTAACCACTAAAAAGTATGTTATTTTTTCACTGTTTTTTTTATGAAATAGAAGCGACAAAACTTACTATCCAAACTTCAAATGCAAATTTCAGCTTTTCTTTCAATGTACGAATTTCTTTTTGCAAAATACACTAGTGAAAAAGCAAAAACAATAACTTGTGTCCCAGTTATTCAAGGAACTCCAGTAAAATTGTTGGTCTTGATGATACAATATATAAAATAACAATACTTACGTTAAGGTAGTTGATCAAATAAGCTACTTCGAGCCCTACTAGTCTTGTATTTGCAGTAGCTTGGGTGTACAAAGGTAGACTGCCTCCTGCCCAGTCCACCACTATCACGTTCATGTCTTGGTTTTTCAACAGTTCATCTTTCATATCACCCACCTGCAAAAATATATTATGAATAATATAGGTCTATAATCCTATCAGTCAATGGACGAATTGAATATTGAAATGGGTACTATTATGTACAGGGTGCGGCAGAGAGGGCGGACGTTTTTGGGATGGGTAGTACTCTCCGCCTCCGTCTACGAGAGAGGTGGGGAGGGTGCCGTTGGACTCGTGAGATCCTAGCATTATTTTACCAGTTGTCGTTATGGAGCCTTGGACGGTGGAGCACCGCGTTTTCGGCTATGATTGTTTCGTCCGAAATAATGAGTCAGTCTTCGTCGTACAGCGTGAGTTTCGTCGCCACTTCAACATTCATCGGAATAGAGCTGTTCCCTGGTGGTGAACCGATCAACAGAAGACCAAGAGGAGCGCCGCGAACAGTTCGAACTCCTGAAAATGTTGAACGCGTTCGACAGGTCTTTCTTCGCAATCCGACTCGATCTGCCCGGAAACATGCTGCTGCACTTCGCCTTAGTGATCGTTGGGTAAGGCGAATTTTGCATATGGATCTCCGCTTTCACCCCTACAGATTGGCGATTGTGCAACAGTTACAGCCCGGAGATTATGCACAACGAATGAACTTCGCACGTGGGATGGAAGCACTGATCGATCCAAATGAGAACCTGATTTTGTTTATGAGTGACGAAGCCCACTTTCACCTAAACAGCATGGTTAACCAGCAGAATTGTCGTTATTGGGCTAATGAAAATCCGCAACAGTTACACGAAAGACCGCTGCACAGCCCAAAAGTAACGGTTTGGCGCGCTGTATCACAAACTTGCATCATTGGCCCTTACTTCTTCGAAGACGGTAATGGTCGTGATGTTACCGTGAACTCAGAGCGCTACGTCGACATGATCACCAACTTCTTTCTCCCTGAACTGAAAACTATGAGTGAAATATGTCTAAGAGGTGCGAGAGTGCCGGAGTAGGAAGCATTTAAATATACCTAACTCCCTGCCAAAACTTAAACTCCTACTACCAATTTTTGACATTTCAAAAAAAAATCAAAATTGGACATGAGTCCCTGAAATTCGAAAAAACGTATTAACAATTTTTTTTGATTTCTATTCGAAGCACCGCTGCTATCGGATAGATTTACAAAACCTGCAAAGCTGTTTCGTTCTTGATATTGTAGTAACTGTCAAAATGCATCACAATCCAGTGGTACTTTCCCAGTTATAGAGAGATAGGTGGACAAATAGACAGACAGACTAATAGAAATGAGTAAAATGCACTGAATAGAACATTTAAGTTAATAAAATAAAAAAATGTGTGCAAGTATGTGACTGCTAACAAGTTTAATTTGTTTATAATAAACTCCGATTCCTAAAACAGTTCAATTGAATTTGTAAAACTTGTAGACTAAAAGAATTTGCTCACTTAATTTAAATAAACTAGTTTAATTAAATAAAGAGCATCTGTTGGTAGTAGTACACTATTAATATACTTAGCTTTATTAAACAAATTTATTTCAAATTAATGAGCTCACGTGACTCTAGTAAACTGTTTACTAGTATCTATTGAATACGTTTAACTAGTACAGTTAAACCTAGATTATAGTAAACTGTTTCCTTGTATACATTAAATATTTGAATTAGCGCAGGTGAACATAGATCTACTAAACTACATTAATTGAATTTAAAAATGTCTCGACATAAAATTTAAGAAAGAAATTGCACTTTATATAACTGTGTCGTGACAAATCTGGTAGCAAAAAAATCTAAAATTTTATTTTGTAAATTACATTTTCCAATCAAAATAAGAAATCACCTGAATAAAATTTGAAAGTTTTTATTTTCATTGGTTGTGATCTCATCATTCACACAAGAAAGCCCTTAGCCCTCCACGTCATGCATGAATGTACATATACCGGTGTGCAGTTGGCAGACAAAACTTAGCAGACAATTTGCCCAAGATACCCGAATGACCAGTGGCGTCGACATCCTCGACCAGACTGTGATTGTGAAGGATACAGCTAACAGCTCGCAACAATAAATATTTATGCACGAGAATAAGCACCCCTATAGGAAGAATCATTTTCCACCCCAATTAAATAATTCGCAGGAACAAGAGTTAACCCAAAACCTTTCTTCGAATTTTCACTTACGGATTATTGTATATATGGTATTTAAAGTAATTAATGAGCTAAATAGCATATACTGAGAAAATCTCTAAAGAGGTGGTAGATAAAAAATTTAAATAAAACTTCATTTTCACCCAGAAAAAAATGATTCCCCAAAATGATTTATATCTCAAAAAAATACTCTATTACAGAGACTATTCATGGGCTAGGTGGCATGGTGTGAGAAAGCTTCTGAAAGGCTGGCAGATAAAAAAATATGTTTATAAATTCATTTTCACCCCCAAGGAAATGATTCCCCAAAATCAGTTGTAGCTCAAAAAAAGACTCTATTATAGAAACAATTTACAGGCTAGGTGGCATGGCGCGAGAAAGCTTCTGAAAGGCTGGCAGATAAAAAAATATGTTTATAAATTCATTTTCACCCACGAGGAAATGATTCCCCAAAATAAGTTGTACCTCAAAAAAATACTCTATTATAGAGACAATTTATAAGCTAGGTGGCATGGTGTGAGAAAGCTTCTGAAAGACTGGCAGATACAAAATATATTTATAAACTCATTTTCACCCCCAAGGAAATGATTCCCCAAAATCAGTTGTACCTCAACAAAATACTCTATTATAGAAACAATTTATAGGCTAGGTGGCATGGTGCGAGAAAGCTTCTGAAAGGCTGGTAGATAAAATAATATGTTTATAAATTCATTTTCACCCACGAGGAAATGATTCCCCAACATAAGTTGTACCTCAAAAAAATACTCTATTATAGAGACAATTTATAAGCTAGGTGGCATGGTGTGAGAAAGCTTCTGAAAGACTGGCAGATACAAAATATATTTATAAACTCATTTTCACCCCCAAGGAGATGATTCCCCAAAATCAGTTGTACCTCAAAAAAATACTCTATTATAGAGACAATTTATAGGCTACGCGTAGCATGATGTCAGAAAGCTTCTGAAAGGCTGGCAGATAGGAATATATGTTTAAAAATTTATTTCCACCTCCAAGGAAATTATTCCCCAAAATCAGTTGTGCCTCAAAAAAATACTCTATTTTAGAGACAATTTATAGGCTAGGTGGCATGGTGTGAGAAAACTTCTGAAAGGCTGGCAGATAAAAAAATATGTTTATAAATTCATTTTGACCCCAAGAAGTGATTCCCCAAAATCAGTTATACCTCAAAAAAATACTTCATTATAGAGACAATTTATAGGCTAGGTGGCATGGTGTGAGAAAGCTTCTGAAAGGCTGGCAGATAAAAAATGTTTATAAACTCATTTTCACCCCCAAGGAAATGATTCCCCAAAATTGGTTGTACCTCAAAAAAATACTCTATTATAGAGACAATTTATAGGCTAAGTGGCATGGTGTGAGAAAGCTTCTGAAAGACTGGCAGATAAAAAGTATGTTTATAAACCCATTTTCACCCCCAAGGAAATGATTCCCCAAAATCAGATGTACCTCAAAAAAATACTCTATTATAGAGACAATTTATAGGCTAGGTGGCATGGTGTGAGAAAGCTTCTGAAAGGCTGGCAGATAAAAAAATATGTTTATAAATTCATTTTCACCCCCAAGGAAATGATTCCCCAAAATCAGTTGTAGCTCAAAAAAAGACTCTATTATAGAAACAATTTACAGGCTAGGTGGCATGGCGCGAGAAAGCTAACTGAAAGGCTGGCAGATAAAAAAATATGTTCATAAATTCATTTTCACCCACGAGGAAATGATTCCCCAAAATAAGTTGTACCTCAAAAAAATACTCTATTATAGAAACAATTTATAGGCTACGTGGCATGGTGTGAGAAGGCTTCTGAAAGGCTGACAGATAAAAAAATATGTTTATAAATTCATTTTCACCCCCAAGGAAATGATTCCCCAAAATCAGTTGTACCTCAACAAAATACTCTATTATAGAAACAATTTATAGGCTAGGTGGCATGGTGCGAGAAAGCTTCTGAAAGGCTGGTAGATAAAATAATATGTTTATAAATTCATTTTCACCCACGAGGAAATGATTCCCCAACATAAGTTGTACCTCAAAAAAATACTCTATTATAGAGACAATTTATAAGCTAGGTGGCATGGTGTGAGAAAGCTTCTGAAAGACTGGCAGATACAAAATATATTTATAAACTCATTTTCACCCCCAAGGAGATGATTCCCCAAAATCGGTTGTACCTCAAAAAAATACTCTATTATAGAGACAATTTATAGGCTACGCGTAGCATGATGTCAGAAAGCTTCTGAAAGGCTGGCAGATAGGAATATATGTTTAAAAATTTATTTCCACCTCCAAGGAAATTATTCCCCAAAATCAGTTGTGCCTCAAAAAAATACTCTATTTTAGAGACAATTTATAGGCTAGGTGGCATGGTGTGAGAAAACTTCTGAAAGGCTAGCAGATAAAAAAATATGTTTATAAATTCATTTTGACCCCAAGAAGTGATTCCCCAAAATCAGTTATACCTCAAAAAAATACTTCATTATAGAGACTATTTATAGGCTAGGTGGCATGGTGTGAGAAAGCTTCTGAAAGGCTGGCAGATAAAAAATGTTTATAAACTCATTTTCACCCCCAAGGAAATGATTCCCCAAAATTAGTTGTACCTCAAAAAAATACTCTATTATAGAGACAATTTATAGGCTAAGTGGCATGGTGTGAGAAAGCTTCTGAAAGGCTGGCAGATAAAAAAATATGTTTATAAATTCATTTTCACCCCCAAGCAAATGTTTCCCCAAAATCAGTTGTGCCTCAAAAAAATACTCTATTATAGAGACAATTTATAGGCTAGGTGGCATGGTATGAGAAAGCTTCTGAAAGGCTGGCAGATGAAAAAATATGTTTATAAATTCATTTTCACCCCCAAGCAAATGTTTCCCCAAAATCAGTTGTACCTCAAAATAATACTCTTTATAGAGACAATTTATAGGCTAGGTGGCATGGTATGAGAAAGCTTCTGAAAGGCTGGCAGATAAAAAAATATGTTTATAATTCCATTTTCACCCCCACGGAAATGATTCCCCAAAATCAGTTGTACCTCAAAATAATACTCTTTATAGAGACATTTTATAGGCTAGGTGGCATGATATGAGAAAGCTTCTGAAAGGCTGGCAGATAAAAAAATATGTTTATAACTTCATTTTCATGCCCAAGGAAATGATTCCCCAAAACCAGTTTTACCTCAAAAAAATGCTCCATTATAGAGACAATTTATAGGCTAGGTGGCATGGTGTGAGAAGGCTTCTGAAAAGTTGACAGATAAAAAATATGTTCATATATTCATTTTCACCTTCAAGGAAATGATTCCCCAGAATCAGTTGTACCTCAAAAAAATACCCTATTATAGAGACATTTTATTGGCTAGGTGGCATGGCGCGAGAAAGCTTCTGAAAGGCTGGCAGATAAAAAAATATGTTTATAAATTCATTTTCACCCACGAGGAAATGATTCCCCAAAATAAGTTGTACCTCAAAAAAATACTCTATTATAGAGACAAATTATAAGCTAGGTGGCATGGTGTGAGAAAGCTTCTGAAAGACTGACAGATACAAAATTTATTTATAAACTCATTTTCACCCCCAAGGAAATGATTCCCCAAAATCAGTTGTACCTCAACAAAATACTCTATTATAGAAACAATTTATAGGCTAGGTGGCATGGTGCGAGAAAGCTTCTGAAAGGCTGGTAGATAAAATAATATGTTTATAAATTCATTTTCACCCACGAGGAAATGATTCCCCAACATAAGTTGTACCTCAAAAAAATACTCTAATATAGAGACAATTTATAAGCTAGGTGGCATGGTGTGAGAAAGCTTCTGAAAGACTGGCAGATACAAAATATATTTATAAACTCATTTTTACCCCCAAGGAGATGATTCCCCAAAATCAGTTGTACCTCAAAAAAATACTCTATTATAGAGACAATTTATAGGCTACGCGTAGCATGATGTCAGAAAGCTTCTGAAAGGCTGGCAGATAGGAATATATGTTTAAAAATTTATTTCCACCTCCAAGGAAATTATTCCCCAAAATCAGTTGTGCCTCAAAAAAATACTCTATTTTAGAGACAATTTATAGGCTAGGTGGCATGGTGTGAGAAAACTTCTGAAAGGCTGGCAGATAAAAAAATATGTTTATAAATTCATTTTGACCCCAAGAAGTGATTCCCCAAAATCAGTTATACCTCAAAAAAATACTTCATTATAGAGACAATTTATAGGCTAGGTGGCATGGTGTGAGAAAGCTTCTGAAAGGCTGGCAGATAAAAAATGTTTATAAACTCATTTTCACCCCCAAGGAAATGATTCCCCAAAATTAGTTGTACCTCAAAAAAATACTCTATTATAGAGACAATTTATAGGCTAGGTGGCATGGTGTGAGAAAGCTTCTGAAAGGCTGGCAGATAAAAAAATATGTTTATAAATTCATTTTCACCCCCAAGGAAATGATTCCCCAAAATCAGTTGTACCTCAAAACAATACCCTATTATAGAGACATTTTATTGGCTAGGTGGCATGGCGCGAGAAAGCTTCTGAAAGGCTGGCAGATAAAAAAATATGTTTATAAATTCATTTTCACCCACGAGGAAATGATTCCCCAAAATAAGTTGTACCTCAAAAAAATACTCTATTATAGAAACAATTTATAGGCTACGTGGCATGGTGTGAGAAGGCTTCTGAAAGGCTGACAGATAAAAAAATATGTTTATAAATTCATTTTCACCCCCAAGGAAATGATTCCCCAAAATCAGTTGTACCTCAACAAAATACTCTATTATAGAAACAATTTATAGGCTAGGTGGCATGGTGCGAGAAAGCTTCTGAAAGGCTGGTGGATAAAATAATATGTTTATAAATTCATTTTCACCCACGAGGAAATGATTCCCCAACATAAGTTGTACCTCAAAAAAATACTCTATTATAGAGACAATTTATAAGCTAGGTGGCATGGTGTGAGAAAGCTTCTGAAAGACTGGCAGATACAAAATATATTTATAAACTCATTTTCACCCCCAAGGAGATGATTCCCCAAAATCGGTTGTACCTCAAAAAAATACTCTATTATAGAGACAATTTATAGGCTACGCGTAGCATGATGTCAGAAAGCTTCTGAAAGGCTGGCAGATAGGAATATATGTTTAAAAATTCATTTTCACCCCCAAGGAAATGATTCCCCAAAATCAGTTGTACCTCAAAACAATACCCTATTATAGAGACATTTTATTGGCTAGGTGGCATGGCGCGAGAAAGCTTCTGAAAGGCTGGCAGATAAAAAAATATGTTTATAAATTCATTTTCACCCACGAGGAAATGATTCCCCAAAATAAGTTGTACCTCAAAAAAATACTCTATTATAGAAACAATTTATAGGCTACGTGGCATGGTGTGAGAAGGCTTCTGAAAGGCTGACAGATAAAAAAATATGTTTATAAATTCATTTCCACCTCCAAGGAAATTATTCCCCAAAATCAGTTGTGCCTCAAAAAAATACTCTATTTTAGAGACAATTTATAGGCTAGGTGGCATGGTGTGAGAAAACTTCTGAAAGGCTGGCAGATAAAAAAATATGTTTATAAATTCATTTTGACCCCAAGAAGTGATTCCCCAAAATCAGTTATACCTCAAAAAAATACTTCATTATAGAGACTATTTATAGGCTAGGTGGCATGGTGTGAGAAAGCTTCTGAAAGGCTGGCAGATAAAAAATGTTTATAAACTCATTTTCACCCCCAAGGAAATGATTCCCCAAAATTAGTTGTACCTCAAAAAAATACTCTATTATAGAGACAATTTATAGGCTAAGTGGCATGGTGTGAGAAAGCTTCTGAAAGGCTGGCAGATAAAAAAATATGTTTATAAATTCATTTTCACCCCCAAGCAAATGTTTCCCCAAAATCAGTTGTGCCTCAAAAAAATACTCTATTATAGAGACAATTTATAGGCTAGGTGGCATGGTATGAGAAAGCTTCTGAAAGGCTGGCAGATGAAAAAATATGTTTATAAATTCATTTTCACCCCCAAGCAAATGTTTCCCCAAAATCAGTTGTACCTCAAAATAATACTCTTTATAGAGACAATTTATAGGCTAGGTGGCATGGTATGAGAAAGCTTCTGAAAGGCTGGCAGATAAAAAAATATGTTTATAATTCCATTTTCACCCCCACGGAAATGATTCCCCAAAATCAGTTGTACCTCAAAATAATACTCTTTATAGAGACAATTTATAGGCTAGGTGGCATGGTATGAGAAAGCTTCTGAAAGGCTGGCAGATAAAAAAATATGTTTATAAATTCATTTTCACCCCCAAGCAAATGTTTCCCCAAAATCAGTTGTGCCTCAAAAAAATACTCTATTATAGAGACAATTTATAGGCTAGGTGGCATGGTATGAGAAAGCTTCTGAAAGGCTAGCAGATAAAAAAATATGTTTATAAATTCATTTTGACCCCAAGAAGTGATTCCCCAAAATCAGTTATACCTCAAAAAAATACTTCATTATAGAGACTATTTATAGGCTAGGTGGCATGGTGTGAGAAAGCTTCTGAAAGGCTGGCAGATAAAAAATGTTTATAAACTCATTTTCACCCCCAAGGAAATGATTCCCCAAAATTAGTTGTACCTCAAAAAAATACTCTATTATAGAGACAATTTATAGGCTAAGTGGCATGGTGTGAGAAAGCTTCTGAAAGGCTGGCAGATAAAAAAATATGTTTATAAATTCATTTTCACCCCCAAGCAAATGTTTCCCCAAAATCAGTTGTGCCTCAAAAAAATACTCTATTATAGAGACAATTTATAGGCTAGGTGGCATGGTATGAGAAAGCTTCTGAAAGGCTGGCAGATGAAAAAATATGTTTATAAATTCATTTTCACCCCCAAGCAAATGTTTCCCCAAAATCAGTTGTACCTCAAAATAATACTCTTTATAGAGACAATTTATAGGCTAGGTGGCATGGTATGAGAAAGCTTCTGAAAGGCTGGCAGATAAAAAAATATGTTTATAATTCCATTTTCACCCCCACGGAAATGATTCCCCAAAATCAGTTGTACCTCAAAATAATACTCTTTATAGAGACATTTTATAGGCTAGGTGGCATGATATGAGAAAGCTTCTGAAAGGCTGGCAGATAAAAAAATATGTTTATAACTTCATTTTCATGCCCAAGGAAATGATTCCCCAAAACCAGTTTTACCTCAAAAAAATGCTCCATTATAGAGACAATTTATAGGCTAGGTGGCATGGTGTGAGAAGGCTTCTGAAAAGTTGACAGATAAAAAATATGTTCATATATTCATTTTCACCTTCAAGGAAATGATTCCCCAGAATCAGTTGTACCTCAAAAAAATACCCTATTATAGAGACATTTTATTGGCTAGGTGGCATGGCGCGAGAAAGCTTCTGAAAGGCTGGCAGATAAAAAAATATGTTTATAAATTCATTTTCACCCACGAGGAAATGATTCCCCAAAATAAGTTGTACCTCAAAAAAATACTCTATTATAGAGACAAATTATAAGCTAGGTGGCATGGTGTGAGAAAGCTTCTGAAAGACTGACAGATACAAAATTTATTTATAAACTCATTTTCACCCCCAAGGAAATGATTCCCCAAAATCAGTTGTACCTCAACAAAATACTCTATTATAGAAACAATTTATAGGCTAGGTGGCATGGTGCGAGAAAGCTTCTGAAAGGCTGGTAGATAAAATAATATGTTTATAAATTCATTTTCACCCACGAGGAAATGATTCCCCAACATAAGTTGTACCTCAAAAAAATACTCTAATATAGAGACAATTTATAAGCTAGGTGGCATGGTGTGAGAAAGCTTCTGAAAGACTGGCAGATAAAAAGTATGTTTATAAACCCATTTTCACCCCCAAGGAAATGATTCCCCAAAATCAGATGTACCTCAAAAAAATACTCTATTATAGAGACAATTTATAGGCTAGGTGGCATGGTGTGAGAAAGCTTCTGAAAGGCTGGCAGATAAAAAAATATGTTTATAAATTCATTTTCACCCCCAAGGAAATGATTCCCCAAAATCAGTTGTAGCTCAAAAAAAGACTCTATTATAGAAACAATTTACAGGCTAGGTGGCATGGCGCGAGAAAGCTAACTGAAAGGCTGGCAGATAAAAAAATATGTTCATAAATTCATTTTCACCCACGAGGAAATGATTCCCCAAAATAAGTTGTACCTCAAAAAAATACTCTATTATAGAAACAATTTATAGGCTACGTGGCATGGTGTGAGAAGGCTTCTGAAAGGCTGACAGATAAAAAAATATGTTTATAAATTCATTTTCACCCCCAAGGAAATGATTCCCCAAAATCAGTTGTACCTCAACAAAATACTCTATTATAGAAACAATTTATAGGCTAGGTGGCATGGTGCGAGAAAGCTTCTGAAAGGCTGGTAGATAAAATAATATGTTTATAAATTCATTTTCACCCACGAGGAAATGATTCCCCAACATAAGTTGTACCTCAAAAAAATACTCTATTATAGAGACAATTTATAAGCTAGGTGGCATGGTGTGAGAAAGCTTCTGAAAGACTGGCAGATACAAAATATATTTATAAACTCATTTTCACCCCCAAGGAGATGATTCCCCAAAATCGGTTGTACCTCAAAAAAATACTCTATTATAGAGACAATTTATAGGCTACGCGTAGCATGATGTCAGAAAGCTTCTGAAAGGCTGGCAGATAGGAATATATGTTTAAAAATTTATTTCCACCTCCAAGGAAATTATTCCCCAAAATCAGTTGTGCCTCAAAAAATACTCTATTTTAGAGACAATTTATAGGCTAGGTGGCATGGTGTGAGAAAACTTCTGAAAGGCTAGCAGATAAAAAAATATGTTTATAAATTCATTTTGACCCCAAGAAGTGATTCCCCAAAATCAGTTATACCTCAAAAAAATACTTCATTATAGAGACTATTTATAGGCTAGGTGGCATGGTGTGAGAAAGCTTCTGAAAGGCTGGCAGATAAAAAATGTTTATAAACTCATTTTCACCCCCAAGGAAATGATTCCCCAAAATTAGTTGTACCTCAAAAAAATACTCTATTATAGAGACAATTTATAGGCTAAGTGGCATGGTGTGAGAAAGCTTCTGAAAGGCTGGCAGATAAAAAAATATGTTTATAAATTCATTTTCACCCCCAAGCAAATGTTTCCCCAAAATCAGTTGTGCCTCAAAAAAATACTCTATTATAGAGACAATTTATAGGCTAGGTGGCATGGTATGAGAAAGCTTCTGAAAGGCTGGCAGATGAAAAAATATGTTTATAAATTCATTTTCACCCCCAAGCAAATGTTTCCCCAAAATCAGTTGTACCTCAAAATAATACTCTTTATAGAGACAATTTATAGGCTAGGTGGCATGGTATGAGAAAGCTTCTGAAAGGCTGGCAGATAAAAAAATATGTTTATAATTCCATTTTCACCCCCACGGAAATGATTCCCCAAAATCAGTTGTACCTCAAAATAATACTCTTTATAGAGACATTTTATAGGCTAGGTGGCATGATATGAGAAAGCTTCTGAAAGGCTGGCAGATAAAAAAATATGTTTATAACTTCATTTTCATGCCCAAGGAAATGATTCCCCAAAACCAGTTTTACCTCAAAAAAATGCTCCATTATAGAGACAATTTATAGGCTAGGTGGCATGGTGTGAGAAGGCTTCTGAAAAGTTGACAGATAAAAAATATGTTCATATATTCATTTTCACCTTCAAGGAAATGATTCCCCAGAATCAGTTGTACCTCAAAAAAATACCCTATTATAGAGACATTTTATTGGCTAGGTGGCATGGCGCGAGAAAGCTTCTGAAAGGCTGGCAGATAAAAAAATATGTTTATAAATTCATTTTCACCCACGAGGAAATGATTCCCCAAAATAAGTTGTACCTCAAAAAAATACTCTATTATAGAGACAAATTATAAGCTAGGTGGCATGGTGTGAGAAAGCTTCTGAAAGACTGACAGATACAAAATTTATTTATAAACTCATTTTCACCCCCAAGGAAATGATTCCCCAAAATCAGTTGTACCTCAACAAAATACTCTATTATAGAAACAATTTATAGGCTAGGTGGCATGGTGCGAGAAAGCTTCTGAAAGGCTGGTAGATAAAATAATATGTTTATAAATTCATTTTCACCCACGAGGAAATGATTCCCCAACATAAGTTGTACCTCAAAAAAATACTCTAATATAGAGACAATTTATAAGCTAGGTGGCATGGTGTGAGAAAGCTTCTGAAAGACTGGCAGATACAAAATATATTTATAAACTCATTTTTACCCCCAAGGAGATGATTCCCCAAAATCAGTTGTACCTCAAAAAAATACTCTATTATAGAGACAATTTATAGGCTACGCGTAGCATGATGTCAGAAAGCTTCTGAAAGGCTGGCAGATAGGAATATATGTTTAAAAATTTATTTCCACCTCCAAGGAAATTATTCCCCAAAATCAGTTGTGCCTCAAAAAAATACTCTATTTTAGAGACAATTTATAGGCTAGGTGGCATGGTGTGAGAAAACTTCTGAAAGGCTGGCAGATAAAAAAATATGTTTATAAATTCATTTTGACCCCAAGAAGTGATTCCCCAAAATCAGTTATACCTCAAAAAAATACTTCATTATAGAGACAATTTATAGGCTAGGTGGCATGGTGTGAGAAAGCTTCTGAAAGGCTGGCAGATAAAAAATGTTTATAAACTCATTTTCACCCCCAAGGAAATGATTCCCCAAAATTAGTTGTACCTCAAAAAAATACTCTATTATAGAGACAATTTATAGGCTAGGTGGCATGGTGTGAGAAAGCTTCTGAAAGGCTGGCAGATAAAAAAATATGTTTATAAATTCATTTTCACCCCCAAGGAAATGATTCCCCAAAATCAGTTGTACCTCAAAACAATACCCTATTATAGAGACATTTTATTGGCTAGGTGGCATGGCGCGAGAAAGCTTCTGAAAGGCTGGCAGATAAAAAAATATGTTTATAAATTCATTTTCACCCACGAGGAAATGATTCCCCAAAATAAGTTGTACCTCAAAAAAATACTCTATTATAGAAACAATTTATAGGCTACGTGGCATGGTGTGAGAAGGCTTCTGAAAGGCTGACAGATAAAAAAATATGTTTATAAATTCATTTTCACCCCCAAGGAAATGATTCCCCAAAATCAGTTGTACCTCAACAAAATACTCTATTATAGAAACAATTTATAGGCTAGGTGGCATGGTGCGAGAAAGCTTCTGAAAGGCTGGTGGATAAAATAATATGTTTATAAATTCATTTTCACCCACGAGGAAATGATTCCCCAACATAAGTTGTACCTCAAAAAAATACTCTATTATAGAGACAATTTATAAGCTAGGTGGCATGGTGTGAGAAAGCTTCTGAAAGACTGGCAGATACAAAATATATTTATAAACTCATTTTCACCCCCAAGGAGATGATTCCCCAAAATCGGTTGTACCTCAAAAAAATACTCTATTATAGAGACAATTTATAGGCTACGCGTAGCATGATGTCAGAAAGCTTCTGAAAGGCTGGCAGATAGGAATATATGTTTAAAAATTCATTTTCACCCCCAAGGAAATGATTCCCCAAAATCAGTTGTACCTCAAAACAATACCCTATTATAGAGACATTTTATTGGCTAGGTGGCATGGCGCGAGAAAGCTTCTGAAAGGCTGGCAGATAAAAAAATATGTTTATAAATTCATTTTCACCCACGAGGAAATGATTCCCCAAAATAAGTTGTACCTCAAAAAAATACTCTATTATAGAAACAATTTATAGGCTACGTGGCATGGTGTGAGAAGGCTTCTGAAAGGCTGACAGATAAAAAAATATGTTTATAAATTCATTTCCACCTCCAAGGAAATTATTCCCCAAAATCAGTTGTGCCTCAAAAAAATACTCTATTTTAGAGACAATTTATAGGCTAGGTGGCATGGTGTGAGAAAACTTCTGAAAGGCTGGCAGATAAAAAAATATGTTTATAAATTCATTTTGACCCCAAGAAGTGATTCCCCAAAATCAGTTATACCTCAAAAAAATACTTCATTATAGAGACTATTTATAGGCTAGGTGGCATGGTGTGAGAAAGCTTCTGAAAGGCTGGCAGATAAAAAATGTTTATAAACTCATTTTCACCCCCAAGGAAATGATTCCCCAAAATTAGTTGTACCTCAAAAAAATACTCTATTATAGAGACAATTTATAGGCTAAGTGGCATGGTGTGAGAAAGCTTCTGAAAGGCTGGCAGATAAAAAAATATGTTTATAAATTCATTTTCACCCCCAAGCAAATGTTTCCCCAAAATCAGTTGTGCCTCAAAAAAATACTCTATTATAGAGACAATTTATAGGCTAGGTGGCATGGTATGAGAAAGCTTCTGAAAGGCTGGCAGATGAAAAAATATGTTTATAAATTCATTTTCACCCCCAAGCAAATGTTTCCCCAAAATCAGTTGTACCTCAAAATAATACTCTTTATAGAGACAATTTATAGGCTAGGTGGCATGGTATGAGAAAGCTTCTGAAAGGCTGGCAGATAAAAAAATATGTTTATAATTCCATTTTCACCCCCACGGAAATGATTCCCCAAAATCAGTTGTACCTCAAAATAATACTCTTTATAGAGACAATTTATAGGCTAGGTGGCATGGTATGAGAAAGCTTCTGAAAGGCTGGCAGATAAAAAAATATGTTTATAAATTCATTTTCACCCCCAAGCAAATGTTTCCCCAAAATCAGTTGTGCCTCAAAAAAATACTCTATTATAGAGACAATTTATAGGCTAGGTGGCATGGTATGAGAAAGCTTCTGAAAGGCTGGCAGATGAAAAAATATGTTTATAAATTCATTTTCACCCCCAAGCAAATGTTTCCCCAAAATCAGTTGTACCTCAAAATAATACTCTTTATAGAGACAATTTATAGGCTAGGTGGCATGGTATGAGAAAGCTTCTGAAAGGCTATCAGATAAAAAAATATGTTTATAAATTCATTTTCACCCCCACGGAAATGATTCCCCAAAATCAGTTGTACCTCAAAATAATACTCTTTATAGAGACAATTTATAGGCTAGGTGGCATGGTGTGAGAAGGCTTCTGAAAAGTTGACAGATAAAAAAATATGTTCATATATTCATTTTCACCTTCAAGGAAATGATTCCCCAGAATCAGTTGTACCTCAAAAAAATACTCTGTTATAGAGATAATTTATAGGCTAGGTGGCATGGTGTGAGAAAGCTTCTGAAAGGCTGGCAGATAAAAAATATGTTTATAAATTCATTTGCACCCCCAAGGAAATGATTCCCCAAAATCAGTTGTACCTCAAAACAATACCCTATTATAGAGACATTTTATTGGCTAGGTGGCATGGCGCGATAAAGCTTCTGAAAGGCTGGCAGATAAAAAAATATGTTTATAAATTCATTTTCACCCACGAGGAAATGATTCCCCAAAATAAGTTGTACCTCAAAAAAATACTCTATTATAGAGACAAATTATAAGCTAGGTGGCATGGTGTGAGAAAGCTTCTGAAAGACTGGCAGATACAAAATATATTTATAAACTCATTTTCATCCCCAAGGAAATGATTCCCCAAAATCAGTTGTACCTCAACAAAATACTCTATTATAGAAACAATTTATAGGCTAGGTGGCATGGTGCGAGAAAGCTTCTGAAAGGCTGGTAGATAAAATAATATGTTTATAAATTCATTTTCACCCACGAGGAAATGATTCCCCAACATAAGTTGTACCTCAAAAAAATACTCTATTATAGAGACAATTTATAAGCTAGGTGGCATGGTGTGAGAAAGCTTCTGAAAGACTGGCAGATACAAAATATATTTATAAACTCATTTTCACCCCCAAGGAGATGATTCCCCAAAATCAAATGTACCTCAAAAAAATACTCTATTATAGAGACAATTTATAGGCTACGCGTAGCATGATGTCAGAAAGCTTCTGAAAGGCTGGCAGATAGGAATATATGTTTAAAAATTTATTTCCACCTCCAAGGAAATTATTCCCCAAAATCAGTTGTGCCTCAAAAAAATACTCTATAATAGAGACAATTTATAGGCTAGGTGGCATGGTGTGAGAAAACTTCTGAAAGGCTGGCAGATAAAAAAATATGTTTATAAATTCATTTTGACCCCAAGAAGTGATTCCCCAAAATCAGTTATACCTCAAAAAAATACTTCATTATAGAGACAATTTATAGGCTAGGTGGCATGGTGTGAGAAAGCTTCTGAAAGGCTGGCAGATAAAAAATGTCTATAAACTCATTTTCACCCCCAAGGAAATGATTCCCCAAAATTAGTTGTACCTCAAAAAAATACTCTATTATAGAGACAATTTATAGGCTAAGTGGCATGGTGTGAGAAAGCTTCTGAAAGGCTGGCAGATAAAAAAATATGTTTGTAAATTCATTTTCACCCCCAAGGAAATGATTCCCCAAAATCAGTTGTACCTCAAAACAATACCCTATTATAGAGACATTTTATTGGCTAGGTGGCATGGCGCGAGAAAGCTTCTGAAAGGCTGGCAGATAAAAAAATATGTTTATAAATTCATTTTCACCCACGAGGAAATGATTCCCCAAAATAAGTTGTACCTCAAAAAAATACTCTATTATAGAGACAAATTATAAGCTAGGTGGCATGGTGTGAGAAAGCTTCTGAAAGGCTGGCAGATAGGAATATATGTTTAAAAATTTATTTCCACCTCCAAGGAAATTATTCCCCAAAATCAGTTGTGCCTCAAAAAAATACTCTATTTTAGAGACAATTTATAGGCTAGGTGGCATGGTGTGAGAAAACTTCTGAAAGGCTGGCAGATAAAAATATATGTTTATAAATTCATTTTGACCCCAAGAAGTGATTCCCCAAAATCAGTTATACCTCAAAAAAATACTTCATTATAGAGACAATTTATAGGCTAGGTGGCATGGTGTGAGAAAGCTTCTGAAAGGCTGGCAGATAAAAAATGTTTATAAACTCATTTTCACCCCCAAGGAAATGATTCCCCAAAATTAGTTGTACCTCAAAAAAATACTCTATTATAGAGACAATTTATAGGCTAAGTGGCATGGTGTGAGAAAGCTTCTGAAAGGCTGGGAGATAAAAAAATATGTTTATAAATTCATTTTCACCCCCAAGCAAATGTTTCCCCAGAATCAGTTGTACCTCAAAAAAATACTCTGTTATAGAGATAATTTATAGGCTAGGTGGCATGGTGTGAGAAAGCTTCTGAAAGGCTGGCAGATAAAAAATATGTTTATAAATTCATTTGCACCCCCAAGGAAATGATTCCCCAAAATCAGTTGTACCTCAAAACAATACCCTATTATAGAGACATTTTATTGGCTAGGTGGCATGGCGCGAGAAAGCTTCTGAAAGGCTGGCAGATAAAAAAATATGTTTATAAATTCATTTTCACCCACGAGGAAATGATTCCCCAAAATAAGTTGTACCTCAAAAAAATACTCTATTATAGAGACAAATTATAAGCTAGGTGGCATGGTGTGAGAAAGCTTCTGAAAGACTGGCAGATACAAAATATGTTTATAAACTCATTTTCACCCCCAAGGAAATGATTCCCCAAAATCAGTTGTACCTCAACAAAATACTCTATTATAGAAACAATTTATAGGCTAGGTGGCATGGTGCGAGAAAGCTTCTGAAAGGCTGGTAGATAAAATTCATTTTCATGCCCAAGGAAATGATTCCCCAAAACCAGTTTTACCTCAAAAAAATGCTCCATTATAGAGACAATTTATAGGCTAGGTGGCATGGTGTGAGAAGGCTTCTGAAAGGTTGACAGATAAAAAAATATGTTCATATATTCATTTTCACCTTCAAGGAAATGATTCCCCAGAATCAGTTGTACCTCAAAAAAATACTCTGTTATAGAGATAATTTATAGGCTAGGTGGCATGGTGTGAGAAAGCTTCTGAAAGGCTGGCAGATAAAAAAATATGTTTATAAATTAATTTGCACCCCCAAGGAAATGATTCCCCAAAATCAGTTGTACCTCAAAACAATACCCTATTATAGAGACATTTTATTGGCTAGGTGGCATGGTGTGAGGAAGCTTCTGAAAGGCTGACAGATAAAAAAATATGTTTGTGAATTGCATTTTATGAACATATTTTTTTATCTGCCAGCCTTTCAGAAGCTTTCTCACCCCATGCCACCCAGCCTATAAATTGTCTCTATAATAGAGTATTTTTTTGAGGTACAACTGATTTTGGGGAACCATTTCCTTGGGGGTGAAAATGAATTAATAAACATATCTTTTCGTCTTCCAGCCTTTCAGAAGCTTTCTCACACCATGCCACCTAGCCTATAAATTGTCTCTATAATAGAGTATTTTTTGAGGTACAACTGATTTTGAGGAATCATTTCCTTGGGGGTGAAAATGACTTCATAAACATATTTTTTTATCTGCCAGCCTTTCAGAAGCTTTTTCACACCATGCCACCTAGCCTATAAATTGTCTCTATAATGAAGTATTTTTTGAGGTATAACTGATTTTGGGGAATCATTTCCTTGGGGGTCAAAATGAATTTATATACATATTTTTTTATCTGCCAACCTTTCAGAAGCTTTCTCACACCATGCCACCTAGCCTATAAATTGTCTCTATAATGAAGTATTTTTTTGAGGTAATACTGATTTTGGGAAATCATTTCATTGGGGGTGAGAATGAATTTATAAATATATTTTTTTATCTGCCAGCCTTTCAGAAGCTTTCTCACACCATGCCACTTAGCCTATAAATTGTCTCTATAATGAATTATTTTTTTGAGGTATAACTGATTTCGGAGAATCATTTCTTGGGTGCAAAATGAATTTATAAACATATTTTTTTATCTGCCAGCCTTTCAGAAGTTTTCTCACACCATGCCACCTAGCCTATAAATTGTCTCTATAATAGAGTATTTTTTTGAGGTACAACTGATTTTGAGGAATCATTTGCTTATGCCACCTGGCCTATAATTGTCTCTGTAATAGAGTATTTTTTGAGATATTGGGTAATCATTTTTTGCGGGTGAAAATGAAGTTTAATTTATTTTTTTACCCCACCACTTTAGAGATTTTCTCAGTATATGCTATTTAGCTCATTAATTACTTTCAATACCATATATACAATATTCTGTACGTGAAAATTCGAAGAAAGATTTTGGGTTAAGTCTTGTTCCTGCGAATTATTTAATTGGGGTGGAAACTGATTCTTCCTATAGGGGTGCTTATTCTCGTCTATATATATATATTTATTGTTGCGAGCTATTAGCTGTATCCTTCACAATCACAGTCTGGTCGAGGATGTCGACGCCACTGGTCATTCGGCAAATTGTCCGCTAAATTTTGTCTGCCAACATCACACCGGTTGTACATATACTTGTGTAAGGACTAAATACATTGAAAATTGTTGTAAAATCTGAAAATAGAATAAAATATAGGGGGTGCTATTTCATTAAATAAAATTGATACCTTGGTAAAACTAAAACTTCATACGATGTCTGTAAACTAAGTAATGAGACGGATTTTTTTTTTAAATTTTGTATCCAAATATAATTACAATTTTATATTATCACTCTCAAAATAACTTCCTTCTGGAGCTACACAGCGCTGGTGACGGTTCTTCCACTCCTCATAGCAGTGCTGAAACTCACATTCTGGAATAGCCTTCTGCTGGTCGGTTCCAGCAGTTTGAGTGTTTTCCATTGTCCCAAAATGAGCTCCCTTGAGGTGATTTTTCAAATTTGGGAAGAGAAAAAAGTTGCATGATTCATCTTGAATCGACTCTCTCCCTTCTGAAAATGCCTTAAACCCCCGAAAAACCTGGGCTCTTTACAAGACGCTATCTCCGTAGGCCTGCTGATGTCAAGCAAGAGTTTCCGTTGCACTGTGCCTAAGTCTGAAGCAAAACCGTTGCTCGAAATTTTAGAACACAATAGAAAAAGCTGCTTCACAAAAAGAAATCGCTACGGACAACCAAATGACTCGAGCGATTTCAAACTTGTGCTGAAGGCGGATCACATGTTTTCTGTCCCCCCTCCAAGCCTAGCGCCTCCAGTGTTGCCAGATCGAATGCTACGTTGCCAGTCTCATTACTTAATTTACAGATCTCGTGTACAAAAATACAAGACATAAAATAATTTAAACCAGGAAACTTTTGTACATTTCCTTGTATACCCACTAGTTTATGGGATGGGATGGGACACGTTTTGTTCGCCATATATTGAATATGTTTTTTTCACAAGGGCGTCCATTGTCACGTAACAGCAACAGGCAGCAAACTGGAAATTGCGACCTGCAAGTGCGTCTTAAATTCATGTCCGTGTTATAATTAATATACCTACAAACGTCAATTTGTTTCTAGAAGTAAAGTAAAATCTTTTATTACACATAATAAATGTTTGGTTTCCTGTTGTGGCAAAAACGGCACATATACAGGACTGTTTGCACTTTCGTTAATTGGAAGTAGAGCATCCAGCATCTACTTGATACCCAGTATCCTTTCTATAGGCAGGAATGCAGATGAATGACTTTCTTTTTCCGCATTTCATCTAGATAGATACCAGGTAGATAGAGTGGTTTGTGTTCGAGTGACTGCATCAACAACAACATTTATTACGGTTGTTATAGACTGGGTGCTGCCACATCGTATTTTTTATTGGATCATGCGCTAGCTGTGAAGGTGGATGTAATCAGATGTGGTCACGCTCTAGGGAAAGGAAGGTAAGTAGTGATGGTTGCAACATTGTAAAGACATAATGTGAACCCAGGTAACTATGGTCTATGCGACTTTTCAGGAGAATGAAAGGTGTAAGGTTTGACATGAAGTTTTTTGATGATGCCTTTTTGGTTTGTGTCTAAGAAAAGTGCTATCGAATGAAGTTGTATTTTTCAAATGACACAGACTGTCTATTTTTATTCTAAATGATTTTCTGATTCCAAATGTGTGATTTTTGATTTTATACTTGTTTTATCACTCCAGTCAAAAAATGAAATATTGTATAATTTAGGCCCAATTTTACTATTGACCCGATGCATAAAAAATGTATGCCTAGGCCGAAAATTCCACAAATCAGAAGGAATTTTTGATGGATCTAATGAATATAGTCGATTTTCTATAAAATATCTCTCAAACTAGACAAACATACGATTTGTCAAGGTGCGTTTCCATTTAAGTAAATTGCAGGCAGGAGCGCATGTTGCAGATCATGCTCCACCACATTTTGTCCGTGCGAAATTTTTGGGTGCGTGTGCTAGAAATGGAAACGGGGTGCAGAATGTTGCGATACATGCCGCGGCGCATGTTGCGCGCCGCAGCTTTGTCCCCGGTGCTTGTGCAGCAACATATTGCAGACCGTTTCCATTTCTAGTGCATATGCTGGCACATGACGCGGCGCATGGAGCTTCAAAAATAATGTCCTGGCATCAGTGAACCATCGAAATATCAGTTTTCATTGTTTTGCGTAAGTACTCCAGTCGTCGTCGCGATACACTGGACTGGACAGCTGTTCTCATGCTCTGATGTACCGCCTATCTATAGGCGCAGCTTTATACCGCCTCCGTGTTTTTTCGCTTTTTCAATGGTTATTAGATATACTATGTCAACGTATGTGGAGGCTGTATGGGAATGAGGTATTATGTTTATTGGATGTTAGATGTATGACACGAAAAAAAAATTCCGTCGGTCTGTCTGCCTATAACTTGGACTACCGGCCGGATTTTGATGAAATTTCCACAAGAGCTTACTACCATGTCAAGGACGAGTTTTTGAAAATCGTCCTTGTGGCGGCGAAGAGGGAGCCCGAAAACGAAAAAGAAAAATGCCCAAACTTCATTTTATGAAGTTTTGGAGGATACCTATCATTTTTGAAAGGTGGGAGAGGGTGTCTCGCAATTTTTTCATGTTAGTGTATTAATACACATCCAATCTCGATAGCTCTACGGACCTATTGGACATGTTTCACACATCATAGATTTGCCCTTAAAACGATAGAAACATTTTTTCGACAAGCGTTCCTGCGCCTGGTAATCTGTGGGCAATCTGACACATGTGACTCATCATACTTTCAGATATTGGGGAGAGGCAACGCGACGTTGTCAAATGGGCGGTACTACGAGTAAGGTAGGGAAACGATGCTATGGACTAATTCTGTAGTCCTGATTGACGGACCTGATGCGTTTAATTTCTCTGTTATTAGCTTAACCATGCTGGTTTAGTACGTCCAACCAATAACAGCCTACCACATACAGCTCTTTCGTATTTGTCTGGCAATGCTTCAGCATGGTCTACGCTTAGTCTCTGGGAAAAGCAACGAAATCATAGTAACTATCCTCAATCCAGGATAAAGGTGTATTATTTGGATGTGTCTAACTTGTGATAAACATAATCCTTTATGAACCAATGATGGCGTTGCGTGGGAAGTGTAGAGTCACCTACTTGAAGCCATTTTTTATTTTCGAGATGGCAGTTGGGCGCTGAGCTTGTGCGCTCAATCGCTTAAAGCTCAACAACCAGTCATTAAAACACTATAGTTTGTTACATCAAACTTTTTTTAGAAGGATATATCCGAATATACTGATATAAATAACATACTATAAATACTATAGCGATTTGATGATTGGATGTTCAGGTATAAGCGATCCAACGTTCAAGAACGCACAACTTTGATCGCCTGGAAGCCCGTCATCTTGATAGATAGCGGTTTTATGTTCGAGTTATATATATTCAATTAAAAAAAATGTTACAGGATAGGGCTCAGCCGCTATTTTCATTTACCCCTTTCACACTAAAATATAGTATTGTTGCATCAGTTTCGTAACCCCGAATTTCAGCTTGCTAACATTCAACAATTTTCTTTTCGTAACTGAAATCTTACCCAATTTGAAAGTGGTGTATCAATAAATCCATGTATGATGAATTTGATTTTCTTCTTAATGTCCAGGTTGGATTTTTCTATTGATTGATTATTCGCTTTAATAAACTGGCCCTGAAACAAGAGAAAAACCATAAAATCGGGTATCGGAATCGAAAGGAGCATACAAATGCTCGCATAACTAAGTTTCACTTTTATGAGCAGAAATGATCACATATGTGTCTAGAACTCCAAATAAACAGAGCCGGGCTAAGCTAAATATAGTTTACAAATACTTAAATCCGAAAAAATAAATTCAGTAGACCATTTTTAAAATGCTTAACTAGACATAGTAGTCAAAACGCATGAAAAGGCAAGGCATATTAATATTAAAAAAATGAATGCCAAAATATCTGGAGACATTTAACGCTTATAACGCATTATAACCCAGGTATTTTTTTTCTGTACGAAGAACCACGCTGGATAGCCATTAACTGCCTACTAGGATAAGCGTTTACGTTCAATTTAAGAGATAGATTCCCGAATCCTTGGACATCTCAAATATGTTTATCTATAATAGTATAGAAAACAGGTAAAGTTATACGACATCAAGTGGCCATGAAATAATAACAGTTGAACGCAAACTATCCGAGCAGACGAGCATCCCATTCTGTGGTATGCGCACATGAGTTATCTACTGTATTTTTCATCTATCAAAAAGACGAGCATTAAAGGATCGTCAGTATTTGGTTGGTATGTTACTGCTGTGGCGATAGAACGTGATTGTGTTGTGGTACCTTACTTCGCGAGTCCGGACCTGTATAAGAGCATCTGGTTTCCAAGACCATAATAATTATAAAATTTTACCGATATTTAAAGAAATGAGTGGTTTGAATCAGCTTCCATGTTGTCGAAGAAAATTAAAATGATTATATCTTTCAGCTATTTCCTGTCATAATTAATAAATCACACCTTAATCACAGCCTTAATTATAATTCTAAAATTCTGTTGAAAACAGTTGTGAAAGTTGAAATAATTGTGACCTAGGCATATTGCTCACAAAAATTATAACAAAATCTCAGTCAAATGTTATTTCCTCGTTATTCAATATGTACCTATATATATATACTTTGAAATTATTGGATGCATTTCCTGCCCAGTAGGACTTTTAACCAAATCAGAAAATCATATAAAGGGTGGGCATCAGCTGTTTTCTTTAAGTTGGTATTATTTTGACAGTTGGTAACACTTCCATGCTCAACATATTGACATATATATTGTGTCAACCTTCCGCTATGAGCAATGGATCGTTTTAATCTTGAACAAAGGTGGGAAACATTGAATAACTATTGTCAAAGTGAGTGGCGTGTTGCAGAAATTGAGAAGACTATTTGGTCAGAATGAAGCTCCGTCCGCGACTGGTATACGAAAATTCGTGAAACTGGCCTGCTTATGGATAACAGAAGGTATGAGCTTGTTCGACCCATACGTACACCCGAAAACATTGCTGCTGTTGTCCAGAGTGTGCGTGAAAATGCAGGAATGTCAACTCGTCACAGAGCACAACAAATGGGCATCAGTCGCACTTTTCTGCGGAGAATATTGCAGAGCGACCTGAGAATATTCCCTTACAAGGTGCAACTTGTGCAAGAGTTGAAACAAAATGAACATCCGATTCGATATCGTTTCTCCGTGTGGGCTCTAAATCAATTGGAAACGGACGTCAATTTTGGTCGCTAAATCATCTTTTCGGACGAAGCCCATTTCTCTCTGGGAGGTTACGTTAACAAGCAGAACTGTAGGATTTGGGGTTCTGAAAATCCACATGTCGTCATAGAAAAACCAATGCATCCAAAAAGAGTAACTTTCTGGTGTGGCTTTTGGAGTGGAGGGATTATTGGTCCCTACTTTTTTCAAGATGAAGATGGTAACAGCGTGAGAGTAAACGGGGAACGCTATAAAGACATGTTGAGGAGTTCTTTGTGGCCACTATTAGACGACATGCACTTACACAATCTCTGGTTCCAGCAGGATGGCGCAACATGTCACACCAGCCGTGAAAAAATCGATCTTTTACACACTAAGTTCGGTCATCGCCGTTTTCGAGACGTTCATTGGCCAGCCCGCAGCTGTGATTTGACGCCCATGGATTACTTCCTATGGGGTACTGATAAGGACCACTGTTACATTAAAAAACAATTGATGTTCTTAAGGATAATATCCGTCGGGCTATTGATGAAATAGACCCACAAACTATCGAAAATGTGCTTCAAAATTGGGTTAAGGGGATGGACTTCAGCTGCGGCAGACATTTAACTGAAATTGTTTTTATAAATAATCGGAAGGTGTATTCTTTTGTATAAAGTATCGAGTTTTACTAGTGAAGAGTTTAGTTTTAATACCAATTAAAAAAAAGAAATCAACGGATGGCCCACCCTTTAGAATAAAAATGTTTGCTCCGGATCTTCTGTCTCGTATTTGAAATCTCTGAGATCTTGTAGAAATGATATGTTGTTCGACAAAAAAAAGTTAAACAATAATTAGGGCGATCAGGTCATAAATAGCCTTTAATTTAATGCGGACACAAGATTGGTAACACTTGGGCATGTGTATGTTTATGTGCTTACGTAAAAATTTCACACTAGTCACTCTCCAAAAAGTAGAAATTATTATCACAGAAAATAAAATCACAAAACGGAATAAACGATCGTTCCTGATACTAGATTGTACTATTATAGCCAGCCCTGTATCTATTAACTTAAACCTACCTCAGTTGGATTAAGTCTAGTGTACAATATGAATCTAGTATTTATCACAGATCTGGGCAATGGAAAAACATTGAATGGCCTATGTATCAGGTGATACCAGGACCTTGTGATGTTGAGACAGCCCAACTCGTCGTAGCACCGCGTTTCATTCTCATCTGAAAAAAGAAATATATATCAAGCGACCAGTCTGGTTAATGATTGACTGGAAATTTCATGCGTTATTTAAAACCTCTTCAAAAAAAATTAATCGCAGAAAACTTCTTTTCTGTTCGCTTGCTCTGTACAGTGCTACGTGGATGTAAACATAAGATCAGTATAAAAGAGAATGTCGCGTGAAAGCGAAGAAAACATGAGGAATGTGGAACCGATTTTCAACATCGTCGCAGGTTCTCGACTTGTTCTCCGATTTTTGTCGGTTTTTTGGGCGCGAGTCAAAAGAGCTGAGATCGCGAGAACAGGCGAGAACTTGTATTGATTCCACACTCGCATGTTTCTCAGTGGCAGGTGACTCGCCGATTAGAACAGTTATGCGTTACTACTGAGCATCAATATGAGGCGGATTGGGACGAACGAACTAGAATTGGCATTCTTAGAATAATTTCAAGCAGAACCGATTTTGTGTAATACAAATTTAAAAGAATATAAAAATAAACTAAAATCCCACGATGCGTGGAACCGTATTAGTACATTGATGGAATCACCTATTGAAGAATTTAAAAGCAAAAAAAATCATTATTAGCCAGCTATAGAGGGTATGAAAATAAAGTCAAGAAACCGGAAAAATCTAGTGCTGGTGTCAACGACATTTAATTCTGTGTTCATCACGAGAACTGTATTGAGAACCTTGCGAATATGGTCCTAAGGATGTTCTCGCCGAGATTCTTGCCGAGATTATCGGCGAGATTCTCACGTGAGTATAGAGCGGCTTTTAGAAAGACGGATGGGCTTAAACTACCGATGATATTTTTTGTACACTTTCTAGTTCACAATTTCCAATCCACAGCTGCGACGGTTTTGATCAGGAGTCTGGTGGTGAACTTCTAACATGATGATATGGTTGACTCTCCTCCCGTCGTTTACTTTGTGGTCAATAATGTTATATCTGTGGTTTTAATTATGCACCAGAGAAAACGCAACTTAGAAAAAAAATACTATCATGACCAAATCTCAAAGACTCTGGACGCTATAGGTGTACGGACGTTTTCCGATTTAGTGACTTTGGGATTATTTTCACCCCTTCCAATATGGCGTAAGGAGAAAGGGAACCGTAGATTTTTAACTATATAACTAGAATCCATGACTGCGATTTTTTGAGATGAGCCCTGCACTCTGGAGTGGCTCCTATACAGGGTGTTATGGAAATAATGTTCGTAACTTTAAGAGGTGATTCCTTGCATTATTGTAAGCAAAAAATTTCATTATAACCTATTTCCGAAAATCAACCATCTCGGAGCAAAAAAATTCTAAACTTGTTTCTTTTTAGTCATGAAATAAATTAATGTGGCACCTCAATAATTTAAATTCATATGCCTCATAGCGTAAAATGTATCAATAATATATTTATTAATTAACTGTCTCTTAAAAATAATTTTCTTGGTTATTAAATACAATTTTCCGAGGGTAAAAACAGACAAACAAAATGCCTCACACAACTGGCCACGTCGTACTCCACCTGCACTGCATGTCACATCGCGTATTGCCCACGATCAACATGGTGTTGGTAGGCAAAAAAATAAATACAGCCTACATCGGGAAGAAATTATTTGATAGTTTCTCTCACATTTTATTATTCAGTATGTATTACGGTATCAGTGTGTGCATTTTGATACGAAAGAGATGTTTTCGGTACGCGAGTATCACGACATGCTTATTATTTACGGAGAGGCTCATTTGCAATTCTGAAGAGGCAAGGCGCATTTAGCTAGACCATTGATTCCCAAAGTGGTCTATATCGACCCCTAGGGGTCTATGACAACCTGCAAGGGGTCTACGTCAGCGAAAAAAAATTTGGGGGTCCATGAAATGAATATGGGGGTCCACGATAGTGGATCTCAACACATACACTGATAGCACCTATTTACTTACATCATACTATCTTATAATATCAAAACATATACATTATTTATAAAAGTACCTATGAAGTAAAACATTTATTATATATGTTTATAAAATTGTGTAAGTTGTAGGATGTTGGTATTCGCTTTGTGGTCGCAATACATTTTGAACTCGTAAAAACCTGAGAGTCGTAGTCTCAGAGCTTCGCTACCTTGCACTGACTTGTTCAATTCGTCACTCTATAAATACGAATGTGGGACAAATACGTTTATTCGTTTCCTGAATCTTGAAAAGGAAAGTGCTAAGAAAATATTTTAAAAAATATAAATATAATAGTATATCACACAAATTATAGTGAGTCAGTGTTATTTTGTTTGAGAGTGCTGGAGAAAAGTAAATACATTATCTTTTATTAAATTTTAGTTTTGTACTAGTAGAGAAAGATAGATAAATTACGCCAATCATGAATTTAGTTATTAGTTGTTAAATATTCAATCATGCCAAATTACACGAATACTCCTCAATAGTTTCTTTTTGAAAGTTTTAGCAATGAGTAATATAATTACAGTGCAATCTCCGTAATTCGAGCTATTTGTTGCAAGAAGATGTTCAAATTATGGAATGTTTTCGGAAAAATCAAAAAATATTTTTAATATACAGCTGCTGGATTTTCTGTCTTATTTAAATAATTTAATTTTGCCCACAGATGACTGATGCCATGTCCGAATCTAAAAAGAAATGTAGACAGTACAGTGTTAATTATTTGAAATTTGGCTTCATTCCATCATTGCCGGACAAACAATCGCCTATGTGCCTTTTATGCAACAAAGTTTTGGGCAATGACGCTATGAAACCATCTAAACTGCAAGATCATCTGAGAAGATGCCACCATGATAAAATAGAGAAAGATTTGAAATACTTTTAAACACTCAAAGATAAATTTCAGAAGAGACCTACACTGGACAGAATGTTCGCTTCGCCGTCACAAAGAAATGATGATGGTTTGCGGGCGTCTTACAATATCTCGTTACTTATAGCTAAATCCGGAAAACCGCATACTATCGGAGAGAAGTTAATTTTGCCAGCCATTGAAGAGGTTTTAAAAACTGTTTTACACAAACCTGCATCTGATATCATTAAAAGAATTCCCTTGAGCAACAATACTGTTGAAAGACGTATTGATGAAATGAGTTCTGATATTGAAAGCTTCTTATGTAATTATTTGCAAACGACCCATTTCTCTATACAACTGGACGAGTCAACTTTACCTGATAATGCAGCATTATTATTGGCATATGTTCGTTTTATTATGAATCAAGAAATCTACGAAGAACTGCTCTTCGCAAGACCTTTGATAACCGACACTAAAGGTGAATCAATATTTCATGTTTTGAAGGATTACTTCATTGAAAAAGCAATTCCTTTATCAAATATAATATCAGTAGCTACAGATGGAGCACCTGCCATGGTTGGACGTTATCGTGGATTTATAAGCTATTTAAAACAAAATGTGTCAGGGGTGTTAGCAATACATTGCGTCATCCATCGACAACATTTAGTTGCTAAAAATTTGAGTGTTAGATTTCATGAATCACTTCATTTAGTCATTGATGCAGTAAACCGAATCCGAAGCAACGCGTTGAATATGCGGTTATTTGCGCAGTTGTGTGAAGAAAATGACGAACTCTTTCATCAATTACCCCTTCACACTGAAGTACGCTGGCTGTCGAAAGGCTTATGTTTGACAAGATTTTTTGCACTTTTTGAGACTATTTTAGAATTTCTGGATACTAAAGTTAAAATTTTAAAAGAAAATTTAATGAAGAGGAAATGGTTAATGCAATTACAAGGCGACAGTTTAAATTTGATTAAAACAAAGTCCATCTTATCACCGTTTCTTGCCAGAGTTAAACTAATGAAGCAAAATATTGGACGGGGCGAATTTTCTCAGTTCCCCAATTTGTCACAGACAAGCTGCCAGGAAGACGAAGTTTCAACTTACGTTCAACATTTAAATGCCCTATTCCGATTTTGAATCTAGGTTTGAGGATATTTTGACTATGGTAATACCACCGTGGATAATTAATCCATATGGTGACATAGAAGAAACGAATGTCATAATACAAGAGGATCTGACTGAACTAAGTACAAACGAAGAACTTAAGGTTCAGTTTAAAAACGGATATGAGCAATTCTGGCTGCAAAACAACATGCCCGTTACTTATCCCGTATTATGGAATATAGCGAGGAAATTTTTAATTTCCTTTCCATCGTCATACCTAGTGGAAAGGGGGTTCAGCGCTGTTACCAATCTCCTAACAAAAAAAAGAAACAGACTGGACATCATTAGCCGAGGAGATCTAAGATTAACCCTTACAAAATTGACGCCAAATGTTGATAATTTATTATTAAAGCATCAGGTTCATCCTTCTCACTAAAAATATTGACTTATTGCTTATGTTATTTTATTTATAGTTTACTTTATGTTTATTGGTGTCTGACCAATAAATGCCCGCATTGGGAATAAGTGCCCGCATTGATTTTTTTAAAGAACCCCCCTTTATAGAAAATATTTTTTTTTTAATTATTCTGAAAGTTCAAGGATAGGTACACACTAAAATTCGTTAATTTTTTGCCTATTTTTAGATAACTTAAATGTATAAGAAGCGGAATTTAATCAAACTAACAGTGAAACTATTGTAGAACATACGTTTATGTTATAATTAATAAACAAACTCGCTATTTTAAGTAAAAAACTTTTTTCTATTATTTTTCACTTTTTTTTTATTTTATCCCTCTTATTTTTTTTTCAATGCGGGCACTTATTGGTCAGACACCTGTTTATTTAATGTTACGTATATTTTACAGATACAAAATTTTATTTTGAGTAGTTTTAATTTAAATTCAATTAATAAATGTATAAATTATTAACATGTGTTTTTACTTTAAGTTTTTAACACTAAACTTCACTACAGTTAGAAATTTACAGGAAATCAATATCACGTAAGTAGGGGGTCTACCCAACACGGAAAAACATGGCAAGGGGTCTACGACACAAAAAAGTTTGGGGAACTCTGAGCTAGACGAACATTCGTAGACGTATCCCCCAAAAGACTTCTGGATACAGGGAGTGTAGTGCGTAATTTTAATAATCGCGGAAGACATCTTGAAGTTGAAACTGAAGAACAAATTTTGAATTTAATTGACAAGGATTCGACACGGAGTACGAGAAGTATTGCTCATCAAGTCGTTGTCTCACACTGGATTGTACATCGGACCCTTAAAGAGGGTTCAAGCTCTTTCGCCTGAAGATTTTCCAGGGAGGAAATTTTTGTAATTGTCTTTTGGGTAAACACCAAAGAAATCACAATTTTGTAGCGAACGTGTTGTCAACAGATGAGACTTGTTTTACAAGAAATGGAATTTGGAATTTTCACAATTTTCATAATTGGGCGCGCGAAAATCCCCATGCAATTGCACAGAAAAATTCGCAGTATCAATTTTCTGTTAATGTGCAGGCTGGAATAATTGGTGACCAATTAATAGGACCATTTTTTGCCACATCGCTTGAACGGGGAGAGCTACTCAGCTTTTCTAAGAGACAATTTTCCCGTTTTGTTGGAAGAAGTGCCACTGCAAACAAGAATGAATATGTGGTACTTGCACAATGGTGCTCAAGCACACGCTAGTCGAGTAGTTGTGGAACATCTCAATAATACCTATGGAAATAGGTAGATATGAAGAAATGGTTCAAATGCGTAGCCGGCTAGATCCCCCGAACTCAATCCATTAAATTTTTTCTTCTGAGGATTCATGAAAAATTTAGTTTACGCCTCTGAAATAAGGGATTCTCATCCCTCTTTAAGGGAGCGTATTTTGACTGCCGCTAATGAAATACGTAATATGCCTGGAATTTTCCAACGAGTTAGAGAAAATTGGGTTCGACGGTGTCACGCTTGCGTAGATGCCCATGGTTCCCATTTTGAACATCTATTGTGATTACTAATACATTTAACTGTAACTTTATGTGATTTACGGATGTTGTTTTTTTCTTTTTTCGTGCATCGCATCGTGTCAAATAAGTGATTGATAATCGTGGGAATTGGTGGTGTGTATCGCCACGTACCGGTAAGTTCTGTCATTTTTTTAAGTAAATGTACTGTACTGAACGCGTTATTAAATAATATTAGCCACAAAAAGTTGCGTGAAAGTATTCAATAATTCAAGGCATATTTTCAAATAAAATATCATACAAACGTAAACAGTTCGATGAATCAGTTGCGGGCATCGTGCGCTCGTATCGCGGTTGCGTTGCAGCGTTGCCAAATGTTTGAGAAAATTTAATTATTTACGACTCATATTCTTCGAAAACGATTGATTTTCGGACATTAGTTATAATGAACTTTTTTGCTTAGAATAATGCAGGAAATCGCCTCTTAAAGTTACGAATATTATTTCCCTAACACCCTGTAGACTCTTGACAGCGGTTTTCCTGATGTTGTCTATTTCAATTTTGGGACGCTGGGGTTACTTTTTGCCTATTCAAAATTCACGGTAGCAGATAAAAACACCATCGATTCTCAGCTATGTAAAGCTAGAATATTTAGTGATAGAAGTAACCCATGATTCTGATTTCTTTGAAAGAGCTCTAAACTCAGGGGTGGTTGCTGGTCCCTAAAGAAATGGCGTAATGAGGTGACAACCGAGCTGTTATATATTATATACCACTAAAACAAAGTGCGTAGGGGGTAGCGGTGACTAGAAAAAGAGCGGGGTGTAGCTGCTGCATGTTTAAGGGTCGTATCGTAGGACGGCTTTGTGGCTCCTCGACTTTCATGGCATTTTCTCTCCTTCAGACAGTCTGGGGTATTTCTAGATTTCTACTATTCCGTGACAGCGCCACCGCTCTCCTATTGTAAAGCTATGTCTTTTTGGTTTGTTAGAAATTTCAGGCTGACATAACAGATATAAATCAACAATTTGAAGCAAATAAGTAATTATATCATAACCCCAAAATATAGCTCTGACATGGAACAGTAGAAAACTATGATAATCAAGGAGGGCCATAAAGGCATGCTACAAAATTGTAGGAACGACTGACGATACGGTACCTGAGCAGCGCTTCTGAAATAACAAGCCCTCGTGACAGTTGCTGAGCGGAGGGTGGTCTCTCACGATTCAGGCATTGGAAGTTAATTTGTACACCGAGATACAACCATATACAGAGTGTTTCAAATTCGACCCTCACCACTGAGATCTCGGAAGCGGTAAGAGTTACGAATTTACTTAAATGGGGGCAAAGTTGCGTATTTAGGTAGCTAACAAAATTACTCTTAGAAAGCTTAGAAATTCAAAGTGCTTCCGAGGAGAGATAGAAAAAACCGAATTTTCCCAAAATCGTTATAATTTTTTTCTGACTTTATTTGTATTTGTATAATAATCAACAAGCGGTATATATATATATATATATATAACATTTTCTTAAAGAAAAAATGGTAGACTTGGGTGTCTGAGAAGAGCGCGTCCCCCTCTGAATCGGCCCTTGTATAAGGAAGCTGTCGATTATCCACTATGCATAGCTAGAACGTTTTGCGGTATGAATAGCTCCACACTGAGGGATGGCTACTCACTTCTACAGAAATGGCGTAACAGAATGGCAATAAGCCCATTTTGCAGATATTGCCAGTAATCACATACTTTTTACGATATAAATTATTCATGAACGCGATTTTCCTCATGTCGTCTATCCCAAATTTGACATTTGGGATTGTTTTTCATCCCTTTAATGGGTTGTACGAATGCAGAACTGATCCACTATCAAAAGCGATTGATATAGTCTTTCTTTCTAATGAAATGCATACTTGTGCTAACGGTTCTTTATATTGTCTTCTCGAAAATAACTGCAAACTATTTTGGCTGATACATTTCAAGCATCATCGAAATATCCAATTTATCCCATTTGGCTTGTCCACATCATATATAAGTACTGAAAGTGGTGTCACTGTTGCAATAACCCCCGGTGGCGCCCACTAAGTACGATCTCGGAAAGTACTGCTACTACTATGAATGAATAATGATTCAATTTCCGCTTGATGTAAGGTATCTTTACATGTTCTGCTTTTATAATCACACGTGCATTGTGAATATTCGAATTGCGTGCAAAACTATTATTGTTTATATTTTAATGAACTTTTTATCTGTCATCACTATTGACGCATTATTTTCAAATATAGACACAGGATGCCTCATACCATTATATGATTACAGAGTTTTGCGTGTTCAAATGAGTGAATCATAAGAATAAATCGTTGAAATGTTTTCGGATAATATTAGATTCTGCGTTCAGTTTATAACAAAAATCATTCCGTCCGCGCAATTGAAATGCGATTAAACTGGAAAACTAGATCAATAATATATTATTACGTCAATCCAAGAAAAAAAATAATTTGCGTAGTCACAGACACAAATGATAAGTTCATGCTTCGAAACAACTTAAAAATAATCTAGTCGCCATCTGTATCAGTGCGGCATGTCCCCGAGAGTTTAGAAATTCAGAAAAATTTAGTATTTCATTCATTTACGAAACTAAAGTTATCTTAATCTATTACTTTTTTCGAAAAACTGCTTAAAGATAGGATGATCTTCAGTAGTAATTCCGTCTGTAATTCCAGAAAGGCCATGTTAAATAATCAGCAAGAGTTCATAATCTGCTTATTTCTCAAAAAATGCTAGATTTTATAACCTTCTGTTTTTATTGTTTTGCACTAATATATGTTTCTCGGTTAAATTCTCAAAAGCATGCTTTTTAACCTCATTTGTAAAAACTACATTATTATGCTCAAAAAAGGCTCCATTAGGTTTCTGAAGCGGAACGTACCGATATTCTCATTCCCAATAATCTCAAAAGATACTCCAATGCATATTAGAGCTACGACTCCGGAGCTTAGGATAGCCATCTCAGTACAGATCACCTCTAGACTATTAACTCTCAAGTCAGTAACCGGCAGCGGTGTTTTGCTTTCAACAAAGTACTAGTTTTTGCTTAGTAATTATCGACAGTGACTGGAAGGTCTTTGATTCGATGATTCGTCATTTATTGCTAACATTCCTTTTTTGAATGGAACCATCTTCTCCGTAAAACAACTTGGGAACAAATTACGAGGGTTGATCCCTGTGTTCCACCCCTGACATCAATAAAACTATATAATCTAATTGCTCACTATGTAATCCTCTCGTCATCTTGTCTGAATTGTGTCTACGTTAAGTATAAAAATGTTCATAAAAATGCAGCTTTGAACCGAATACAGAGAGAGAGAAAGAAAAATCCGGTGTCGCCAAAAAAGTGTGACATCTTATACAAATAAGTTGTACAGCGGAGCATCCGTATCGCATCGGTGGATGGAGGAGTGAAAGTAATTTCTGTAGTTTTACTTTTACCCGCCAAAAACTGTGATATTTGATGTTATTGACAGCAAAACTAGTGACCTTAGTAGGCTATATTAGCAAAATATCAACTTTATGTGTCGAACTGTATTGATGTTTTATGCTTTTTGGTTCATGTGTCACAACAATTCCAATATAAATGGAACCTGTTGAGTAAAGAGCCGTAATAAAATGTCTGCCAAAAAGGGTATCAGGATAACTGAAATTTATCGAAATGCTGTGACCACTGTTAGACGGTCTGCCGTCTCTTATGACATAGTCAGTAGAAGTATGTCTCGTGATGACAGCTGTGTAAGGGTATCGGCTGACCAAAACATTAAAAAGGTGCATGACATGTTACAAAATGGGCAAACAATCTAAACATTGCCGCATTCCTTCAAAGAGAGGAGCTGGGAAAGTTAACAAGTAGCGTATAACTTCATCGAGATAGTGTGCCCAACCGTACCTCCTGGCGGTCCCACATCAAGCAGACTTTGGATTGGTAGATCACCTGGCCCGCAGTAATTTATATATTTCCAAAAATAAATCTTTCCGCGAATAGATATTTTTAAGAAAGCAGTAAGTGATATCGAGCCCCATCTAAACAAGGGCATTAATGTTAAAAGGAATTGAGTAGAAAAATCAAACTTAGGAATGAACCCTCATACTTCAGAAATACCACAAGCCAGCAGTTATCTTGCTTTCTGGTTTTGGCAGTTTTAGGTTTTTTAAGATTTTGTTGACATTAATCGTTAGTGGATTAGTCTTAAAATTATAAAAATAAATCTGTTGGTATAGCGACTATATATAGTTATATATATATATATATGAAAATGATCATGCGGAGAAAGGTATATAACAAAAAACATAGGAAAACAATGGGCAAAATCCGCAAAAAGAAGGATAGTGGATACGAGCAGAAAATAGGATAGGTAACCCGAGCGATACGTATTTCTGCTGGTTGGCTTCATCAGGCCTGAAATGAATGCACATATGTAACTACAAAAGTAGATACACCCGCCCAAACATCCGGATACGGGTGTAACCAGAGGAAGCGAAGATGGAGAGGAAAAAAAATCACACATGAAGTCCACAACAAGCCAACCAGCAGAAATACGTATCGCTCACAAAGGTAGATACACATGCCCATACATCTGGATACGGGTGTAACAGAAACAGATATGCAATAAAAACAAAAGAATTTCGGAATTTTGTACCGGGGTGAGTTTTCCATAGATACCATGTTGCCGTTATTCAAATTTTGAGTATTGGAATTGATTTTGAAGTATTCGATTTTCTTCATTTCTTCCATCAACCTCCTTCATCCACTTTGACTGACACGTTTATTTTGGTGTATTTGGTTATAACGGTATAATGACTGATCGAATATGTACTTACATGGCAACCAGGGCAGGTTCACATCGATTTTATCAGACCTGGCCCAGTTAAGGGTGTCCAAGATCCCGGCATGCGCCACTCCAGCAAGAAGGTAAACCACAACCAATGCGCTGCTCAACAAATATCCCATTCTCCTCAAGAAAAGTTATTATCCTTTTTCTGGATTTCTTGTTAATCCTACAGCCAAATGCATAGAAGAACTCTTAGCAGTCTATGATGTTTGCTCCTTTTCTAATGTTTATCGTCCTTGTTGAACTTTTGATACTGACCAAATTCACTGTGTTGAGTTTATCTCTAATAGTTCAAATACTTCGATCAGTTGTTCAAAATTGTGTCTTCTATGGACTTCTCATCATTTTTCCCAAAAGGTTCCTGTGTTCAGAAGTACTTGTATCAACAGTTACATATCCATTTTTGGGTATCATGAATTGTCATTGCTCAATATTTGAGCTTTAAACGACTATTTTGAAGACTACTGTCGACTAAAGATTTCGAAAATAACAGTTTTTATTAGGAAAACTCACATGTGAAGCTTTCTGGTACTTGAAAAGATTTCAGTCTCTTTATACAGAAATAGACCAGGGTCGTTTATTATTGTTTTATCCAGCAGTCCTCCAATTTTATAACTATATACTAACTCTTGGTGTCCCGATAGGAATATTCGAACAAACCTCGTATATTCCTGATAACAGCTCAAGTAAACTGAAGATGTTGTATGTAACTCAATAATAAATTACTGCACTCTACATGAGAAAGTCTATAACAAGGTGATCGTAACCCTGCTCATGAACACTCGCAAGAATTTTACTCAGGGGGGCTGACCATCGGCAAGAGATAACTGTTTGTGAAAGTGCACCGCCCGAAAAGCTTTCTGAAGAGCAGAAGTGTATGTGAACTCAAAAGTTTTTGAAGTGCCGAAGGTAGCAAATTTTTTTCAGGTAGAGAGGGATCCTAATAATCCAAACGGATTCTCGGGAGTGAGGGGTGCATGCCCCTACGGGCGCTTTTAGCTTTGCATCACAGTTGGAGGTACCTAGGTATTTTAAACGGTTCTAGAGTTCAGCATGTAGTGTTTACTAATAAAAACGTTATTTCTCGAAAATGTTGTAGCCTTGTATATAACTGCAAAGCAATCTAGGAGTAGTCAAAATAAACACGCTTTTTAGCTTATACAATGATTTTCACCTTAAATATGTTATTTGAGTTGAATCTACAGCCGTTTTTAAGTAGAAAGAAATTGCGATCTAATTTGGATAGCTTTAAAAATCATGCTTTTATTAAGCTCATTCGTCAAATTGTGAAAACAGAAAGAAGAACATGATAATATGAAAGTCACAAGTAAAACACTACATACTCATAGACAATGCACTTGTCACGCACACTGGTTTATCACTGCAACACAAGTCTTACGTTTCTCACCACAAAGATACTCAATGTATGCGTCCTTTTAGCTTCTGCCACTCTTTGTACGTGATGCAAACTTCAAAATGGCTCCGTCGATGGCCTAGGTGAGAGTCTGTAAATGGAAAAAGTTGTCATTAGTAATCATAATGTGTTCGATTTGGTTGTTCGAAATGGTGTGAAGTCGACAAAGCGAAGGTAAGAGAAAATTCAGTCTAGCAAATTCTATGATTTATAATGAGTTTATGGTGAACCAAAGGTGTATTGTTTCAGCTTTATCTCCCGAAAAATATCATTTAAATGATTGATATAGAAGATGAATTGCAGTATATGTATAGTGTAATATACTCATATGCTGATGCAAGAGGTGAATTCGAGTAGTGTTTGTGCTATTCCAAATCCTCATCAAAGTATAAAATACAAGTGATAGATTCTTTCTTTTCATCACATTCCTATATCATAGAGATAACGCATAAAGTATGTGACATCATTACTAATCTCCTAACAATCTCCGATAATTCCTCTCTGAGGAAGATGAAAACGTTGCTCCCTAATCATAGATCCTATGGGTTTTTCTTTTTGCTTGTCAGGAATATTACTTTCGCCTTTTTATACTCCATATTCTTATGACTATGAGATACAGGCTTACTCAGGCGCCCGACGTAAAAATACGAGGTCTGTAAATTACGTGATAAAACTGATTTTTTATTTAATTTTTCATTCAAATATAATTACAATTTTACGTTGTAATCCTCAAAACAACTTTCTTCTCTAGCCACACAGCGCTGGAGAATGTTCTTCTACTCCTCATAGCAGTGCTGAAACTCCGATACTGGAATAGCCTTTAGCAGATGGACTGTACCAAAATGAGTTCCTTGAGGTAACTCTTCAGCTTCGAGAAGAGAAAAATGTAACAAGAACTCAAGACAGACGAATAAGGAGGTTTGAGTTGCTGTGTGACAAGGAGTATTATCGTGTTGCAACACCCAGTTGTTCTTGATCTGATGAACGGCGGTATGGTCAAATTTAACCTTTCTACGATCATTTTGACTGTCAACCGACGATCTGAATGCACAAGATCCCGGATTCTGTCAATATTTTCATCGGTTCTTGAAGATGAAGGCCTACCACTTCGTGGTTCATCTTCAATCGACTCTCTCCCTACCGAAAATGCCTTAAACCACCTAGAAACCTGTGGTCTTGACAAAACACTTTCTCCGTAGGTCTGTTTAGCAAGATTTTCCTTTGCACAGTACACAAGTGTGAAGCAAAACCTGATAGCACACCGTTGCTTGAAATTGATGTCACTCATTTTTAGAACAATAGAAAAAACTGTTTCACAAAAAATATCGCTACGGACAACCAAATTACTCGCGCGAATCCAAACTTGTACAGTAGATGGATCACATACTCCGCTGTCTTCACTCCAAGTCTGGTGCCTCCAGCGTTGCTAGATCGAACGCTACGTTGCCAGGTCTCATCACTTATTTTACAGACCTCGTATGTGTTGGACCCCGAAAGGTTAAGCTTTTGACAAAGCGAAAGTATGTCATTATGTATGTAGGAACGTCATAATTCTCAGTCTCAATCTCTCAAGAGATCTTATATTTACTATGGACTCCCTCAAAAAACGTTCTGCTGACATATAGTCTCCCGATGCACGACGCGGTGCGGATTGCGATGCATCGAGACGTATTTACATGAAACATACGTTTGAGAATGCACATTTATGAAATATTTCGAACGAAGTAATTATCTAGTAAATATTTAATTCATTTCTAACTTAAATTTGAAAAAAATCACTTAAAAGGGCTATTCAGGCCAGCTCCTCAAATTGACATCCAAAGTCAACAATTTAATATTGGAATCTACTATATAGTATTTTCCATTCTATAAAATCTCTACACATTTTTTTTTTAGTTCGCCCCTGGATATGGTTGCTATTTGACTACGAAAACCATTGCTACTGCATAGCTGCATAAACATTCGTCATAATGATGTTGGAAGGTGGACAGCGATGTGTACTGGGAAAAAATAAACAGACGAGTTCATGGTCAATAGAATATTATGTAATTTGAATAAAGATGTATCTTTTTAGGTGTTATTGTTATTATATACGGTGACGCATATCATTAGAGTGAAAACCTTTTAAATAATGCGCAATGCAATAGGCGATGGATACCGCAAGCCGTGTCGAGATAATTATGATATACGAGCCCCTTCCCACTTCAGTTGGCCCACTTCAAGATTTGTACCAAAATATGCCTTTATAAACTAAACATGACGAAACTATTTACTTCTAAAACAATTTATTTTCTCAAAAACATTTTAGATACACTCTAGTCGTAAAAAATACATATTTGAAATCACTTAGACCTATAACTAATAGAACATCTGAACAAATAAACAATGTGCGAATAAATGCGCGAAGTTAACAAAGCAACAAGTGAAAGATTACCATTGGGTAACATCACCTTTATTTTTTATTACGGCTGAAATTGTTTGGGGCATAGTGTTAACCAAGTTTTGGCAAAAATTTGGTGTAAAACAATCCCATATTTCTTGAAGCTTTTGTCTAAGTCTAAGGTGATTGTACGAGCAGCATGTTGTCGTAGAACCTTTTTCATCTCGTGCCACAAAGTTTCAATAGGTGACAGATCTGGACTGCTAGAAACCCATTTCAAAAGTGGTACATTATTTTCTTCCATCCATTTTATAGCCTTTTTTGGGGTATGGCACGCTGCACCATCTTGCTGAAACACAAAATCTTGGCCGGATGTCAAACATGCTTCCAACACTGGTGGAAGCGATTCTTCTAAAGTTGCCAAATATTTGTTTGTATCCACATTTCCATCAATGAAATGAAGTTTTCCTACTCCTTTTGATGACACACTGCCCCAGACCATAATGGATGCTGGAAATTTCACTTTTCTCTTCAGACAGTCAACATGGAATGCTTCGTTTTTTTTGCGAATAACTCTACTGCGACTGTCACCAACACAGACTTCGAATCGGGCCTCATCACTCTATTGTATTGCACACCATTGATGAGGTGTCCATTGTCTATGTTCTTTAGCCCATCTAAGCCGAGTTTTCTTTTGCAGTGGAGTTAATAGTGGCTTTTCTTTGGCCTATAAACAAGTTGTGCAAGTTTAGGGTTTATACTTCACTTTTTTTTATAAGAAAACTTCCCTTGCAAGTACTACTTCCCAGTTTGTGGGCCTCTCTATGAGTTGTGAACCTCGAAATTCTCCTTCCAACAGCGTCACTCCACAGAGCACTTAATTGTAAATAATTGGCATGCCTGTTTTTCACGCTTATTCTTCTTAATGCTCTTCGGTCGGCATTTGTGATATTACTTTTTCCCACATGTCGTAGCTTAATATTTACTGAACCAGTTACGTTATATCTTCTAACAATATTTCTCACACTGTACCGCGATAAGTCTAACAAAGTTGCAATTTCTGAGTTTGATTTCCCAGAATTAAAAAATTTAATTATCAGTAACCGAATTTTCTCACTAATAACCTTTCTTCTACCCATTTTGAAAACCTTAACTACCCAAAACTGTTTTAAACGTATTCTGACAGCTGTGATTAATAAAAACAATTGTCATGGCTTTTATTTTTCACAGCCACCTATGCGTTATAGACTTATTTTGCATTGAAATTGAAATAGGTCCATATGCTGTAATTGCAACATGTGTTATTTTTATGCTGCAAATTTGATTAGGGAATGATAAAGTTGGTGTTTTCTACTATATATTAACAAAATATTCATTGTTAATATTTTAAACCTATAACACCCTGCTATATTTTTATTATTTGTGCTTGATAAGAAAAAAACTAAGATTTCAATAGTTGGGCCAACTGAAGTGGGAAGGGGCTCGTAGTATTTTTATATAGCTCAAAACTTCCTAAAAATTATTATACTTTCAAAACATGATCCAAAAATTCAAAAGGTGATTCTTTGTAATATCCTTTTACCATCTTAACTTTTAGCTATTGTTGAAAAAACCTCTCTATCTTAAATAGATTTCCACGAAATAATATTTAAAATATTGTTAAAAATTACATGCGAGGCTTCGCAGTTTGTCTTATCTGTTCAAAATAATGAAGCTATCAATCTCCTCGTCAACCGTTGCAAGCCCATGAGGATGATCTCTCGTCACTGAGTTACATACAGCACCTTCAATATAGTGGCTCGTGAGTTTTTAATAAAATCACGGATATGCTGAGGTGGTGGTAACAGTCACCTCGCGAATTATTTACTGAGTTCTTCAGTAGGCCATATGCGCTTGTCCGCTTTCCGTTGTCTGCCTCCAAGACTTACATGACTGCTAACAAGCATGAAACGGCGTCATGTACGGTTGGTAATATTCAACGAGATAGAAAACAAACAGATCCAGCTCAATCCCCTGGTTATTCTCTATGGAGCCGTCTAGAATTGTTTACAATTGTAATACTATACAACTGCTGGATATAATTCGATAAAAAACAACTCTTGCGTATTTGAAGGAGCTCAGCAGTTTATGAGGAAAAAATGTAAGCCTTGCATTCTACTTCACATGGGATTCTCGCTAATAAAACAAAAAAATGGCGCATTCTTTTACACTCAGTGGAAAAATAGAATACCCAGCAAAAATGTATTTTATGTGAATGCAATTACAAATAAGCAATGTAGTCGTATAAATCCGTTCAGTCATCAGGGCATGCTTCTGAGAAGATGATTTATGTCTTCTTGAGGTATATGATACTAAGCAAGCTGATCTTGTTTCTGATGAGCTGCTAACGTTAGTGGAATATGAGGTAAAGATGTCACTTTTTCCCTGTCATGTTCCAAACAATGTAATTCTATGAAATTGTAGCTATATTTATACGATAAAATACAAATAGGGTTAAGGTGTCTTTAGGTTTGACGTTTTCTTCCCAAGCACTACCTTGTGATGCTCCACAAAGTTTAGGAATCGGTGCAGCGGTAACTGAGTACCGCGGAAACATTAAGCTTCTGATAAACGTAGAATAGAATGATACCAATAACTTTACTAACTAACCTTGACTTTTGTTCTTTCGCTATCATATGTTTTTACCCGTAATGAACTTAAATCGTTAGACTAAAAACAGTTCAATAAAATGCTTCCCAGGTAAATAGCTATGCGAGTGTTAGTATGCTCACTGACTTTAGTAACTGAAGCATGAATGAATGCCTATGGTATGTAAAACGCATTGGTATTTTTTGTATAAGCAGTTGGTGAAAAATTATACTTGTAGTATTACATACGGACTTCCGTATTTCCGCATTTTACAGCAGCCGCTGGTTATTAACAACTTCCTTCCTGATTTCTTCAATTGTTGTGTTAAGTATAGATAGTTTTTTGTTTGAAATCCATATATTACATTTCCTCTAAGATCTAATAGCAGACCAGTGCTAAAATTTTTATCGGCGTTTCATCTTTTGGTTTCTGGCGTCGTGATTAACCACAATCATTTAGCTCCAACAATATGTTTGTAACTCGATTTCTAACTACTCGGAACTGCTATTCGAGCCAATGATACTGATAGCTATATATGTATTTTCACGAATTTCGGCGGGTCACCTAGAGCTAGACGAATTCCTTTTATACATCCATCTCCCTCATGCAAACACACATATGCAATCGGCCTATGACTATGTATGTCTATACGTTTTCACTTCCTTACTGTCTGTCCGCTAATCTTTGGACCGCATATAACTTGTAAAGTACAGATCGGACGTGTATGAAATTTTCGTACAAGGCTACTACTACGCCAATGAGGAACAGCTTTGTAGTTTTTGAAAATCGGTCTAGTGGCGGCGGAGCTAGGGACGAAAACGCCAAAAAATTAAAGATTGAGCAAACTTCGTATGTTGTGGGGAAGGTATATCTCATTTTGTTGGCAAATTATATTTGTACACTTCCAACCCCAGTCATTGTATCAGTACATATTTCACACACCAAAGACTTTCCCGTACGTTTGCCCTTATAACTAGATAAATATTTATAGACAAAACACGCGGTCTGTCGGGACGATGCGATGCAACAGCGGCTTCCATACGCCGAACCCTGTTTTGCGTCTGACAGTATCGCCGGCAGGCATTTATAGTATGTGGCTGGCGCTTACGACCTCTTCGACTGGAGTGCTCCAGCAGTGACGCCAGATGGTCGGGGAAGAAACTAGTGTCAGCGTTATCAAGTTGATGACACCTATGGAGTATGTACTAATTGTATATGAACCTGCTTGGTTGACTTGACATATTCAATTTTTTTGTAATACATGATTGTATCTAGTTCAAAGGGACTGACTTGTGCCGATGATAATCCAAGTCATCGTTGGTTGTCAGAGCGGTCCGTGGGACCTTAGCTCTTGAGTCACAGTGTCGGTTTGTAAGTCTGTCAGGTCTGGTAACCCAGAAACCAGACAATTTTAAGGGATGTTAATCCTTCATGAACTAATGAACTTACGCCATGTTTTTCTCTCACAGCGTCGAACATTTTTTCGTGGGCACATGAGCATTCCACCTTTATGCTTGTCACTGTCATTATGACTTGCTTGTCATGTGCTCACGATTTGTGTTTACTCCTGTTGATCTTCGATATAACTAAATCCAATGTCGACAGTCTATACTAGAAGCATTTTCAGAAACTGAGAACACCGGTCTTCTATCAACCATTCATGTACGAGCCCCTTCCCACTTCAGTTGGCCCAACTATTGAAATCTTAGTTTTTTTCTTATCAAACACAAATAATAAAAATGTAGCAGGGTGTTATAGGTTTAAAATATTAACAATGAATATTTTGATAATATATAGTAGAAAACACCAATTTCATCACTTACTAATCAAATTTGCAGCATAAAAATAACACATGTTGCAATTACAGCATATCAACCTATTTTCATTTCAATGCAAATAAGTCTATAACGCATAGGTGGCTGTGAAAAATAAAAGCCATGACAATTGTTTTTATTAATTACAGCTGTCAGAATACGTTTAAAATAGTTTTTGGGTAGTTAAGGTTTGCAAAATGGGTAGAAGAAAGATTATTAGTGAGAAAATTCGGTTATTGATAATTAAATTTTTTAATTCTGGGAAATCAAACTCAGGAATTGCAACTTTGTTAGACTTATCGCGGTACAGTGAGAGAAATATTGTTAGAAGATATAACGTAACTGGTTCAGTTAATATTAAGCCACGATATGTGAAAAAAAGTAATATCACAAATGCCGACCGAAGAGCATTAAGAAGAATAATCGTGAAAAACAGGCGTGCCAATTATTTACAATTAAGTGCTCTGTGGAGTGACGCTGTTGGAAGGAGAATTTTGAGGTCCACAACTCATAGAGAGGCCCACAAACTGGGATTTAGCACTTGCAAGGTAAGTTTTCTTATAAAAAAAAGTGAAGTAAAAACCCTAAAGTTGCACAACTTATTTATAGGTCAAAGAAAAGCCACTATTAACTCCACTGCAAAAGAAAAATCGGCTTAGATGGGCTAAAGAACATAGACAATAGACACCTCAACAATGGTGTGCAATACAATGAAGTGATGAGGCCCGATTCGAAGTTTGTGTTGGTGACATTCGCAGTAGAGTTATTCGCAAAAAGAATGAAGCATTCCATGTTGACTGTCTGAAGAGAAAAGTGAAATTTCCAGCATCCATTATGGTCTGGGGCAGTATGTCATCAAAAGGAGTAGGAAAACTTCATTTTATTGATGGAAATGTGGATACAAACAAATATTTGGCAATTTTAGAAGGATCGCTTTTACCAGTGATGGAAGAATGTTTGACACCCCGCCAAGATTTTGTGTTTCAGCAAGATGGTGCAGCGTGCCATACCTCAAAAAAGGCTATAAAATGGATGGAAGAAAATAATGTACCACTTTTGAAATGGGTTTCTAGCAGTCCAGACCTATTGAAACTTTGTGACACGAGATCAAAAAGGTTCTACGACAACATCCTGCTCGTACAATCGCTGGGACAAAAGCTTCAAGAAATATGGGATTGTTTTACACCAAATTTTTGCCAAAACTTGGTTAACACTATGCCCCAAAGAATTTCAGCCGTAATAAAAAATAAAGGTGATATTACCCAATGGTAATCTTTCAATTGTTGCTTTGTTAACTTCGCCCATTTATTCGCACATTGTTTATTTGTTCAGATGTTCTATTAATTATAGATCTAAGTGATTTCAAATATGTATCTTTTACGACTAGAGTGTATCTAAAATGTTTTTGAGAAAATAAATTGTTTTAGAAGTAAATAGTTTCGTCATGGTGTATTATAAAGGTATATTTTGGTACAAATCTTGAAGTGGGCCAATTGAAGTGGGAAGGGGCTCGTATACTATATGTGCAAAAGAGAGTAAGAGCCGCGTTACGAACCGGCTTGTGAAGCGTGAAATTTCCCTCGGAAAAATTAAGCTATGGCCGTGGTATTATTGGTCAATCTATTAACTTATTTCTTATGACAATATGACGTTATCCCCACAAGCCATGAAAATATCTATACCGAAATGATCTGGTGCACTACAAATGACAGTTCAGGACTGTAAAAAATCATTGGTGGACGAAATCTAATCGGTGGAAAAGGACTGGGATGCCTGTTTGAACCTATACAATTTTTCTAACTCTATACAGGACTCAGATAAGACTGGAGTACTGTTCACATGTGAAAATATGTATACTTTCCATACTGGATACTCTCCAAAGGGCGGGTTGTTCTTAAATTGTTTCTACGCTATGCCATGGTCATTGCTTTTTTCAAGTTCCTTTCAAATTGCCACTAACTCTAAGTCTGATATGCTTACAAGACTTCTGCATCTTATTCTAATTCTGCGGAATTACTTATATACGAACGACCCTGTGTTTTTAGAGTACATAGACGCATTCTACCATAAGAGGTGCCCCTTAGTTCTATAACCTTAGACAGTTTAAAAATTGGATGAACAATATATCCACATTTCCCTTATAGCAAATAGCAGCCGAAGTGCATCGGTGATTAAAAGCTTTGTCATAAAAATATTTACTCTACTAATAAGACAACGTATAAGTGTGTGATGCTAAAAACAACGCTTGCATTTTATACCTCACTTAAGAACAGGGGCCCGGTTCCAACTGACATTCGATATTGTAATTAGTTTCTATGGCGCCTTGCCAACATATATTTGATCCGCTATAATAATTTTAACACTACCGTGATAATTTCAATATAGAATATGGCTAGAATCAGGTGTTAAAATTATGAAAGCGAGATATACAGTAATGGACAAAAGTATATAGACAAATATGAATATTTACCTAAATACCTTTAGAAAACGAATTCATATTTCATTGCTCCTTAAACAAATGCGTTATTAGTAGAAAAACTAAATTCCTTGTTTATACATTATCTGCAATGAACACAAGTCTGAATATAAGCACTTGTTTATGAGGGACAAAAATATGTAGACAAATTCTTTTCAACATTATTTTAGTACAGTTTCGTGTCAAAAGAGGATTAGTTTGTGTTCATCAAGTATTGTGGAATAAGTTGAGTGATTTTAAGACAATGCCGCGTGGTCCAGAAATTTCTTTCGATGTGAAAACTAAGATCATTTAGTTATACAAAGATGGTACGTCAAGTCGACATTGTCAAAAATTTGAAGCTGGAGCGTAAAGCAGTTTGGGCAATATTGAACAAATATAAATAAAAAGGTATCTTGGAAGCCTCTAAGAGAAGTGGTTGGCCTAGAAAACTAAATGCTAGATCAGTTAATAAAAGTAATTTCGTCCAAAGATTCGTTTAAAACCCCAAGACAAATAAAAGCCGAAATCGAGACAAAATGAATTGTCAGTGTTTCTACGAAAACTATAAGTAGAATATTAAATGATTTGAAGTTATTTGCACGTCGCCCTAGTAAGAAGCCTCTACTCTCGAAGAAAAGCCGTAACGACCGATTACAATTTGCACGGTTGAATCTTGATTGGACCATCTGTGACTGGAAGAGGGTATCTTTCAGTGACGAATCCAAGTTCAATATGTTTGGATCAGATGGTGGTCATTACGTTACACATCGTAGTAGACAAAGATTTAACTCCAAGTACACTTTGCCCACTGTCAAACATGGTTATGGTTTGGGTGTGCTTTTCGGAGTTTGGGATGGAACCTTTACATAGAATAGATGGCATTATGGATAAGTTTGTATACACCGACATACTAAAGCATGTCATGTTACCCTATATGGAAGACAATATGCCCTTAAGATCTATCTTCCAGCAAGATAATGACCCGAAGCACACTTCAAATAATAATAATAATAATAATAAATGCCTTTATTTCCAAACAGTTTTAAAAAAAAATCAGAAAAAGGAACATGAGTATTGACCAAAGAAAAAGGAAAATATAAAAAAATAAATAAAACAAATGTCGACTGTCTGAAAACCACAAGGAAGGAGTTCACTATCTAGTGCTCTTCCACTCATCCCTTGCAAAGAAATTCTTTCTGGATGAAAAAATACCAGTTCTCAAATGGCCTTCAAAGTCACCCAATATAAATCCCATTGAAAATCTATGGGAATACTTAGATAAGCAAATACGAGATAAAAATCATTCAAACGATGAACTTTTTGCCGCTTTAGAGCAAAAGTGGAAACAGATTGATAAATCTTATATCAAGAAACTTCTAGAATCTATGCCGAGACGATGCCAGACGGTGATTGATAATAATGGTTATGTTACAAAATATTAACACAAACATGGTTGGTTTTCTATAATTCAATGAACTTTGCTTCTTTTTTCTATAATTGTTTTGCTTTGTCTATAGATGTTTGTCCTTCATAGTTCCAGTTTTTGTCAATTAATTTTTTATTGAAGGGAGTCTAATGAATTTATTTATGTATAAGTGAGTATTATGCTATAACGACTTATATACGAGTATATAGGTTGGTGTATTAATAAAGCAAGTTAAAAAAGAAATACAGCACAATATTAATTTGTCTATATACTTTTGTATATTACTGTATGTACGACGGGAAGACAATATCAAAATTAATTTCAACAGTCCAAATTCAGTTAGAATCCGGCCCCAGAAAGATTTACTTTGTTAACAGCGCACGAAAGTGGTATTGAAGAGTATTGAGTGTGCTTGATGCATGTTTATTCAGGTTTTAAAGGTTAACGGTCTACAAGTATTCAAAAACAAATAAAAATGCAGAACTTAAGTATATTTATTCAATTTTGTGGAGCATATATGTAGTTTTATGTGAAGCCTTGACCTTGGTGTATTAGTGGTAGTGCTAATGAAAGTCAGTCAACTGGACTGCATATAAGTGGTGAGTAATCTTATACCAATAAAGGTGGAAGTATAAATATAACTGAAGGAAAAGGGCTAAACATTAAGAGTTCCCACTTCTGATAACTCCAAGAAATAATAAATATCCGAACACCCCGAATACTCGGCAACCACGCATTTTTTCGGTAAATGGTTCTATCAAAAGGTTCTGGATATCCAAAATGCAGTTGATTATCATAAATTTGCAGGTCACGTTTGAAAATTCAAATAGCAACCACCATTTTTGACAGCAGTTTCGGTGGTCCACTCAGCATAACCAATAACATCTGGAAAGGTCACGAATGCGTCGAAAACTTGGCAATCACACATTTTATCCAAAAAGTTACTGACAAAAAATAAGTACTTATATAAAAAAAGTATAACACGAACACTCCGAACACCTGGCATCCACCGATTTCTTTAAAAAAAGTTATTAATAAAACTTTCACGATATCAAAAGAGAAATTTATCTTTTCCCCCAAATATTACCCAGTTAATCACCTCAGAGGTCACTTGTAATAGGGGAGGACAGAACGCTAAGTGGGAAGTAGGAGAGTTACTCGAGCATCATAGGGACCTATTGGGTTTTAAAGATTAGGTGGCAGAAAGCAAATAGTTTATATGATGTATACTCTGTTACTGGTGGGGGGGAGCTGCGACAGGTTTTAAAAAATGTCAAAAATGTTACATGGAAATACTCGAGCGCGTCAGACATCGATATTGTGTATGTCTCACGTGTCACAATCTGCCAGTTCGTATGGTAGGGATGATGTACGAAAGGATAGAAAGTTAAAAAAATTAATCTGGCGCATCAGACACTCAGAGGGAACGCAATATCTGAAACTTATCATGTGGTTTTCATAATTGTCTAGCCAGCGAAACCACATGTATCCAAAATTCTTTACTGTTTCGGTCACAAAGGTGACATTCTTCAGTAAATGACATTTTTTTACAATATTTTATTGTGGTATGTTCGATAGTATTAATAATTTTCAGAGACTCTCCTGAATATGTACTAAGCGACATATAAGATGCAACACCCAGAATTATTCATTGAATTATGATGAAAACTTGTAAGCATATTTGCTATCACGGAAGTATACGCTGATAAAATGTTGAAGGCATTCCGAGCCTTACTTTTTTTGTAAAGGTTTTTATTGTCACATCGAGATGCAAACAATATGAACATGTTTACTTAATATTCAGTAATATTTCTGTTGGTTCCATTTGTTCCATTGTTGTATCATTGCATTATCATGCCTAGAGTGCCCAGGCGCGCTAGTTTCACTTAACTTTCCGAGTTTGAGAGCGGTCGGATAATCGGCTTACGTGAAGCCGGATTTTCTTTTAGAGAAATTGCTAATTGGGTGAATCGAAACGAAGCCACTGTGATGAGATGTTGTCGAGTGTGGTTCCAAGAAGGCCGAAATCGACGAGACGTCAAAGACAGACTACAGAGTACACTTCCTTGTTATTCCATCAGCTTTTGAAGTTTATATGGTATTTCAATTGCTGTGAATAACTTATAACATTGCGCGTGATAACTTTTATCTCATAACTTTTCAGCCGGTAGATTATTCTAGGCTGTCCGTGATTTTTTGGGAACCCCTGTGCTATGACGATAGTAGTCTACAACCGCAAGGTATTTTCATAGTGTTTCTGATGCAATACATACTTTTAGAGTTATTACTAATCAGCGTCTTAGATATCAGAGACTATAGCTGTATCAACTAGAAGATATTGAATTCACGATTGACGTTAGAGCAGTTGCCATGCCAACGGAAAGTATATATTTGGTTATTTTTTAATTATTCTGTATTGTAATTTACCCACCTTATATTTGTCTGACTAGCTCGGATAATTCTAACGATTATTTTTATTTTAATTGTTCTGATCGGCTATCCTAGACGAACGCCCCTATTTAAGTCGCTTATATATGGTAAAGGTAATGAACAGAATGCAGGGGTATCTTCAAATTCCAAGGAACCCTATTGAGGTCAAGTTTGTGAACTCATATAATAACCACCGTCTTTGATAGCGGCATAACATGGGCTTTGATTATGTAAAATTTCGAACTTTACACGTTCACTGTATTGAAATACACAACTTTAAACAATGAAAGGTATAAAATATTAAAATAGATATATCCGTACTCTTTCTTCCGTGATACTACTTTCCAAGCTTGCCGTCCAATCCTGTCATATAGCGTTGGATAAAAATCGAGTAAAAAGTATAAAAGAAATTTAGTTTTTCATCGCCATTTCACACGTATCTACGAAAGTATCACCTGGAATATGGCTTTCTAAAAAATGTTTTTTGTCAAGGGTTTTACCCAAAAATCCATCTACCTAGTCATTATGCAACCTTTTATTTAACGAGTTCACGTTTTTGTACTCAAAAAAGTAATAATCTATACAAGGTTGCTCGTCCACTGAGGTAACGCGCGACGCAAAGGGAACCGCGGCGGCATTTTTCATTCGCTCGCGTCAAACGTGATACGTCGCTTCACTTCGCGTCGCTACCAGAGAAAGTTTTGCTTTGCTCCTCTTCGCTTCCCTTCCTCTCAATCAACCTCAGATTTGCATCCAGTTGCTACGCGATAAATGTTGTTTTCCTACAGTACAATAACAAATCATCATCTCTTAAACACATTTGACATACGAGTATATTAAAAGTATCGATTTTTGTCATCTTGTCGACCTTGTAACTTACACAAATTCATCACTTAATGAAACCTATTCACATATCGTATACCCGGCAAGACTACTGCCTTGACATGGTTGCTTCAACAAAAATGGTACCTGCTGAAATGGAATGAATATAGAAGGGCAACTGGTACCAGCACAAAAAAATTGTTAAGAACTGAAACGGTGACAATAATTATCATTTGATATGGTTGATATCACATTGGTCGTAACAGCAGTGGTAACAGGTGTATGGTGTAAGATACTGTGAAACTTTAGTCATCTGTTAATACGTTCACTAATTATATTACCTAAGTAGCTTAACTGTACTTTTGATTAGCTTCTCATGACATGGATAAGACTAACATTTGATCAAGGAACACTTTCAGATTGTTTATAGTTTTCTTGGTTTTCTACTGAATGGTTACGTACGAACATCAGGAAAACTCAATTAAACACATTTTATTTTATTATGTCTAAAGTCTGATACATAGGTGGTTTGCATAGTCAATCTCATCAAAACAATTAAAGATAAGAAGACGGCAATGCCGATTTTATCATCTAGTTCTAGGAGGCCTCGCTACTGTTAGGATATCAATAATAAAATAATAGATACCCAATTAGACATCAAGTCTGATTGTCAATTAAACTCTCCAAACAAAGTAGGTGCATGTATAGGCCATTTCACTGTTTTTGGTGGGACACAGTCAAGCCGCACATACATATGCCTCTATGTGCTCGCGTTGCTTGACATGAGCGTGTGACTCATGTTGATCTTATACAGGGTGGCGCATCGAAAACGAAACAGACGCATTTACTGGCAGCTCAGTCTTTTTTTGTAAAAACGCTCAGACCCGTCGATTTTGTTTTCGAGGGGGACACAAGTTTCGCAAAAAATCACGTTAACACGTGCAGCTCCCTGGGCGGGGGTGACACCAACTCTAAAATCTTAAATGGTAAGGGGGGTCAAGTGATACCTTATTTCAAAGGTCTTTCAATTCCCTTTATAATGATGTACAATACATGAGCTTCAGTTCAGTAGTTTTGAAGATTTATTGATTTAAAGCTTAAAGTAGACTTTAATAGGTACATCAGATTAGTTTGTACTACTTTCAGAAGCAATTTGACTAAAGAATTTACTTAATAAGTTGCTGTTGCTGAAAATAGCTGTTGGAGCGTTTTTTTGTGACAAAAAAGTTATTTTTTGAAGAAAGATAGGGAAATATCTCGTACTTATTTTAAATATGAATTTATTACATAGTTTGCGATTGATTTGACCAAACTTTGTTGCTAAAATAACTTGTAACGCTTTATTACATAAAGTAACCATGGTACATTCCACAGCAGAAAGAGTTGAAATTATAGAAATAGTTTTCTGAAATAATCAGTGCACTAATAAAACAGCAGAAATATTTAATGAGCGACATGAGAACAGTAACGTGCATCGAAAATATGTTCTAGAACTTGTAGCTAAATTTCGGGAAACTGGGTCAGTCGCCAATAAAAAACGCAACATTGAAAATCCCATAAGGAACGAAGCAATAGAAGTGGGGGTTTTAGGGCAAGTTTATGTAGATCCTACGTTAAGTACCCGCAAATTGGAGACTGTGTGTGGTGTTAGTCGATGTACTGTCCAACGGATTCTAAAGTCCCATAGTTTTCATCCGTATAAAATTCACCTGGTACAAGAACTTAATGAAGACGATTTTGTTCGGCGATTACAATTTTGTGAAGATATGAGTGAACGAATTATAAACGATGAACATTTTCCATTCAACACTTGTTTTTCCGACAAATGTTCCTTGTTCTTAAATGGCGTAGTAAATCGTCATAACTGCCGATATTGGTCCAATTCTAATCCCAGAGTTTATCATGAGGTTCATACACAGCAGCCACAAAAATTAAATGTTTGGGCTGGTATTTTTGGCGGTCATTTAGTTGGTCCTTTTTTCTTACCTGGAAATTTGACCGGTGAAATGTATTTGGAATTACTGGAAGACGCCATAGATCCTGCATTAACAGCCATAATTGATAATCCGAATGATCGACGGTACATTGCGAATCGGTTGATGTTCCAACAGGATGGTGCCCCACCACATTACGCATTACGTGTTCGACAATATTTAGATCAGACGTTTCCAGATCGATGGATTCGTAGACCCGGTGCCATTGAATGGCCCGCAAGATCGCCAGATTTATCACCTTTGCATTTCTTTATGTAGGGTCATTTAAAAAGCAAAATCTATGCTACTCAGCCAACATCATTAGAAGACCTGCGGCAAAAAATTGTGAATGAGTGCCTTCAAATTACTCCTCAAATATTGCAGAATGTGCGGCAACGTTTTGACCAAAATCTTTATTATTGCATGGAGAGTCGTGGTGGCCATTTTCAACATTTACTTGCCTAACGGGTCAGTTCATTGTTCATTTTCAAATTACTTTGCTGCCAAATGTATTGATCTCGATTAATGATGATGTATGTATTAGTTTTATTTAAGCTTTAAATCAATAAATCTTCAAAACTACTGAACTGACGTACATTGATTTTATATCATTATAAAGGCAACTGAAAGACCTTTAAAATAATGTATCTCTCGACCCCCCTTTCCATTTAAGATTTTGGGGGTGGTGTCACCCCCGCATAGGGGTGGGTGTTAACGTGATTTTTTGCCAAACTTGTGTCCCCCTCGAAAACAAAATCGATGGGTCTGAGCGGTTTTCAAAAATAAAACTGAGCTGCCAGTAACTGCGTCTGTTTCGTTTTCGATGCGCCACCCTGTATATTAGAGAAAGTAGTGCCTGAAGATAGGACTACAATTTCAACAGTCTGTATTAGAAGCATTTTCAAAGAGTGAGTTAAAACAACAGACCTGTTTCACTCTCTCACCTCTTTCAATTCATGTGTGTGTGCAGGAGCGAGTAGCAGCTTAGTTACGGGTCAGCTTGCCCAGAGTAAAATTTTAGATTGGGGAGTTAAGCTACTCCATGAAACCATTATTCAATCCGCTTACTTGTTTCTTAGTGCACTGTGACGTAACTGCCAAAAACCGTGAAAAGAACTAGAGATGGACTCGATAAATGCAAGAAAAAGACAAAAAAACACAAAAATGACTGAGATGGGGTTTGCAAGGTATTGAAGTTAGGAAAATACAAACTGATAGTTCTTGCTTGATACTACTAAAAGTTAATTATCTAGGTAACGACTTACAGGTTTTACGCCTAGCGTCAAGCTTTCCGATCTAGAGAGAGGCAAAGGATGATCAGTCCCTATTCATTGAAGCTGCCTTACCCTATTCTTGCTATCCAACTTTTATGTCGTCTAAAACAATCCGGCTTATCAGTGTACTTAAAAACTACTAATTTTCACGCTCTGCCCATCGCGCAGCTTCCGAGTGCAAAGCTGTCTTTTTACAGAGGTAAGCGAATGTCCCAGCAAAACAAAACTATCTTTTCACAACTATATTTCCATAGCTAATACTAATTGTAGGCTTTTTAGATTCTGGAATCAATTAAATGTCTTTCAATTAATCTCTCCTCGCTCGTTTGTAAGAAAGTGGTGATAGTGTTAAACTACGTGAAAAAAGAAAAGCATTGACCTAGTAAGGACTACATCGATTCTGTCCAATACAAACAATGTACAACCACTTCTCAATTACCATGCTTTCATTCAACAGGTTGAACTCTCGCAGGGCGTTTGGTGGACAGATACACACTCTGTTGATTTATATCGATTTATTGAGTATTGCATGGTATAACTTGAACTTGAATGGTTCCTTTTATTGTTGTTAAATAGCTTTTACGGTTTCAAAATAAAGACCATTTGATTCGTGCGAACGATCGAAAGTCAGCTATAGTTTTTTTCATTTAACTTTAATTCCTTCAGTTCCTATTCTCTCTTTGTTTGAATAAGAAATAGAAAAAAATAAGTGTATACATTGTACGAGTATATTAAATGCGGAAACGTTGATTAGTTTAAGCATGAAATTTGCTACTATAAATAGCTCACCTCTATAAATGTAGGAGATATAAGGGTGAATCTCGCAAAATTTTGAGTTAGCAAATGAGTGTTCATTCTCAACTTAGACGTAGAAACAAGATGACGACGAAAACTGCATCTGCTTTCCCCATAACGGATTTAAATACGAGTAGCAAAGTTATCCTTATCACTTAGTCTTTCACTCCCAACTCCATAGGCGATAAAAACAAGTTGAAATCATCAATTCTAGCATCTCTGATAGTAATTTTTTTAAACAGCGCCTAATCTTTGAATAAGCTAAAATATGTGTGGCTCAGTGTGTTTGTTCCGTATGCAATGTTTAGCGGCCTTCAAGAGCGACCTCCAAAGAGTTTAACCTTGTCACTTAGTTAGGAGAGTGATGTTATAAGCCATCGTTATATCTCATCTTCCATTTAAGTCGTTACAAGGGTTTCTGAGGTTACGCAGTGCCAAAATCGCCTATAAAGACTGATGAAAGTGAGTGACTTGAATTTTACGGTAAAGACGTCACAAATGATTCGATATTTACGCGTGACAGTAAAAGTCAAACTGATTTTCTTCATCTTAAAAAATGGTTATTGTGTTATCCCCAAGTGAAATGTTGTATGGTGACACGTGGACAATGTATGTAGCGTGCGAAGCAAGGCGCCGGAATGTTATCATACGAATTTTTAACTTTCACTCCTTATCCTTGATAAACCATCATCCAGCCAAAAAAATGTAAGTGGCCTTCTTTGTAGCAAATTTTATTCTATGTAAAAAGTAGAAAGATCCTCTACGATTTTTGAATAATTTTTGAATATTACTTTAGCCGTTATAAGCCGAAATGTAACTAAAAATGTAATATTGCGCAGACTGTTATCCGTACGGTAAAATTGTATAAGAGCAAAATGATAAAGAATTTAATTCGGTAAAATGGATTCAATACTTTTTTCATGTAGGATTGATAGTTTACAAGATAATTGACTAAAAGCGTTTATGAAAATGGCGGATGAAAATCCGTCACTATAGTGAGAAATGTATGTACCTATAGTACCTATTGTATAAATAGTTCATCATACTGTTTACAAAAGACATTAATTTGTGGTTGCCAAGAGTTAGAGGTGCGCGATACCCGTCAAGGGGACATTTTGAATTTTGGATTTTAAGTACGATTGAACTAGAAGCATATTTATCGAGTTTGAAGAAGGAGAAGGTGGGAATCTCTCTAAGTGACACTAATTTTTGATTCATCATTATAAAGAAATCCTGACCACTTCATATGGTTTAAAAAATGGCGAATTAGTAGTGGAAACTCAATATTCAGGAGTTAGTTAAATAATCAATCTCGTAGCAAATAACTTCAGCGATGAATGTGTTGAGGTTCATGGGCAAGGTCAATGCTTGACGTAATTTATTATTTTGCTATGATTTCAGCTTATTCTTAAATTTCATATGCAATTTTCAGTCTAGATATTTTTGACGGCTTGTGAATAAATTACTGTTATTATACGGATCATTAACATTGAGTGAAAAGTTCATTATAAGTAACACAAGCTGCAACCAGCGATTTTCGTAATTGCTGTATAATTTCAATATAATTAAATGGAATTTTGTTTCACACTAGGAACAACTAAAATTGATTGCTATTCAAGGAACAGGTATGGCCAACACGAAGCTCTTTCTCTGAAATTTTGTATCTGACTCAAGAATGTTTAGTCAATTATCTCATACATTTCGATCTCAAAGACCGACATTTGAGCATTATGTTTTTGCCCGACTGCCTCAGGAGGCGAGTTATATTTTTCGCACGTGGGTATGTGTATGTTGTCAAAAAATTGTTATTCTATTTTTAAAAATGTACTTTTTCTATATGTTTCAATGCTTTCAAACCAAAAACTAAGAAATTGCGATTGTGCTAGGTTCACTTGATTTCTGGCGATGAAGTATTATAATCGCGAAAAACTGTATAAATGAGATATGTTTTTTTTTTGGATGTTATTATGAAAACGTAAAAAAAGTCACTCATTTTCGTCGGTCTGTCTGTCTGGCCGCTAATCCTTGGCCCGTCGGTAACTTGTAAAGTATTGATCGGATTTGAATGGAATTCTCACACCAGATTACTACTACGTCACGGACAAAAGAGCTTTGTAGTTTTTGAAAATCGCTCAGACTTCGTTTTTTGACGCTTTAGAGGCTCACGGCCATTGTTGAAACAAAATTACGGGTAACAAATCAAGGACTGGGGATTGTAGGTGGCGAAGGATATATCCTAATTTTTTTATGTTAGTATACCCATACACTTCCAACCCAGAAATTCTACGCAGCTATTAGGCATAAAACTTGGAGAAATATTTACAGACGCGAACAATGTCTCGGTGGCGGGTCTTCTTCCTTCGTGCAGCAAACCCTGTCTGCGTATGACTGCGTTGCTAGCCCTCTCGATCTCAAGTTATGACAGGGTTGATAGTTTCTTCGCGAGAAGAAACAGGTAGCTGGCGATAAGATATGCACATACGTGTTTGGCACGCATTATGCCTGAAGTGTAATTTTATGAAGTTACTTGATTTCGTGTAATAATATTGTGTAGCTCTTTCATGAAAAGCCCAAATATTGCACTCATAGATCTCATAGAAACTACGTCTTTCTACTTGGAAAACTGTACTCGTTGTTTCGAAGGCATGAAAAGTATAGTCAATCTACTTGACGCCATTTTTCTATATGTAATTGTTTCACTATCAGTGCCTCTTGATTCTACATTGTGGCTACTGCGAAAAGAGGGAGCCAAATTGGTTGTGCCAATATTTCAGTGCTTATTTAAAATATCCAATATCATTTTTTTCCATTCTAGGAAATAGCACTCACTATGTCAGTGGCTAATAAGTTAACAGATGTCGAAAAACCACACTTGTGATTTTTTAAACCTCTCTTCCAAAAACGTTTTATCTACGCCCAAAATTACCAGAAAAAGGAGCTCGGGCACGTCTGAAATTTTCTGTTTTGCATAGCTTTTTCGACCTTGGCATGGTAGCACACTTTCCGTGCAGTTTTTAGTGATGTACCTACATGTCATGTAACATAATTGAGTTTCGCAATTGCAATACATCCTCGCCATTCGGCATGAGAAATCAAATAATTAGCTGATCACCCAGCTAGGTGCTTGACACTATTTTTTATACTTTGTTACTTCTGCGCCAGAGTTAACAAACACTTAAAATAAAATCTATTATAACTTTACCAGTTGCTTGCCTGGAGATAATAAGCTGTAGCTAACTATAAAGTGTTAAAACGCTGAATAGTGCGGTGGTTAAGGGGCCTGGCTTTTTTTAACGGAATAGAACCTGGCATTGAGCGGGTACTCATACCTTACATTTAAGTAATGGTGCTCAAGTGGCACTGGAGCAGGCACCGATCTACAAGCTGTTGTATATCTCGCAAGGTGCAAATTCGTGGTTTTATAAGTTTTGAGGTATTCAGTCGCTTCTAGCAGTTTGTCTGTCACACTGTAACTGTAGTGTGTTTCTGATACTATCCACGTGTTGAATCAAAAGCCTTTGAATATATTGCCCATTTTATCGGGGACATTTTCCAGGATATCTGGAAATTCGAAGAAAATAAGAACATACCTCTATTACAACCGCTCCACTTTGTTGTACCGAAATGAAATTCGTCATGGATGAGGTACTACTCGCTTTTGAAAAGTGGTGTCCAAGTAGTACCACATGAGGATCCTGACTACGGGGGTTTGTATATCTCATAGGGGCAAAATCGCGATTTTGTTCTGTATTCAGATAAATTGAAGAAGATATTTTGCACGGTTTTAGTTCAGAGGTTGAGGGATTCGAACCCTGCAGTTTGTGTCAGTGGCAGAATACGTAAGTAAGTGGTGCTCTAGTGGCACTATAGGAGGAACCTGGCAACTAAGGGTTGTATATCTAACAGAAGTAAACAGTCAAAACCCGGCAAATAGTATTTGAACAGGTAGCCTGCCATTCCCGGGTCATTTTCCAGGATATCTGGAAATACGTAAAGAACATGGAATGCCCTCACTGCTTCTATTGCTGCCGCTGCACCGGAATGAACCTTGGAATGGAGCTACTTTTAAATAGTGATGCCCTGCGGGCATTAATTGAGGGTCCTAGCTACGGGTGGTTGCATATCTCGCAGTGAAAAATTCGCCAAAAAACGAATTTTGCACCGCGAGATATGTAACTTCCCGTAGCCACAATCCTCAAGAGGTATCATTTGGGAACCACATCTTAAGAGTAAGGTATTGGCCATTACTTTTCCCATGCAGTGTTCTATTTCCCCACAACAACGTGACGCGGATGTGATACAAGTACTGTTTTCTTCGTGTTTTTATGTTTTCTGGGGAATGGGCTGGAAAAGGTAGGTATCTCAACCAAATATAGGGGCTTGGGTTTCATCTCAACACAGCAGTAATGATAATAAGAAATGCTAAAAGATTACAAAATCACTCCGAATAAAAGAAAATAAATAAGGTATTAGTCAATTGTTCCTCCATGATGAGTTTCATACCGGTGCAAAAAAATGGAGCGGTCTTAATCAAGGCGCTGTTTTCCTCGTATTTCCAGATATCCAGAAACAGAAAATTTGTACCTGGGATATATACAACATCCTGTAGAACTCATTCCGGTGAAAATCAGTGCAGCAAACGGTGGATTTTCGAATCTTTATGACGCCACTATAGATATAATAAATAAATATTATCCAAAACACATCACACTTTTTGTCTACACAGACTAAAATCGGTATTATGTAACGTTACAATACTATGAACATGTCTGAAGATGAATATGGTAGAGTGAAAGAATTATTTTGTTTAGCATAACGTTGATTGACTGAAAGCAACAATATAATAAATGCGTACATAGTTTTTTGTGATAAACATGTCATGTGAAAGCAATGTCTAATTTTCGCGCGATGACACTACTTCCTCACAAAACAGCAATTAAAAACGTTTGAAACTAATGTCAAAACATCAGAATGTACAAACAATAAGTTTACCGTTAAAAAAATGTATGTTTTTGAATTATCGCTTAACCTTGTCTTGTTTCAATTTTGATAGGTACTAGAACGTCACTTTAATATTGGTGTTGCTTGATGATTCTACAAGATAAAAACATTCGATAACCTATCATCTACAAACTTACCATCGCAAGTCATAGAATCTGATATATAAAAAATTTAGTATATGGTTTGTTCAAAACTGTCTCTAATATTTCTATATGAAAGACAGAGATCAAGGAAACACGTGAAAATACAATAATGCTAGTTACTGTTTTGCTTTCTAGTCAACACACCTACTTCGTCGTTCATTAATTGACCTTAAACATGCATTTCTATAATGTTATGGAGCAACGATCCTACAACATTCCTTCATAGGAAAATAATTTGCTCCAATTATAATGATTTATAAATAGCTATGTACGCTGTTTTGCAGATTCTTTTGGAGTTATAATTTGAATTTAATTTAAATTGGTGCACCTGATAGAAGTTGTATTTAAAATATTGGGAAACTGAAAGATATACGTATTTACATGAGTAATAAGCTATTTATTTCCTGTTCAGTTCTCCATAATTCTTAATTTCTCGCGATTTAGATTTATTTCCTCATTTATTTTTTCCAAGCTGTTTTATTTCCCTCACTTACTCGAGTACGAGTTTGATTTGGGATAAAAGCAAATAATATTCTTGTGATTAGTTTTTAGTTTAGTAAAGCTTTGCCGTTTGTCAAAAAAAACTTATTCAGGCAATTATAATGAATGCTGTTTTACGAATATAGTACATGCATATGGAGATCATGTGAATTAAAAAATTGTGGACGTATAAAACAAGACATGTTTGACCAATAGTTTTTGTTGATGTTGGAACATATACGGAATTTTCTTTAAACTTTGTTTGATATATGTGATTTATACCATCATGATTATAATACACTGTAGAAATAAATTTGTCTGACGTCTTCGACTTTAGCTTTGATATAAGGATTGTCGGTTGGATAAGTTAGTTCTTTATGCAGGATCAGGTTGAATATATAATCTATATTTCTCCGATATAGTTGGTAGTCAGAGCAACGCATGAATTGATAATAAAGCATTTAAATTGGTCGACAATTAAATATGCACCATGATGGCAGCTTTAACTTTTTAACGATGTACTCGTGCATCAATAATATCAATCTGGTATGGCAATCAAATTAGTAACAGAACATTTCCTTTAAACGTAGTTATTACTCAGGCATAACCGGCATAACCATAAAGTTCTGCACGTAGTGTTTTGGAGAAAAGCAATGACTATATTTGTTCATCAAGCTATCAGAGTAATTTAATAGGTCAAACCTATATGTTTTTCCAGCAGATTAAGATTCTTGGAACATATATAATATATAAAAAGCTAGAGGCAATCGAAATGTGACGTTTCAGGCGTGAACCTAAAATGTCTTGGATTACTGAAGACACGCTAGAGGAAAGAAACGACATGAGTGAAAAGAAAGAATCTTGGCTGAAGACGTTCCTCAGAGGCTGGACAAACTTCAGTGTGGAGCGAATATTCCACTTGGAAAACATAGAGAAGCGTGACCACCAAGAAGAAGTAGAATTATCACATAACAAATTTAAATTTATTCTTGACAGTTTTTGGTTGGTCAACAGTAGTATTTAATGTCAATCCCACGAATGTAGCAAAGAAAAGGAAGCAAATGTTCGCCCGAACACAAATAAAACATAATTAACACTTAATGTTTTATAATAAAAAATGTTTAGCACGTTCAGTTGTGCAGCACGTCAGCTAGCTCTGAGCAACTTTTCTGTCTACTCACTCATTTAGTAAAGCTTAGTTCCAATGTTTTCTTCTTCTTCACTTGTTGAAATTTAAAAATACTGAAATAACTAAAGTCGTACTCCCTTTATGATTATTTTGAATTGAGAAAATAGCGATTCATTACTACCTGGATCCGAAATATAATGTAGTGTAGTATGACCATATATCTCCTTTTCAGCATTTTTAGTATATACTATACTTACTGGATTATAGCACAATACAGAAATATGTTTGCTTTCGTATTTTGAATCTTCCCTTGTGTGAAATCATTATTCAACTAACCTTCATCCTTTATCAAACATGCGAAAATAGTGAAGTATTTCGAATTAGGAGCAATAGGTTGTCTTACTTCCGTCAGTCTATCTATCGATATATCTGTAGGTCTCTCCATTGCTCAGTTGTAACCGCGTAATCTTAGTAACTGATGTTGTAATTTTGATAATCATGAAATTATTTTTTTTTCAAAAGTTGATGCATTGACGGTTCTGTTATTAACATAAAGGACAAATACTAAATCCTCTATAAACTTTGTTTCACGCATTTGAATGGGTGCCATTTTTTAAGTGTTAAGCTCTCATACGTCCCTGACTATTTTTGGGCGCGATCAGAAAAACGTTTAGTGTTTTGAAAATCTTGGAATTTGACATGACTATAGATCCTTAATAAAATGCCTATTGGATCTTCTGGCTCTGAGTTTTACCACATATGCTGATCCAACTGACTTCAAGGTCCTACAAAAAAACCTTTCAAGGCACACAGTAAAAACCATATACACCACTCTGAACCATGCCCAGGCACATATCCCGCTATAAACCTCAATCCCATACATGAAAGCACAGTTACTGACCTAGTCCAACATACAGCACGAGGAAACCGCGTTAACCGGTGTCGCGGCGCGGCAGAGGCTGATCAGCGAGACTCGGCGGACAGCAAACAAATGAAGAACGGCGATCGCGGCCAACTCAGATTCCTTCGACCGACAAGTTGGGGTTACCAAAGAAATCGGACCAAAGAGTGGAAACGTCATTGGCGGAAAACTTTGCATGTCCGGTTTTATTAAGCGGCCCTTTTCATAGGCCTACGTCGTGCAGAAGGGTTGCTTTATCCCAACTCACTTTTTGTTGCTTCCTACGAGGTAGTGCGGTAGTGCTTTGGCGCACGCAAATATCATTTACAGAACAGGTCGTCCAAAAATATTTGTAATGGTACAATAGATCAGAAATACCATTTTCAGAAAAATAGTGTGGCTTAGAAAATAGCTTTTTGCGCTAAAATATCCTCTACGTCACTCATTGGCGACGTCTAACTAATAGTGGCCGAATTTGCCAATTTTCTTGCATGTCGTCGTTATATGTGTTTATCGTCTTGCTATACAAATGGGCCCGACGTTCATGGAGATATTATGTTTGCAATGTTTGTGAATGATTTTTTCAAAGTCGAAACTGGTAGCCTTGAATTGAATTGTTTTTTCTTTTTGAAAGCTTTAATAGTCATTAAGACAAGGTATCGAGAGCTGTACTGTCGTATTTAGGGAAAAAAGACTGAGACAATTGAGTTTATAATTCTAGTTTTTTTCGAACTTAATAAATAGTATTATTACGACCCATATAAATAATATTGTAAATTTATACGACTTTATAGAGATAAATTTAAATGTGCTTCGGATCATAATTTTTGTCGAGGCCTAAAATAAATCACATTCCGTCGTTAATTGTAAATCAAAAAGCAGTAACATGTTATTTACAGCTTTTATAATCTGAAAAAACAAATTTACTACAATTCTTCGATGTTTTCATAATATATTTGTAAATTTCTTTCAACGGAAAACGCAGTAACGCAGAATTTTATTTCATTTTAATATAATTTATTCATACTGAACTTCACATAAATAACACAAGAGTAAATCTTTTCAACATCTAATAATTTATCTTATTAATTATATAAATACATTTAGAAGTTACATTCAACAAAAATAATTATACAAATAAACTGAAAACAGCATGATTTCTTTTATGTTAAGTTGAGCGGAGAATATTTTTCAAAATTATCCTCTCGGGGCATAATTAATTATTCATAACGATCAATACTCATTCCCAAATAATAGAATTATTACATAAAAAAACTAAATTAGTCTCATATGTTATAAAAGATAAAAATACAGTATTTGCATCATTCACAGTATAAGAGCAGTCTAGTTTGAAAACTACTGCTTTTTTTATTTTGATAAATTGATCCACTGCTTTTATGCTTAGGAAATGTATTTAATATGAAATATTTAACAATGTGCCAAAATATATATTTTGTTAAATAACGTGATTAATGATATACTTTGTAACTGTAATAATAAAAGAAATGTATTGGCATCTGAATTTAAAAAAGGCAGTAAAAGTTCACGGTATTTTACCTAAGTACCGCAGTATACATAAATGTATATTTTGTGATGGGTCACAAATACAAAAAGAACAATCATAAAAGCTGGAATAAGTCTTTTTTTATTCAATTTTCATCCAGTACTTTTTGAATCACGGCTTGATGGAGATTGATCAAGGAATCAGCCACAGACGTTTGAGATATTAAATATATTTTGTCGCTCACTTCATTCAACCATTTTAAACAAAGGTACCTGGGGTAACAATACTTGCCTCGCGGCGTAAGAATATATCGAAATATCATTACATCCATTGCTGCTTTTGTTGTGCAGCCACTTACGCAGCATTATTTAGTCATCATTTATCACTTCAGACCATGACCGGCGGTCGGCTACCCTTAAATGCATAGATTTTTACTTGCTTAGCTACCTGCTATAGTTCGGACACCGCAGGCAAACGACAGGTGGCGTTTCGGATACCGCAGGTATCATTTCTAATTCATACACCTCTCGATAAACTGTTTCACGACAAAGTGATGCTTCTTCTCTTTAGTACGTATTCTGTGGCGTTATGCAAGACGCTGTGGTGGCGTCGCCTGTGTTATGCAAGTGGATGCTTGGCGTCGAGGCGCTCAGATGCAAAGCGAAAGCCTTTCTCTAGTGCGGCTGACGGGACGTAAAGAACGCCGCGCGACCGGTCGGTTCTCGGTTATGCACCATACATTGCCAGTTGCTGGCCAGCAAGAAAGAAAATATAGATGTCAAGTAGATCCATTCGATATTCCTCGGTCTCTTCTCTCATAAGTAATCTGCGTTCTCGTGGTTTCCCAAGTGAATCTTTGCATGTGGTTCTGTGATTATTTCGAACTGGCTAAGGTCAGTGAATCGAACTGAGGAGTTTTTGATGTATGCATAAAACTCAACTGAGTTGAAATTAAAAGTGCAGCAATATTATGAAGGAGGTTTGCTATAACTACTAAGTAAATGCATCAAATATGAACTGTGTAATCAGTATTCCACGTAAAGTCATGTCTGGTTTTTGTACATAGTGATGATGATGTATTGAAAAAAGTATTTTCTGACGCTAAAAGAATAATTTGATGTCTCACATAAGCAAACCAAAACCTATGACCTCTCGCTAAAGCCGGTTATTCGTCACAACGAGATGTACTTCTGGGGACTATTTATTAGTTGCGGAGCAATATTGATTCTTTGGAGTATTCAGTGGTACCATTTTCCTGCGCCTCCAGGAAGCCTTGATCGCAGGATCTTTCGTCGGTGAAAAGGTCTTTTTACGAGTTTTCCCTCTAACACATCTGCGGGATCGAGCCAGCACTCTGAATAGCTGCATATAGAGTGTGCGACACTGTCAATTGTCATGATGCCCTGAAATGAGCTCCTTTTTACAAGCTTCTAGTCAACTTGACCTGTTTGTATGTTAGTATGTATGTGTGGGTCCAATCTTGGAACTGAATTTTGATCATCGTAACCAATTGAATGGCAATTTTGTACACACGGTTGGTTTGCGTAATAATGCAAAATAATTAAATGCCGCCATTTTGAATCCAATCTGGCGAATGCTACAAACTTGGCGATTTATCATTTACATAGTAACCCTTATGATATGGATCAGATAAAAAGGGCATGATTGAAGAAACACAATAAGCAAAGTCACGTCATCTTAAATCCAAATATGGCGGCAACCGTAGAATGGCGACTTAAATATTTCATCGTGACCTCTATGACATGGGCATCAAATAAAAGGGCTTGATGAGGGGAGACACAATGAGCAAAGTGACGTAATTCTGTGTCCAATATGGCGACAACTGCAAAATGGCGATTTATAATGTCCATAGCCACTGCTATACTGTATCAAACGAAAAGGCTTGATGAAGAAAACACAATAAGCAAAGTGACAAAGTTACGTCATTCTAGATTCAATATGGCGCCGACCACCGCCCGACACTGAATGGCAATTTATAATTTCCGGGTTACCGCTGTGAGATGGGTTTTAAATAAAAGGACTTAATGAGAGAAAGACGATAAGCAAATAACGTCATTCTAAATTCCATATGGCGATCTCCGCAAAATATCGATTTATCATTATGTGACTGTATCTACCGAATTTTTATAATATAAATAAAGTAAGATGATTTGTAGGGTCATATTAGTAAAATACATGAAAGTTATATAAAAATTACAAAACTAGTTATTTGACATCACAAATACTGAAAGTAGATAATAAATAAAAATGCATTTTTAAAAAGAAGCTTTTATTTAAAAGTTCATATAATGAACTAAAAATTTAAAGTCAATTTTTTCCGATTGGAAATTTTAAACGACAATGAAGCTCCTTCATCTCAAGTTTTCAAATAAAAGGGCGTCACTTTTTGAGCAGGATGAAAAATGAGTAAAACACGCTTATATATGAAAACTTGTAATGAAGGAGCTTCAGTATCGTTAAAAAATTTCCAATCAGATAAAATATTCTTAAATTTTCATCCGATTAGGAACAACTAAGTGAAGGTTTTTAAAATTGAATTTTTATTTTACTTATACGCTTACAACAAAATAAGGTAATGAAAAAATCTGTTTGATCCATTCTAAGTACTATACATTACAGAGTAAATTCACGCATATCATTTCATAAACATTCTCTGAGTTACATAAACTATATGTAAAGCATTATTAGTTTTTAACAGCTAGGTGTTTAAAGAGCATATATTATAGATTTCCATTGCCATAAACCTTCCAAAATGATCATTAGCTACTTGGATCATGCAATACCGGTCACGAATTTAGGAAACAGGAAACACGGATTTTGTCTGGAAGGCATACATTAGCAACCAAGACCGATCGTTATCTCTCACATTAATAATACAGCGATGAATCACGGAGCTAGGTTTTAAGTAATTAATTAGCTAATGTGTATCTGTATTGCATGATATTCAGGCCCAGCACTTGAAGAAATATGTGACCATTTATTATAAAATTAATCTTACGCTTGAAGCAGAATCTTTATTGAAACTTGCCATGAGTACATTGCTAAGCTGACTACATGGGGCAAGAGGGGCTTGAAAATATTCAATCATCAAAATGTTCGCTATTTAAGCAGCACATTGTGTTCTTTAGAAGTAGAATAAGGAAAACAAAACAAAACTCATAACGGGTAATCCATTTAGAGCTACTTTTTTAGAAAGGGAAAAAATATAAAAACAATAAACCTCATTGGAATATCTTTATTATTGAAGTGAAGAGGCATGTTTGACATTCAGTTTTTGAAGAATGTTCCTTTAAAATGCCGGCTGTTACTGCGGCGCTACTTACACCACAACCCGTAAAACCATGGCTCTACTGCCAAAACACTTCGGCGAGCAGCCAATAAAGAGATCTAGGCTACGGTTACTATGAATGGGAATTCTGTCGAAATTTTGTTCTGACGAATTCGTCCGAATAAACAAACACCTGTTTTCCAATGAGCGGGCTTACACTGGCAGCGACCAGCACGTCAGAATATGAACAACGGTAAATCGACAGGTCTTGTGTGCAAGAACAGAACACTGTGGGATATGAGAGAAAAAACTACCATAATAGATAGATTTCTCGGCACAAATGGAAAAAAATTGCTACAAAAAACTCAACACTATACCAGTAAGTATTTTTTTATTCTGATGTAAGTATATTATTTACCAATTAGATGCGATTGGTCCAGCATTTCTTCAAATATTATTTCAAACTCCCCTTTTATCGTACATATATAATAGGAAATGAAGGATTGTATGCTTGTTTTCTCCATCTAACCAGAGTAACTTCACTAAAGGACTTTCAAAGAAACAAAATTCGCCAACTTAATCCATATTTGCTGGCAGGCAGAAACGCACTGACTACCAAACTGTCAGAAAACGCTTAAGCCGCGTACAGACCGAAAATCCAACGGCGAGCAAACGAATGCAAACACATGTGACGTTGGAGTTTTTTGTTGAAATTTATTGGAATGCGCTCGTCTACACGTGGTCTACACCTAAGTTGAGTTGGACCGCGTTGGGATAAGTTCGTAGCTAATCTCGAACGGCAAGTCTCCTCTTATCGAATGCAGACAAACGACTAAGTACTAGAAGCGCAACAAATACTGTCCTGAGCGTTGCCAGATTCGTCGCAGGGAATTATCGTACAAACACGTCAAAATTATCGTACATTATCCTACACCGCGCCTTAGGTTCTCTCAGGATTCTTGATGAAGGAAAATTTCCATCTCGGGGGGGGGGGGGTGTTTCCCACTCTTTCCTATAAGCTTGCTGTTTATGATTCGCTTTTCAATTGAAACCGGTTAAATATCGAAAATAACTGAAAACAATCTTTTGATTTTTAAGTTTCAAAAGTCATAAAAACGGGAGACGTCGCATCCATTTCATCTAATGCACATGGGTAAATAAAAATATGCCCGTCATGTCAATACATAGAACGTGATAACTGATTGACGGCAATTTTTCCCGTTGATGTTTGCCCAGATAGTCCGCGTAATGCTAGACAACCCAATATACAGAGTGAGATGAGCGCGCTTGTCTACCAAGCGGCAACACTGACAGCTGCTTGCTGGTGTTAATTCAACGTACAAGTTGTGAGATTGATTCAACATCTGAGAGTAGAAAAGCTCATTCGCAAAATTATCGTACATTCAGCTATTATCCTACACATAGTATCGTACATCGTACAGCACTTGAAATTATCGTACAGAAACGATAATTATCGTACTTCTGGCAACGCTGGACCAGACCAAATCAAACCTCCCTCTGATGTACCGATCAAGGAGCGAAAGCAATCGAACGCCAACGCCGATCTTTGAAACCGTTGATTTATTTTTTCTCGCGCCGTAAACACTGATTCTAACACCTCCAAATCTGTAACCACATATGTATTGGCTTACGCTCGGTCTGTACGTGGCTTTATACTTATATATATATATACAGTGAAATCGTCTTGTTCTGACGTACTCGTCAGAACGATTCGTCAGAATTCGCAGCCATTGTAACCGTAGCCTTAGTGCTCTTATTTTGCTGCCTCATCACGACCTTTTCTTTATTTCGAGTTTGCGTAGTTGCGAGACAATCCTTCATTACTGTTATCATACCATATTGGCTTAAATATAATACAAATATAAATTTCGTATCACGGACAAAAATGAATGCACGAAATATGCAGTGCTCTAAATGAATTAAATTGTCCTGATTTTTGTTATACGTATATATCAATCAATCAATAAATCAAAACTTTTATTTCCATACAGACAATATACAAGTGTATTGCAATGTTAAAAAATCCATTAACAAGGCATTTGTTTATCAAAGATTGTTTCAAGTGGAACTTGAACTGGTTAATATTTTTAACCTACGTAATGCGACATGATAAATTATTAAAAAGAATCATACTCATAAAGTCTTTGTATCATAATTATTCATATCACAGTTTCGATTGAATTTATTATTATTTTTAAAAACATGTAAGCACAATTCATATATATATAGGTGAAAAATTAAAAGCTTCCGCCTTTTGTTGGGTACTTCGACAAAATTTAAGCAAAGAGGACTCTTTATACTTTTTTTAATTCTCTCTAGCTTTCAATGGACTTTGCCATCATCATCAGGAGCTGCAATTACAATGATAACAGTAGCAACAAAAGTGTAAAATGAATTTAAATTGAATCAACTTACAGTAGTATGTGAGGATGTTGCTAATTATTGTTTTCGTATAGGATGAGGGAAACGTTCAGTAACATGGTGAGAGCTGGATACATGGTACAATGGTTAAAATTATATAAAATATGACAAGACAAGTTAAAGACAGATTAAAAATTATTTAGAAAACATTAGAGCATTACGTCGTGAAGCCACTTGATGATTGCAAAAAATGAGCGAGATGAACATTTGACAGAAGGCCGAAGGTTGTCAATGTCTGTGTTGAAAGATGGAACGAATTGTGAGCGTGTGCCAAAACGTTGCCAAATCACTTCAGATGATGTGATTTTCAGAATGTTACGTAAGAAATTGTTAAACCGACCAAAATAACATTCTGAAAATCACATCATCTGAAGTGATTTGGCAACGTTTTGGCACACGCCCACAATTCGTTCCATCTTTCAACACAGACATTGACAACCTTCGGCCTTCTGTCAAAGGTTCATCTCACTCATTATTCCATGACCACCATTTTGTGCAATCATCAAGTGGCTTCACGACGTACTGCTCTAATGTTTTCTAAATAATTTTTAATCTGTCTTTAACTTGTCTTGTCATATTTTATATAATTTTAACCATTGTACCATGTATCCAGCTCTCACCATGTTACTGGACGTTTCCCTCATCCTATACGAAAACGACAATTAGCAACATCCTCACATACTACTGTAAGTTGATTCAATTTAAATTCATTTTACACTTTTGTTGCTACTGTTATCATTGTAATTGCAGCTCCTGATGATGATGGCAAAGTCCATTGAAAGCTAGAGAGAATTAAAAAAGTATAAAGAGTCCTCTTTGCTTAAATTTTGTCGAAGTACCCAACAAAAGGCGGAAGCTTTAATTTTTCACCTAACTGGTTTAGACGACAATGACCACGTCTCAAAAAAAAAATATATATATATATATAACTTGCTATGGTACTTCAAGCCCAAAGGATCTACAAGAACAGGATCATCCGGATAAAGGTATGTACAAAACAAATAGAAAAATAATGGGCAAATCCCGCAAAAAGAACTAAAGTGAATTCGAGCAGAAAATAGGATATGTAACCCAAGCGATACGTATTCTGCTTTTTGGCTTCATCAGGCCCAAAATATATGCACATATGCAACTACAATAGTAGATACACATGCCCATACATCCGGATACTGGTGTAACCTGAGGAAACGATGCCTCACACTCTTCCAGCCGCTGTCGCTATCACCCTTCTGGATTGGTTGAGTAGCAGACATTGGACTGTTTATGTTAATATTCTTTGACATTGAGCTTCATCCACTGCTTATGAAACTTGCTGTGATGTTATACTGGTAGTAGTTGAGCAAAAATCAGTCGCTGATCTACTGAGGGTTAACAGACTTGCCTGAATTGATCAACTGAGTTTAATTCATCTGGGACTGCTTATGATTGGGGTGGGAGACTGTACGTTGGTACGGATACTGTACTCGCTCTGCACACTACAAGAGTTCACCCCCTTATCTCTACTGAAGGAGGCAAACCGTCGCCGTCGGTAGAACCATTCTGGCATGATCGAGTTTGTATAAAATCACTATTATGCTGGGTTTGTAAAAGTAAGGTTATAGCGTTTAAACTTTTGTTTGATTGTTATAGTTCCTCGATAAGTCTGTTCTGCATTTGAACTTCATATCTAGCTACCCTTTGGTCACCATACTTATTGAAACATGAAATATTGCGGCATACCTCTTGATCCGTCGATATGGAGTCGTGGAAAATTACGTCATCTTGTTGCTCTTTTTTAAAAAATTTCACTACTTCATAACTCATTGGTGAAATCACATTTTCAGGTAACTTTTCATTAATTATATAAGATATTAGGTGTTTCTTTACAAGTTTTTGTAACTCGCTGACTAACTGCTGCTGCATCGCAGGTATCGTACCGACTATATGCAATGTGGCATTTTAATTCTGCTGGTATTGTGTTCACTTGTCGTTCAGTGGTTCTAAGTTTTTTTTTCTTGACCGGCACGGGTATTATGTAAAAAAAATATAAAACGTCAAAAACCCTACAAAATGCCATCTTGCAGACTAGATAGTTCTTAGAGTGCAGTCATTCCACGTGTGCTCACTGGGATCGTTGTGAGCGTCCATCTATGGAGGAATGGTTCAACTACACGCATCGTTGGTTCATATGTTTTGTAAAGCCGAGTAGTCTGTAGCTTTAATATCTGCGAAGAAAGTCGGTTGAATAGTAAGATCGCATCCTATACATACTTTGTAATGTCTGAATCTGGATGATTATGTGTATTGGTATCCATGTGTATAAAATCAGTGATATTTGCTGTGTGAGGAAATCATTACTGAATATGCTGCCAATAAAGTATATCTATTAGCTGTGCCCGACGGGTTATTTATATGTTGTCATTTCTGAAGACAGGTTATATTCAAAGTTATGAATTACGATTTTTTACGACTATTTGTGTTTTTTGTGTTTTCAAAAACTTTGAGGAGGATTACGGGAGATCATCACAGCGCCCGCGGTGTGTGTAATTACTGTTAGCATGTACACCTATATGACATATAATTCGACAGTGTACAGTGAAAATAATTGTTTCTTATCTCTCTCATTTTTGACATTCAGCAAATTTGCATATATAATTTCCAGATTGGATAAGAAAAAGTGGATGCGCAACTAATTTCTAGCTTTGAATCTCAAGTAAGTGTATTTAAGACAAGAATCCAATGGAATTATCATCAACACATACTATTAGCGCCCAAATCCTCACTGTGTACCTATGCATTGCCGTTTCCTTCTAGCTATAGCATACAACTTACAACTTAGACCTCCAGTAATGTAATCACTAAAGCAGATCAGACCCAGGCATTGGTAACTGAAGCCTTATGACGTTTAGGCAACACGTACAACTACAAAACAAGTTCACCACGTGTCCATCATCTAATGCTAAGCATAGATCTTATAGAAAAACCTACATAATGTCACAAAAACCAATACAACGTCATAAAAATTGACATAATGTCAGTTTCAAAATACGTAATCAGGTTTACAGCAATCATAATACAAATATTACCAAAAATGTTCACCAAAACTGTTTACAAGTTTACAAGTTTTAAGACATTGGGATTTATTCCACCTCGAAATAAAAAAAACAAGCAACCTGTCATATTAACAGTAGTCTGCACTGCCATATTACCACGACTCAGTTACGTGGTCATAGAAACATTTCTTTATTATTTGATATTGCTGTCAAAAATAAAATAAAGGACGGCTTAACGACACATAATTTTTTTTAACTATAAGCTGTCTTATTTCTTGTTTTCGAACCGATAAATTGGCCGTCTAGGTCGTGTGATTTCGCATTTTTAGGATTGTCTCAAAGGATAAGATACTATTGAACAATCAGAAACCACGCACACATAATCGAAGATTGGTATTCCAAAACTGATCGTGATACCTGCAGCGATTGTGAACATTTGAAAAAATAATTGTCAAAAAGGAAGGTCATGGATGCTTCTTTAATTCAATATTTATTTATTTATTTATTTATATTTATTTATACACTACTCAACAGCAGCAGCCATTTACAGAGTAGGATACACACCGAACGAAAAAAAAACAATTATTGTATATTATTAAATATAACCCCACACAGTTAATTGTTTTTATTTGCTATAATTTCGAAAAAACTACCTCTAAATGAAACCTCATCAATACTGTCCTGATTGCACCTGTATAGCTCAGGTTCGGACAGGCGAGCGTCACTCTAATTGGTCCAGTATTTTTAGTTTAATTTTTTGGATATCTTGAAAAGGCATATTTTAAGCGCCCAATGTTTTTAGATTTGGGTAACTAGATACCTAGCTTAGAAACTAAATACATATAGTCATGTTTTCATATATATTAAATCGAAAATTCACTCAATTAACCTGTAGAAACTTTAATACTTCACACAAAAAAAAATTCTTACGAGAGAAAAAAATATTTTGTTTTAACATCGATGAATTATTATATGAATCATTCTCATTATATATGGAAACAATTTCTACATTAATGTATGGACAACTATAATTTTACTATATAAACGCACTATACAAATTGTATTTCCTCAGCATATGTGGGTCGAAAAATACTTCTAAGCTTTAGCTTGCCCAGTTTTTACGGAGAAGTGGTATTTTCCAAAAAGTCGCTAACAATGCTTCGCAATTCTCGAACTCCAAGCTCCAAGACAGATCTTTCGAACTTGGATATTGTATCCGATAATATTTCAGGTACAATCACAAAAATTAGCTTCCGTAAGTTTATTCACTCTGGTTGGTCTGAAATTAGTTATCGTTGTTTCTCTCTAGTCGTGTGTCGGTCTAGTCATTAAAATTGCATGGATTTGCTGCAACCGATTTACAGTTTGTTTAGTTGTGGATTCGACAACAATAATTCATGTTGTAGTTCTCGAGTTACAATGTCAGGAAATTATATGACATTTTATTTTTTTGAAATAGCACGTGCTATCGTCAATACAATCACAAACCACAGTTTAAGATAGTTACATAAGGACTAATAAAACAGCTATTGAATTAATTCAACTGTGTTTATGCAGTTTACAAGTGTGCAAACTTATTTGATAATAATCCTACAGAACATTCAGAATGTTTACATACGAGTACTTTGACTAGATCCTTCTGGATAAAAAAGATGTCTTAATTATTTCATTATCATTGCCAATTAGTGAAGATGATAGATGGTTTAGTATATCCGTATTGGTGCAAATAGATTTTCTCGCATTGCTTACAGTCCTGGATCCCATCAAGGTATCACGAGTACTCGAGATATTTCACCACGTGTTATCGGATGCAAATTCTTCAAGCTCTATAGACAGACCGACATACAGACAGACCGACGAAAATTACTGACATGGTTTTTTCGTGATGTACATACATGTCATATAATCTCCATAAACCATATAATCTCATTTTCGAAATCTTCCGCGATTACAATATTTCCTCGACTAGTGTGCTTCTAATGGTACATTTCCAGTATGACAAGTTACAGGAGGATGTGCCGGGCATACATATGTTAGGCAACCATGCCTGCAGGTTGTTTAAACGGAAACGCACCTGGGCAGTCACAAGAGCCACACACATTAATTTCAGACCCTCAGAACATTTACTTCGATATCTACAACATTTTGTTCGTACAGAAGTATCAGGCACATGTTGTAACCTAAAATGTCCCCGGCGCAAGTTGCAGTACACGCAGCGCGCAACAGTCACTTGGCGTCTTTTGTCCCTGAAAACCACAATAAAGCAACAAAAAAAAAGGAACAAAACTGAAACGCAACAAATGAGCAACATTTTAGAAACAAAACAAAACGAAAACTTATATCCATATTGCCAAGAGACGAAAAAGTTTTCAGTTGTTTTGTTTCGTACAGTTCACACCAAAAATCTTCAGAGTGAAAATATGTGACGTCTTTATGCTGAAAGGTAGAAGCGCAAAGATTTTATCATAATTTATGCTGGTTATGTGGCTCTCCAGAACTGTGACCGGGAAAATAAAAAACGCTTTTGGGTGAAACCATCCTGACCAGAAAGAGATGATCGTGGTATTGAAAAATTATTGTCCGATTTGCGTTAAGATGATATTAGATTGCTGATCGATCCTAAAATTTATAAAAAAAATACCAATTTCAAAAATGCCAATAACGTAGTTGAACATTTGGCCGTAACACTAAGATTTTTGTAGACCAGAGACTCTTATCATAGCTTGATGTATCAGTCAAAAATATCAAAACAAGCAATATCGATAATAATACCGGAAACTTGTGATGCTCTAACTGAAGGCCTCAAAGAACATATTAAGGTACGTTTTTGATACTAGTTTCTGTTTTATATTTGTTTCGCAACAAAGTACACATCGCACCGACAATGATGTTGCCTGAAATGAAAACAAAACAGAAACCTTTTGATCTTTACCGACTCACGACGGGAACGCCAAAAGTTGCCAGAAGCAGAAACCAAGCACGAATTGTTGACGAAATGTTGCTTAATTGTTGAAAACCATTGAGTTGTTGTTTTGTTTCTGTTTTGTTGGTTTGGTGTGGACCCCCATTATGGAGGCACACTGCTGTGAGCTCCTGGTCGAACGGCACCTTAGAAAATGCTTAAATCATGTAAACTCAAAACCTAAGCAATCAAGAATATAGTGAAGCATAAATCAAAGACGAAGGAACCAACAAATTACAGTAATTCAGCAAAAAAAAACTAAGTAATTACTACCTCTTCCTGCTAGCAACATTTTAACAATTGGCAAGGCACGCACACTATGATTCGCGTGCATCTAAACACAAGTTTGGTATGCGTCTTGTCGGTCGGCGCCATTTTTTTGAAAGCCTATACCGGGCAACTAGGAAGGAAATAGCGTTTACTTATCGCTTAGAGGAAGATCGCCATGTTGGTCGATGGTCGGTGTTTCGCGTTACGTAAAGCTTAAAGTCACTTTCAATTATCCTTTATGCGCTTTGCTGCGTGATACACCGATATAGGAAGTTGGTGTTACTTATGGTCGAATAACTTTATGTACCGAAAGGTTAATATTTCGAGTAAAATGCAATTAATCACTTTACATAAATAAAATTGGAACACCACAGGATTCGAACAAATGTAGCTAATTTATAAAGACGAAAGATTTGAATACAACTTGGAGCCAAACTTCCGCATTCCTATGCTGAAGAATTTTATCGCTTAACGCGGCTCCCACGATCACGGACCATCTCCTGGGGAGACGGGGGGATGAAAAGGAAAGGTCAGTAGGCCCGGTCTTAGACGGTCCTTGGGCGCTTCTTAAAAAAAGAAAAGGATGACTGAGGGCGCGTATCGGGGTAAATTTCCATAATATCAGAGTCGGATTTCGATGGGCGATCTAGCCCTAATAATCCCCATTTTAAATATCCGATTTTATTCTTCCCTACTGCCAGCAGTTGCAGATCTGTAAGCTCATTATTCGTCGGACTTTCGTGACTTAAATTTTCTGTAATTACTGGGATCAGAAGCTTTTTAATAACAGAACGTGTTTCACATATCAAAAATGCAACATTTAATATCACTTCCCCTAACCCCCACTTTTTAAGCACTACAATTTTTTTATGACAATGTTTAGGAACCCCTGAAACGTCAAAAACGGCGAGTTTCAGTGATTGGTATTTTTCTCGTTTTTTGCCGCCGCCACTCGACAAGGCTTTGGCATAGTAGTAATCTGGAAGGAAATTTCATAAAAATACTCGTACAAGCGGCAATTTCCAAGTTATAAACGGGCAAAGGATGAGCAGACAGACAGTCGACAGAAATGAGAGATATAGTTTTTCGTGATGTAGATGTCATATGAGACCTTTAATTTGCCAAAGCAGCCTAAACGTCAGGAAATCAGTATCTTCACCAGCTGAGGTTTCATTCATTGACCAGTGTAAGATAGATAGGTCAGAGAGACAACCGGGGCATAAGTTCAGAAGTTATATTTACGTAACTAGTTACGAACATTTAATTGACATCAGCGACCGCGATTATGAAAGCCTCTTTGCAGAATGACTTATATATCTATGTTACCGGAAATCTGTATAATTCAGGTATTCTACACAATACCTAGGCAATATATAGAATACCTAGGTTGCCCAGGCAATGTATGAAATATTATGAACATTACATACTTTACCTAGGTAATGAATACAATTCCTAGGGATTGTATAGAGTTCCTGCTGTTCCACAAGCAATGTGTAAAACAAATAGATCTTGGTCTAAATGTATCAATGTTGAACGACATACCTATAAAATGACTGGCAAATGAAACAAGCTATATTTTTGAAAATTAACTTTAAATAAATTAAATATATTAAAATTAACAATTAGACTGCTCCTTAAAAATAAGCTTTATGAAAAGGGTACAAAACAAGCAACTTTCTGTTACTACAGTGAAATCACAGTAAAATTAACGTAAAGTAAAAATTATTCTGGCTATAAGTAACGTAATGTAATTTTCTTGGCATACAAGTACGTACGTAGTGCGTATAAAAAACTCAAGAAACAAAACAATTATGTAAAAATATAAGCAGTAGGTCCATTGCTTAGTCAAAATTTTAATCAAATAAAAAAAATATTCTTACATGTACTTAAGAAACAAAACAATCCTCTGAAAATCACAAGTAGGTCTACTGCCTAGTCAAAATTTCAATTAAGTGAGTAAAATAAATATAGTCAACGCCAAACAAAGTGGCGTGCACGTCATCACGATAAAAATTCCCCGACCTAATGCCTAGGTTTCTATCACAAACAATTGCTCTATTGCAGTTTCATATTAATGTGATATATAAATTGTAAAATGGTCATTACTCTCTTATTATGGTTAATAGTCATATAAACATTGTTATTAAAATATCACATAAGTTGCTTTCTGATAAATTTAGACGCATTATGCGAAATAAAATGTTTTGCAAACGCTCCAATCACTTATCGACATGTAAACGCACTAAACCGATTTCGCAGCGTTGACACATTGTCACCTTGAAACTTATTTAAACTGGGAACTGGCATTTGTATTAATTTTGACACTGAATCAATTTGTGGCAGTTCAAATCTTTATAAATCCTTTGGCCCCGCATACTGTAAATCAACAACTGTTTGTTTCAAAACAAAATTATTCATTTTACGAGTAGATAAAGGCAATTTTGGTATATAAAGATGCCCAAACAGTTAAATAGTCGGTGTAAGGAACTCGTGGCCTCGTTAATGCACTACTTTGAGCAAGAAAGGGACAACAACGGGCCTTTGTTGCCTTTAAATGCTGTTCAAGAGGTAGGTTACTAATAATTATATGTAATGTATGTTAATAATAGTGAAATTTTATTTCATTTTTTGTAGCGTGTTGCTGCTGCTTTAAAAATTAGTTTAAGGACAGTTAGTCGTATTTCCGAGGGTGTGAAAAGTGATGCAAATTTAGAATCGCCCAAGAAAAAGCGGAGTTATATTAAACGTGTAACCAACACAGCGACATTGGATACAAGTGCCATTCGAGAAGTGATCTATAATATGTATCACAAAAGTAAGATCTTATTATAATAACTTATCAGAAATTTGCATTAATTTGTTAACTAAATTATAATGTCATATTACACATGGTTTCAGAAGAACAAGTTACGATACAAACTTTATGGTCTCGATTAAGAGATAGGGCATTATTTGATGGTAGTGCCACGTCTTTAAGGCGGTTGCTTAGAGATCTTGGATTTAAGTGGCTTAAGGACAATCCGCGACGAGGGCTCATGGAACTACCAAGTATAGCTTTGAAAAGGTGGAATTTCTGAAGCAATACAATCAAGCCAAGGTTGAGGCCTTATACCAGTTTGTCTTCCTCGATGAAACTTGGATATTTCAAAATGGGACCATAGGTCGCTCTTGGCAAAATGGAAACCAAAAAAGCGTGAAAGCTATTAAAACAGATGGTAAAAGGTATGTACTTTTACACAATTTGCACTATAAAATAAAACTAATATATTTTAGATACATTATATTACATGCTGGAAATGAAAATGGGTTTATTGAGGGTAGTGAAGCGATATTTTCTTCGAAAACAAAATTGAGCGATTACCATGGAGAGATGAACCAGGACAATTTTTTGAAATGGTTTCAACATCAGTTATTAGAAAAATTGGAGAGTCCATCTATGATTATACTGGATAACGCCCCTTATCACAGCATGATATTGAACAAAGTGCCCAACAATGCATGGACAAAAAAAAATATCCAAGACTGGTTGACAAATCAAAACATACCATTTTTAAACACAATGTTTAAAACAGAGCTATTGAGTATTGTTGCTCGGTACATAATGCTTCTTAATTATATATATTTTGGTCGACAGTTTATATTTCTTTTGTTTATTCCTATTCTTAAAATAACTGCTTTTTTAGAAACAAACCACCTAAAATATACGTGATTGATGAATTGGCGGAACAACATGGGCACAAAGTTCTTCGTCTGCCTCCTTACCATTGTATATTTAACCCTATTGAGTTAATTTGGGGCATAGCAAAAGGTTACTATAACAGACATATTGGTAGAGATGGTAACAGTGAAAAAGACTGTTTGGATATGTGGAACGAGGCTCTACAAATGGTTACCCCAGACATGTGGAAAAATAGTGTTCGACATACTGAGCAAGAAATTTTTAAATGGTATGAAAGAGAACGAATTTTTGATCGACCAGACATCGAACCTTTAATAATCAACTTTGAGAGTGATGAAGATTCAGATTCAGACAGCGCTGAAGAAAGAAACTCCGACTAACTTTATTGTACAGAAAAAGCTTACACCAGTAGCTTACCTAATTTTAGAATGCATTTTTCTGTATGAATTCTGTAAAATAAATACCATGCATAAAATTTGGAGGACCCCATTTGGATTTTTATTCAGTACCTTTAAGCTATCAATTAAATATGGTAGTTTCATAGTGTCATCTGATCAATAGTTGTCATACTTAATGATTATGCAAGTACAGATCTATAATTTTATTATACTATTATTTTTGTTCTCATTTGAGGTTAATATTGCTTATAAACCTAGATATGTAAATAATAAATTTTATTATTTTACAAAAAGTTTGGCAACAATGTAAATTTTTCAACACACCCACCTTGATGACGTGCACGCCACTTTGTTTGGCGTTGACTATAGTTATTTTTACATGAGGAACTATTGTGACATTTTAAAGTGCACAAAATCTTACTTTTAAGACAAGTCGCAACAGGTTTATTGCCTGCCTGCCGGTACGTACAACCCGTTCCTTGCTCTCGTGCCAACTAAGCAAAGTATACTAAGTGACATATAAATCCGAACACCCAGTTTAAATGGTTTTATTTTAATAAAAGTTGGTGAATGTATTTATCTTACTGTAAATAACAAGTGAAAAAATTTTCAGCCTTATCAGTTGGACATTCCGGTTTTTATACTGCTTTTTTTTAATTCACTAACGCTCTAAAAATGAATATTTCAGTCGCAGTAAAGAATCAACGTTGGCGGATTTTGGTTCTTGACATCCTTTACGATCGGTTACGATGCCTAGAGTACGGGACCTGTACGATTTCGTCAACTTAGTGAGTTTGATAGGGGCCGTATAGTGGGACTTCGGGAAGCTGGACTTTCTTTTCGGGCAATTGCAGTTAGAGTGCAAAAAAGTGTAGACACTGTGGTTAGGTGTTGTCAGGCATGGCTTCGAGAAGGCCGTACGCAAAGAGCAAGGGGCACTGGACGCCGCCGTAGAACAACAGACCGTGAAGATCGCCGCCTAAGATTATTGGCCTTAAGGGACCGTTTCTCCACTACCAGGTCCGTTGCAAATGAATGGTTTGCAGAACACGGAAGACCTATTGGCATGCGAAGTATTTACCGACGAATGAGAAGTTTTGGCTTGTTTTCATACCGGCCACACTGGGTCCTCCCTTTAACTCGAGAACACCGACGTAATCGCCTTGAGTGGTGCAGACAACGGTCACTCTGGGATCAGGAATGGAACAGTATTGTCTTTAGTGACGAGTCTCGATTTTGATTAGGCATGCACGATGGTCGTGCCAGGGTTAGAAGGCGACGTGGTGAAAGAAGGAATCCACAGTTTTTTGTTGAAAGACATGTTCATCACACTGTTGGAGTTATGGTTTGGGGTGCTATAGCTTATGGTTCCAGGTCACCTTTAATCTTCATCAGAGGTAACATGAACGCGCAGCATTATATTCACGAAGTTCTAGAACCCCATCTTTTACCCTATCTTTGACACCCTGGCAGATCCAACTGTCCAACAAGATAATGCCCGACCACATGTTGCAAGAGTCACAATAGACTTCTTTCAACATAATGATGTCACATTGTTAACATGTCCACCAAGATCTGCCGACTTATCCCCAATTGAGCACGTGTGGGATATGATGGGTAGGAGATTGCTCAATTTGCAACGTCCTTCTCAGACTCTAGAAGCACTTCGAGAGGAGTTGGTGGTTGCCTGGAATGAGATACCACAGGAGGACATTGACCACCTGATCAGAAGAATGCCTAGGCGCGTTGGAGAATACGTAGCACATCAGGGTGCATGCACACATTATTAAAGGTCGAAGGGCTTTAAAGCAGTGCAATCATTTTGAAATTTTTATCATTTACTTATTATGCTTCATTAAGTACTTATACAAAATTTTATTAAAATAAAACCATTTAAACTGGGTGTTCGGATTTATATGTCACTTAGTATATAAAACAAATAATATTTCATGCATTACCTACACGTCTTAGATATTTTATACATTACCTAGGCATCGTATGATTTATGCCTATCGTAATTGAAAGAACTTCTCCTAACTATTTCATTAAATGAATTTTTAAAAGAATTGAAATTATACAGATTGTCGGTAACATATACACGATATTATATAAAATAGAGCCACCAAATTATCTGAATCGTTCTTAGTCTGTACATAACGCCGCGTCGTTTGCACTGGCAGCACGAAACAGTAGACAAAATTGGTGCAAAATCCGATTTGTAGAGGTTTGCGTGCTTCGAAAACTGACGCTTCATTTTTTAATCTTTCCGAATGAAATTTTAACAGTGTACTGAAAATAAAACCCTACAGAGTGCTATCGGGCCACTTTTCTAGTTCAGCAAAAAAGTAAACATTTCAACCCACCATAAATCTTGCTCAATAACAAAATTTCAAAAAGTGCTCCGATAGCACCCCGGGCAATTGTCTTCTGAATATAGTGTCTGAATTTTATTAAAAAATATTGAAAAATGGAGTGTCAGTTTCGAAGCAGATGAACCCTTGTAAATGGCTTGAAACTCACTGCTTCTGAGCCGCCTTACGGCTTGGTCACGGGGATGAGCGACGCGAACGGCGATGAGGGTAGCAGGTTGCTGTCTCGATATTGCTTAGAAAGTAATAGTATTTTGGTTCAAGTCATAATATTTGGAAGAGACTGTGGAGTACATGATTTGAATAGGAATCGGAATCGGGGTAGAGATGGACAATTCCACAAGATGTACGAGAAATATAGAATGCATCCAGAAATCTTTTTCGAATATACCAGAATGAGTATCGGAACCTTCGAACATTCAACCAGAATTGGAAAAAAGTCAATGTTGATGGAATTTTAAGTGCTGGTGAAAAATTGCTTTTGACATTAAGGTATGTATCTATATAAAACATGACATTTGATTAGCTGAGCATATTTTGGGGAATGATAATACCCATCGACATTAACAACTTTCTCCAAAAAACATACGATCGCAAACGGAATTTTTTCATAACTAAATTTTTGCGGAACTACATTGCCAAAAATATGGTTAGCTAATTAACCGTCACCCTTTATATTAATATTCTAAGAAATTAAAATGCTTCACAATAATTATATTATTTATTTGCTTCGTGCTGATTCATGCCTTTGTTTCACTCACCCGCCGTGCCGCCAGTCACCCGCGCGGTTCGCTCGGTACATTTCTATGCGTTTATTTCAGTCGCTGGACACTGCGCAGTTCGTACCGCGCGAATATTCGCTATGGCGAATGTCCTATGGCCAGACCGTTAATAAGTTCCGCACAACATTCGAACGGACGCTGCAAATGCATGCAGCGGTGCTGAAACACTTATGACAAATCAGTGGTTGATTGAAGCAGAGGGACACACTAGTGCGGGAGCAATTGTAGGATAAGACTTCATTATCTGGCCGAATCAAAACCACATTTATGATTAGACAATAGCTTGTCGTACGACATTTCGACCACCTCTGTGTTCTTTTTCAAGTACAATTAACGTCTGTGACAATATATTTTTTCTGTCTTCTGGGTGAACTTTTCTTTCTTTTTGCCTTTTTTCACATTAGTATATCGTGTGTTACTACAATAGCCTGAACGGTCTTGTTGCATGCTGAGGTTGCCCGAAGCCATCATCGCGATTTTCAGATGGCACCCGGCAATCGTTCCGAATTCACCAAAGGTCTTCTGAAAACGCAAAAACCCACCCAGAACTATTGTTGCAGCACAACGGTTAATTTTCATGATTTACAGGATTTTGAATGTACAGATGTAATACGTCTCAAACCGATGTGTCTTATGTTATTTCCTCAAAGGGCAAACAACATGGTTCCCTTCAGATGCCGAAGTACTATTTACCGCATTTCAAATCGATAAAATCCAAGATAGCATAACAATTAATTCACGTTTGACGAGGGTGACGTGTTTGGTTTCTGGTACATTAGAAAACAACAGATAACCTCACGCTCGCTTGTCGCGGGAATCTGGATGTTCTTTTGGGAGTGGGAATGCCTACCTCAGGTAGTCCTGGGCTTTGTTTTGCGGGGTGCCATCATAAAACTGTAATGATGGCTATCTGCATATCGGAGAATCGTTCAGACTATTGCAGTAGCACACTTTATAAGCATGTGACAAAGAAAAAAGTGAAATGACACCAGACAGAAAATAAGTTATATTGTCACAGATGTCAATAGTACTTGAAAAAGAACACAGTGGTGGTCGGACTTCGTAAAATAAACAGAAATGTAAACATGTCTATTATGGTATTAACTGGGCCAGACAGCCCAGTTTTATAAACAAGAAAAACGCAGGATAAGTTTCATAGGTTACACCAGTCATGTGCTTTGCGATCAATAGGATGAAGCCAATTACTTGTCGCTCTTCTTTTTTGATTGCAGCTTGAGTAGCTCGAGGTCCAAGGATCAGTCTTTCAGATAAGCTCTTAATACTATCACCATTTTGAATTCGTGCTTCATATAAAATCAATTATAACGACTTGGTTGTAGTTGGTCACTTTTTCAATGTAAACAGTCTCTACCGTCTAGTTCAGGTAGAATGTAATTGTTGCTTAAATTGAACAGCCCAATTAAATCAGCTGGAGTTGATTATCGAATAGAATGAATGAGTTTTATTTCAGATTATCTTTGAGTTTATTTTATTTAAAAAGTAGAGAAGTTTGGAGCATACCAACAAGAAAAATGTAGGTCTTTTACAGCGTTGAAAATTTGACCAATCGAGAGTTCATGGAATATTGGCAATCAAGAGATCATAAACTTTGTCAGAAACCATTCGTCATATAATGCTACACACACGCTACATGAGTGTATGTATTTTTGATCATATAATTTGGCGCCAAGCTTCCGCATTCCTACTGAGGAATTTATTTACTAACCCAGTTCATTACAGCACTTTAGACTGCTAATACCATATAAAACGTCTTTAAGCTGACCGAGAAGGTAACGGAAAATTGAATGTGCGAAGTTAGAGCAATGAGTTCAAATAGCAGTAGTTTCCATAGGCTTCCTTATAATATAATACGATAAGTGCATGTGGTCTGTCAATACATGCACAGATACACATATTTGTTTGAAAAGGACTGCCACGGATACCCCAGACATATTTGATGCTGTAGTCACTTAACATCCACAAAGCTTGTGGTCCCTGCCATTGTGGTCACAGAATATTCTCCAAAGATGTCCTAGTGAAGCAATACAAGCAACTAATGTATCTGTAGCATCAACACTTGATTAGCAACAAGAAGTATAGGTTCGGGCACGATCAACCGAGGTCCTCCTAGCTTACGTCACTCAAATATGACGTGAACTTTTTTCGTTTGGTGTAGGTAGCTATCATCCTAGTTGAGGATTCTTCAATTCATCCCACAATGTCAACGTACTGTGTTTTGGCTGCAGCACTCTTCATGTTACATATTAACGAACTCCTTTGTAAATTCGATGGTTGACCTCTATGCTCCTCTTCTGACTCCTTTGCAGATGCTTATTTGATGAATGTGCTAATCTTGAAACACATAATCCTAGTGGGATCCGTTCACAAAATGTTAACCTTATATAGTATGTTAAACTGTTTTGACGGTATATGCTTTTCGGTCCATGTGTGAATGGATTCCGTACAAAAGTATCAGCAGAAAAAGTGTAAAAATTCTTCAAAACATTGTTACTACTATTGGAGGGTATGCAGTTTTTTATGATATAGTCATACGCTGGTGCCAAGAGAAGACGAGAAGAAGTGAGAAAGAATATCTTATAGAAACCAACATCATCTTTGGTCCACTTGTAACAACCAAAGAATTCAGACTAGGTAGGAGCCAGTTAAGGATTTGTTTGTCTCCTTATTATCACAGTCTGTAGTGAGGATGAAAGTGCACTTGACATGAGTCAATTTTTTGACAGTTCTGTCATTAAATAGTAGCTTTAGAGTTATTTTTAGTAGTGCGAGTGTTTGCAGATAATTGTGGTGTTAAACGATTTCAAAACGTGGGACTTCTTACATAATTTGCAAAGGTCAGCACAAACCGCCGATAAGGATCATTATTATGTTGACACACCATTGTCACTTTGATAGGCAATGGTAGACAAATGAGTATGCACTGAAGTTACGCATATTTGGCGACAAATAATGCAATGTAAACATATATGCTTGACCCCTAAACTATTCGAATTCTATGGTAAAAACTGACCGAGATATTAAAAAGTGGAGCAGTATAACGATCTATTATGAAAACTTAAAATTGTGGGATGCTGTTAAGAAAACGGGATATGTTAACAAGTGGAGTGCTGTTTCATAAACTATAGCTCTTGGATCATAGGATGCTCTCCAGTTCATCCCCAGAAGTTGGTTTATGCCTGCACAGAGACTGTTGTCATTTTCGGCAATCATCGCATTATTATCGTTCTTGAAAGAAGATCCATTCCATACGGAGTAAATACAATATTTGTTTCAGAATTGATCCTTGCAAAATATCCCCATTCACACTGTGAGATGAAGAAGAAAAACCTTAGGGAATTCGTCACAGAATATGTGTTTTCATAGAAGAGCAGCATGCAACAATTGATCGAAAGCCTAGTTAATATCAACCACAGATAATCAGCACCAGCGACATATAAGCTTCAGTTCAAACTTACTTCGCAATATGTTAGCCCACCTAGCAGGTCCCCAGTTGATCACCTGCATGTCAACTTAAGTATTCCAAAGCATAGCCTATCTCGATTGTCAGTTTAAACGATATTTCATATTGATATCGTTTCCAGCTAACGATGAGATGGATTTGTAGTCTAATTTGTTGATCCAACTGCAGTCTCCTATCTGTCTTATGATTGATTGCTATTTCCATATCGGTCTTATTTTTTTATATTACATTCCTCGTAGGCTTGGTAAAAACACGATCTCCAGTTATACAACTCATCAAAACACTACTGGCATGCGATTAGATCTGATGTAATCTACATACATACTTTCTTTATGGTATAAAAAACAAAAGTACTTTATACACTGTAATCGGAACTTGTTATGCAATTAGTCTCCCCGTATGAAAAAGTTTTGATTATTAAAAGATCATGTAACTATCTTCATCGGATACCTACCGTATTTCTTAAATGTTTCAATTACTTGTGACTAATTTGTCTGTTGTAATTCTGACTATCGTACTATACTCAAAAAAGATTACGCAAAAAGTTTATACAAACACATTTTAATTAATGGTATAATTTAATGTTATACTTTTTCTTATACCCAAGCAAACGCGAAGGCAAAACATACGTATATGAGCACAAACGTTACAGGATAAGTAAGCTTCTTAATTTAACTAAGAATTGTCGAATTTTTTAGATTCCTCCTACCTTATCGGACTTTGGGAATGATGTCCTACCAGCTAGCTCTAGTCATGCTAAGTACAAACTATTCAGAGTTACAAGCATCCTTTTAAAGAATACTTTAAAGAAAGCGAAAGCTCGGAGGAAAGCTCAGTAGTAAAAGCTACTAGTACATCGGTAGAAAAATGAAAGATCACGAATCTCTTGTTGATGAAAAAGTGAGCTGCGACTGTGAGTGTTTATGTATTAGAAGTGACACGGATGAGTCAAATTGCATCTCTCTGAATTGTATCAAGTTCAATCAGTGTATAAGGGCAGCAGCTTCTCAGACAAAAACGTAGAACTCCTCCTAGACTTGATGAGAATACATACTTTCTATGGTTCTAAATGAATAACCCAGCCAAATCACCCATGCCCACATCTAAACCAATGACTTATTAGCAATGGAGATAGCACAATATTTCCACGACTCCAAGGCAGTAATAACTGAGAGACGTATTCTCCCCGCATCCAAGGAGCTGTCATCTGAGAAATTGTGGATTGGTTTGCCAGCTGAAAACGCATCAAGATTAAATGTCTAAGATGAAGGGTCATTCTAGTCCAATATAATTGAAGACGACATGATTTGCAGTTTGCACTGTCAAGCCGAAGTTTCTTCATAGGTAACTCATTTACTGCTGGTTTATTCGAAATAAAGTGGTCAGTGAAATACAGAGTTTTTCTTCCTTATTGTTTCCTACTTACTCTTAGATCTTCTGCTGTGTTAGACAATTTAGTGTGTGGGTTGGTTGTGATTGCGGAAGAAGGTAGACAACGAATATATGCAACACACTAAATAAATGCAGATTGATTTAACGATATTTGTTGATGCGATGTGACTCGTAGTGGGATTAACACTGACGGTGGTGGTAGTGCCCGGTACCGCGGGCGGCGGCACTATTTATAGTGGTTTAATGTAGGAAAAGAATAATTTACAAAGGTATACATTCCAATAATACAGTTTTACATAAACACAGAAAATCCAAAAAAGATAAACTTGTGCTGGGTAATACTTCCAATAACTAGAAACAATTAAAACTTGGAAGAGCGTAACCTTAATAAAATTCAGATATGATAAAAGATTAATGGGCTGACCTAGTAAAACTAAAAAGAAAAAAATAAACACATAATATATTAAAAGCTAGAAGTTAGTAGTAATAGTTAAAAAAGTACTTAATACGAATACTAAGAGAGTGCTAAAATGTAAAAAGAATCTGACAGAATATGAAATATAAAAAAGGATACAGATTAAAAGCTATTTAATTAAAACTAGGTACTATGATTAATGTCCACAATAATGCAATAATGAAGGCAACGTTTTAATCTATTCTTCTTTCCTTTCAGATTAATTCATGCTTGATTATTTTTCTTTTAATTTTACTGATAAGGTAGTACGAGTACTTTGTTATATAACGAAGTTATTGTGGTTGTTACGGTGTTGACTGAAATTGTTCAGTCATTACAGGGAATGACTGAAATGCTTAGTCAAACGATGTAATAACCAAACTGTTACGGTGTTTGCCGGCAATACGGGGAATGACTAGGAATTTCAGGGAATGACGGATTTCAGCCGAAATATCCATTGTTTAATTTTTTTACTTGAATAGATTCAAGGAGCTTAACGACTTATATTCTACAGGAATACTGTTGTACATATGAGGTCCAAGGAATGCCCATGATCTGAATAGTAGCAATTTTTCTGGTTTCGGTACAATTAAGTGCGACACCGTCTTTGTCCGAGTCTCATACTTATGATTGATTTTGTTTTGAGAAACCCTGTTTCTGTACTGAAATACGAGTAGGTTGTAAGCATAAAGGTGGCGAGTATCGAGTATCTCTGTTTATATAAATAGTTCATTAGAAGGGTAGAAACTTGGCTTTTTGAACATAACCTTGAGAGTACGTTTTTGTGCCACTTCAAGAGTCTTAATAAATGTGACTGCTGCTCCATCCCAGCCTATGATGCCATACACCAGATGTGACTGTACAAGAGCTAGATAAAGACTATTTAGATGTTTCTGGTATAGGAATACGACGCAAATGGAACAAAACTGATCTTTGCATAGTGCACTGTCAATAACTTGTCATTGAAATATGCGGCAATCTTTTTAAAATCATCTTGCAATAATAGCAACGACGAAGGTGTAATCGTTGATTAAGAGCGTTAAGAGTGATGAATTCACCATAGACAACTTGCTTTGCATCTTCTTCCATCTCTACAAGCTTTCTTCATAGGAAATTTATAAGTGCCTACCTTCTTAAGACTTTCTCGGAATAGTCAGCGGTCAGTCCAACATCCAATTACTCTTTCTTTTTATTGTTTTCTACCCACTCTTAGATATCCTGCTCTGTTGAAATCTGAGGCTGTATAGGGCAATATGAAGTGTCGAATTATTTCCATGTGACTTGACTACTCTACGGGTCTTTTATTTATCTTAAGACTAAAATATGTGCGTTATATTACTGGTATACACCTTAGAAGTTGCATCCTATTAATTACACAAATAGGCAACTAACGGTACCACAGATCGATACTAAAACCCCTTAACCTTAACAAAGCCATAAACAATGAATGTGTTATCTGAGCCTGGGGAAACCAACCAAGCATTAACATAAATCACTTTCCTTAAACGTTTCCGTGTGCTCTTATCTGTACACCTACCTAATAAGTAACAAAAATGCTATTGTACTGAGTGTACTTTCTACAGAGAGAACTGTGATCATATCTCTCACAAACCGACCAAGTACAATGCCATGAGTCAATGACAAATTAGAGAAAGATGCAATTCAGCTATACAATGCTGATCTTGACCGGAGAAGCGAGATCTGGTCAGATCTTGGCATTGATCTTAGAGGATGGTTTTTGAAATATTTAGCACTTCCGTCAGTTCAAATAAATTCCAAGCCATAGCTCTGGACAGTACAGACTACTGAATTTACGTTACATGCCAGTGCAAGCAGTCTTGCCAGATCTCATCTTCTGCAATTTTGTCTCCCACAGGCAGTGATTGTCATCGTTTCGATGAAGGTAATGCGTATAATTAATACAGTGATGATAACAATATATGCGTATATGTATAATAGCAATAAGTGAGGATAGGCTTATTAGCAAATGTAAAAACGTCAGTAATCCGGCAATTACAAAAATACACTATCGTTGGTACGGTAACAATAAGAAAATTCATGCACTACGGATTGTTTTGTTTAAATATGAAAGAAAATATCCTGTCGAGCGCTGTATCTGTAAAAAAGGGTGTCTAAATCAAAATCAGCTATATGTTGCTTAAATTCGGACAAGTAAATTAAATTTTCTCTTTTTCGGCTATCGATGCACTATTTTATCAATTTCTACTTATAAATCGAATCGAAAGGTATTGTAAGAAGAAGTAGTAAGGAAGCATATGTTACTCCTTACGATTGACAAGTAACAGCTTCTCCAATCTAAATATTGATTTTACGATGCTGACGACGCTGAATGAAATCAGTTAAATCGGTGGATTTTATTTCTAGAATCTTTTTAGAATTAATAGGTGAATTAATTTTAAACTATAACTTTATATAACTAATATATATATATATATATATATATATATATATATATATATTTACTTATTCTAATTATTCAAAAATTACTTCTACAGTCATTGCATATATGCAAGCGACCTAACTGAACTATTATTTGCGATTGTTTACATCGTATTCGTGAATATTACAACAACAATTACAATTGTATACCATATGAAATGATGTATTTTACAATGCGAGCATCACTGTCCAAATGTTTGAACTAAGGATTTCCTAGCAAAACCTGACCATTAGTTAAATGCTGACGTATTTTTAAGTACCTATGATTTGATAAGGTACAATACAGACTCTTGAACTATATCAAATTCCTACTTACAACACAACAAATAATACACATGTCTTTCTTTGTACAGGGCGTTTCAGAAAGACATGACAATATTTTTAAGGTAGAAAGCACATCCAAAAATAACAAAAAAAGGTCCTATAAATATGGATCTGAAGATGCTGCCCAACCTAGATACAGGGTGATGAAGTTTTACTTATGAAATCGAAAAAATATATATCTACGGAGCAGGTAAAGATACTCCTGGCCTAAACTAAACCAGGGACTTAGGAACTGGGGTGCCTGGACCCTTAACATGAAATATTTTCTAGGCAACTGACCTATTCGGAGAAAAAAGTGCATTTTATAAAATACTATTCAATTTTCCATTAATTTTGTTTCCTAAGGATTTTTTTTCAGATCAAGTGTTTTGGAGATATTTTTGAACATTTGAACTAAAATCTTAAAATATTGTTTAGCCTCCCCTATTCTGAAAAGACAGTGAAGCTTGATGCTACAAACACTATACGGAATGCGAAAGAAGCTATAGAACCTCAATTCAACATTATTTGAATAATATGCGTCTCGATTAGTAGCGTGTAATATAAAATTACCATTTACTAAGCTTTTCCTGTGCACCCCACTGGTTTTGCCGGCATATTCATTTTTGTTTATAATCTGTGAGAAAGAAATAAAATATGTAGTCAGCCTCCTCCTTATACTTCGTGTCCGAGGTTGCTAAGGATTAAATTTTACTTAAATTGGTTGGGTCCACAATTACTGGTTGTGGTTTTAGACAAACGGCTATCCATAGATTTTTGAAATAAGTTCTTGTTCAGCATAGATACAAATGGAAACGGAAATTTGCAAGGAATATATAAAATTAGTCTCAGATGCAGTAATACAAACGTACGAGAAAGTACATGGGTGTAATGATAATATTAATAATGAGAGGATGGAAGATGTATGGAAATAAAACTCGAGAAAGTGAAGATGCATTTTACTATCTCATACAGCTACGATCATGAATTTTACTGTGTCGAGCGGACAGTGGACTCAATTACATACATTGACGGTGGCGGAAATAAAAATAGGTAGTTATATGAGAGAGTGAATTACTTGTTGCGGGCCGTGCACATTTCTTTTAGAAACTTATTTGATACAAAAAACAGATGTGTTTATGGCTAGTCAAGAGACAAAATAGTTTTCTCGATGAGTAGAGTGGAAATGAATATAATGTAATGATGTTATCGAGCTCCTGATCATGGAGGACCTTGTATGCGAAATGGAAGATCATATCTTTCAGCCACCAGGGTGACTGAAGGGAATAATACTGTCTACAAGTATTCAGTCCCTGGACTCTTTCCAACCAAATACAATTGATTTGCACAAGACTATACATTTCTATTCACGATGTAGCAATTTCTATGTCTCTTTGTGAACTGGTGGAACATAGACGTTCTTGCAACTCACTGAAAGATGAAGAGAAGAAGGGTGTTGCAATATTTCAGAAATATTTACACTGCAAAACAATTATTTATAAATGAACATTCAAACAATACAAAGCACACCTGTTTGCATAATAATGTCACTTTTTGACTGACCAGTGTATTTTGGAAAAATAAGGATACCTGAGTCTCCAGTCGATAACCTCCGTTACTATAAACATTATTTGCAAATATTCTCTAACTTGGAAAACATGCCACTTTTTATAGGGTGATTCATAACTGAGTGGCAACACAAACACACACCTTTCAAGATGAATCCCCTTGTATATCTCAGCATCTGCTGAACAGCGTCTTCAAAAGAAAAAGTTTGATATATACTATAGGGTTTGGATCGCTACCTCTGGAGCTATGCGATATTTTGTCCGAAAAAAAAACACTCAACATTGACAGCTGTTGAGTCAGTCACTTGTGCAGATACGACTAGCAAACTTCAGACTCCATACTTTCTCATAATTTAAACGTTTTCTTTTTTCGTGTGCAACGTCTTCACAAGATGTTTCTGAATGCAAAAATTGTTTTTCCCAAAAAAATCAAATGTAACACATTGTAGGTTTTTAGGGTTTTTGGTCATCGTATTTATAAGCTTTATTTTGATTTTAATTCAAAATTAATACCTCATGATTCGTGGCGAAAGCTAAAAATCTTGCCTTACCAGGGATCATGTATTTATTTATAAAGAACTGTTTTTTTTCGAAACCGCAGCAACCCAAACATTCAGTAATTCAACAACCCAGAAATGTTATATATAAATATATATAAATAGTAGTCATTGAAATTGCCAGTTGGATCAAAAAATAACTAAATTGTTTATTGGGAATCTTGGCAAAACTTATAGCGTAGTGAACTGGCTCAAATCTCTAGCTATCGACAGACTATGATGTCATCTTCAGGGTGATGATTGCTCTAAATTGGATATTATTTTCAATTTTGTGTTTTAGCTCCTGAAGATGACAGCATAGTCTGACGGAAGCTAGAGATTCAAATCAAAAGAGTTTACTGCGCTATAAGTTTTGCCAAGATTCCCAATAAACAATTTATTGTATATACAGAGTGTTCAACTCCATTGATGGATTGCTCGAAAAGTAGGCATATGATATTTTTTAAAATTTGGGAGTTTACTAATGTCAATGGGACAACGGCACCTAAAATATTTTCAAGATGTTTGCACATCCGATGATGATGATTACTTATTGAGTAATTTGCAATTCATTACTTTTCTATTGTAAAACTCATATAAGTACATATTTAGTTCTTTAATTAGTTGGCTATGACCGCGGGACGCGAAGAACAAATAATTGCGCTCTACAAAAACGTCACTTTATAATAATGTCCTACATTTGACAGTTTATTTATAAATTATTAATAATAATAATGCCCGCGCACTTAAATTTCACTTACAAAGACTATTTCAATTTATTTATTATTCGGTGAATGCAACAGAGTGATATCAAGAACATGTGATGCACATACGGCTAAGCGAGCAATAGAAAATTTCTAAAATTTCGGTTGTGTGAATCCTAAGATTCAGAGGAATAAACCCTTAGTTGACATCAACTTCCGGTATAACCGGAAGCGCCACCATCTTGAAAATATTTTAGCTGCCGTTGCCCCATCGACATTAGTATACTCCCAAATTTTCAAAAATATCATATGCCTACTTTTCGAGAAATCTATCGATGGAGTTCCCAATGCGACACCCTGTATATACAGGGTGGCCCATCCATGTGTGGACGGAATATTACTCATAAACAAATACATTTTGGAAAAATCTATTTATGGCATGTTATACATGACATTTGAGAGCACATTTCTAAAATATTAAAAATTATACAGGGTGTCCCAATTTTGACCTACATATCAAAGTTGTGATTTTTTAAATAGAGTGCCTCATATTTTATTGCATATTTGGATAAACCAATTCAAAAGAATAAGATTGATATAACAGAGTATGGAGTTTTGGTAATTAGCTACTGAGATGTAAGGTATTTTGTCCATAAAAACCGTTCACTTTGGCAGCCCCTTAATCCGCCATTTTGAAATTTGAAGTGCTGAATTTTACAACAAACTTACATACCTCAGCTTTCATCCTGTTTGTTACTTTTTGGAATTTTCATTTTTGCTCGTACAGGGTGTTCAAAAACGCGAATTGTGCTTTTTCTCAAAAATTGCAAAAAATATTTGTGCAAGTTTGGATTCAAGTTTTTTTTTTTTGATTCAGATAAAAGCACTAGATTTTGAGCTATTGAGCTTTTAATAGAACAAAACTAATAACAATCAGAACAGTATTCAGTTTCAAGCGTAATAGAGAAAGACAACTATAACAACAACATAAACAAACAACTATCACTACTCAAGATCTAATCTACAAAAACTGTTCGAAAATATCTCCACCATGTGGAATACACAGTCGTATTCTTTGGATAAATGACCGTTGCACATCACTCAGCATGTGTTCCCTTATGTTCAGAAAAGCATCCTTAATTCTTTCCTTCATACTTTCCGGGGTAGATGGTGGATATCTATAAGCCTCTTGCTTATCGTAGCCCCATAGAAAGAAGTCTATCGGTGACATATCTGGTGATCTAGGAGGCGTAGATATAGCCAAGCCAAGATATAATGCGAGATGCTAGGAAACTATTTAGTTGGGCTTCGTCCAAAGCGAACACCATATTCAGCATTTCTTCTTTAGACAAACACGTTTTTAATAATAATGCTCACAAAGCTAATTTTGACAGTTTGTAACTAATCGACAATTTATTTGTTTCCAAGGATGATGCGATATTTTAGGGAATTAAGCCGTTCCCTAAAAGACGTGCTAATAACCGAAAAAATAGCCATGAAAACCCTTGTGTCTAGTATCAAAAAAAAAGCTTAAAAAAAATTGAATCCAAACTTGTATAGATATACAACCCTGTATGAGCAAGAATTAAAATTCTAAAAAGTAACAAACAAGATAAAAGGTGAGGTGTGTAAGTTTTTTTGATACAAAATTCAGCACTCCAAATTTTAAAATGGCGGATTGATGGGTTTCCGAAATGGATGGTTTTTCTGGACAAAACAGCTTACATCTCAGTAGATGATTACCAAAAGCCCATAAGTATGTTATAACAATCTTCTTCTTTTGAATTGGTTTATCCAAATATGCTTTAAAATTTGAGGCATTCTATTTGAGAAATCACAACTTTGATATGTAGGTCGAAATTGGGACACCCTGTATATATATATATACTCTTTGTAGAACCTTTTGGCTTGAAGTACCACAGCAAGTGGCTGTAACCGGCCGCGCGGTTGTAGTTAGATGTCGCCCTGAAAATTCGAGGTCTTCTAGCCGTTTTATACTACAATGTGTAGGTTGATTCTTGTTGGGGACTTCGTGTGTCATTTTTCCCACTCCATCTTTGTTTCCTCAACTTTTGTGGTTGCAGATGTGCATTCATTTCGGGCCTGATGAAGCCAACCAGCAGACATAATATACGTATCGCTCGGCTTACTTATCCTATTTTCTCGAGTCCACTTTCCTGCTGTTTGCGGATTTTGCCCATTATTTTTCGATTTTTTATCCATTTGAATATTTATTTTGGGTTCATAAGCACTTTGAAAAAAAAAGTTTAAATAATGAGAAACTATGCGAGATGAAGCATTTTGACGAAAAGTCTGTTAATCCAGTTGCTGAGATGATGTGTTTACCAGCTGTTTGTGTTTTTCGGACAAATATCCCGTATCTCTAGAAATAGTGTTCCAAACCCTCTATTTTAAAAAGCCTTTCAAAATAGATAAAATATTCCATTAAAAAATGTATGTTCGACCTTCCACGTAGTTATAAAACATCCTGTGGAGAGCGGCGGTTTTCCAAGTAAGGAGCCTATAGTTTCATATAATCAAATGCAAACCAAAAACTCGTAGACCAATACCAACATTTGTAACAAGGTAATGAATTGCGGTAATAGTATTTTATTGATAACCATTAGAGTAAATGTTAAACAAATTATATTTTGATTAACGAGAAGTCAATGAACTCTGTTTGACATGTACCCTTCATTCAATGGAAAATATTGCTGATGTAACTCATTAACATGGTTATACATACTTCACCGCACTTTATCTAACTAATAAATGAGATCTCATTGCTTTATGGTACTTGTATGGATTTACAGAATTTGGTTTTGAGAAGCGCGGAAGCATATCTCTATTTGCAAATGCGATGTTTGTTTGTTTGTTTATTTTAACCAGTTAGATACAAATACGAGTATGTACATTGGCACGTCAAAAGTAAAATAAATAATTACAAATGATGAATATAGTGTAAAATATAAATAGCGCATAAGTATAAATTTCAAGAAATACGTTAAACGTCCCACAATATTAACACAGAAAATATACAGAATAAAAATTACAAACACAATTAGAAGAGGAAAGATTAAAGATAGTTAAGATTAAAGAGTAACTTTTGTATTATATAAACAATTCGCTTGTACTGATTTTATGCTAATAGGCAATTTGTTGTAAAATGAAATACAGTGGAAGTTCCGAATTCGGCTGTTCTGTGCACTGGTGTTTGTAATAAATTGTGATGACTTGTGTTTAGATTATGTAGTATAGACCTGAATATCCTCTAAGTGTAACCTAACAGTGTTATATGTAAATTAATGGTAGAGTCAATACCCGCTCTCTGATAAATAACGGTTTACAAGATTCTCTGGGGGTAACTAGTAGTCGGACAATTAGCTTCTAAGAGATGAACACACGTATACATGCACTGTTTTTGCCCCAGCTCAAAAGATTGAGCAACATATTTGAGTAGGCCAGGTCATAATACACAGTTTGCAGACCATCTCTATCAAGGTGGTTCTTTAGCTGATTTAGAGCATAAAAGGCGCTGTTTAACTTCTTACATTCACTGTCGATATGTGTGTTCAAGTTTAGAGAATAGTCCCAATTGCATCCTAGTTATTTCACCTCATCAGCTAGGTTAATATTTGTTGTAAAACCTGGATCTAGGTATTGAGAGTTACGCAGATGTCAATACCACTAAACAGATGACAGAGGAGAGCAACTATTTTTTCGATGACAGCAAAATTAGGGAGAGAACAATGGAACGCCGAATAAGAGGACTTATTAAAGATTTAACTAAAGTAGACCTTTGTACATTTTATTGAATATCAGGGTGTCACCAGAAGAGCTATATTCAGTTATAATAATTTACCAAATGAAGGTTGCAAGAGGTATTCTCAAGATGCCTATAATATTTCATGCATATTTTTTAGGTCCTGTGTTGATCCAAGTCTCACATATTTGTTCTGGATCTGTGCGTTGTTGCAAAGACCAGTGCCATAATTATGTTATTTTGCATCCCACATTTTCTTTGCTGCGGCCTTGTATTGTTTCAAGAATCAAGTAACAGTTTCTTTTTATGGTCAACTAAAAATTAACAATATCTAGATAAAGTAAACTATTACAACGTTTCTCTTATTAAAAATAATAATTTTATAGCAGTTCCTAAAAATATCGAATTTTATTTTTATAACAAAATACTTCTCTTGGTCTAATAATTTTATGATAGAAAAGCATACTATACTCTCCAGCTCGTTAAAGATCATTTTTTATAATTTCTGTCGACCCTGAAATACGAAACTGGTTTGGTGCTATTTCTGGTGCGCACGTGTAGGAATTCAGCGGCACACTACCCGATTTTGTGTAGTTTCATACGCAGTGCTGTGGATTTATCGGGTGGTAGAGATTTTAGTGAGTTTGTTGTCGGAGCCCTTTTTCTCACCCTCTTGGGGACTTAGTCGTAGACATAACTACACTCAACCATCGATCTGGCAAGTTACCATTTTCTCCAGGACACGTGTTCACTTCCTCATCATGGTTTCTAATTATATAGAGGGGAACCGTCTGCAGTGACAATCTCAGGCGAATTTAAGTGGGACTCACGCCTCTGAGGAGCAGTTTCTCATTTCTGTGAACCCATTATCGAGGTAATTATGATTTCTTTTACTTTGCTAGTCCTGTCTTAATCTCGTACAAATTGAAAACACAACCACTTCGTTCAAAAATTAAGCATAAAACTATCAGTAATTTTATTAGTGCCAGTTTAGGCTTTATTATGTAACATTAGGGTTATACTGTAACCATTTAATTATCCATTGTTTAGGTCAATATTGCATTCTGCCAAAGCTATTAATGCATCAACGTATTTAGTAGTAAAAAGAGAGAAATGCTTTGGATTTCTCATTCGAAACATTTATATATTGTGTAAGCTTACGAAATATCTCAAACACTTTTTTTTATTTTTTTGCATGCGAGTCCAACCCTGTAGCACACGAAAACTTTCCAGAAGTTACACAAGGCAGCTTAGTGTGACTCAACGCGACAGCCCTTACGCCTGTTTACATTATACATTCCATTCCTTCGCTGGGTACCTGCTCCCAGGATAAACTTTGTTAGTCTGGCGTAGATGCATTTCAATTATCGCGTGGATCACATCGCTTCTCAGACCAAGTAGAGTGAACTTCATTACGGTGTTGATGTGCTATTGGGTGTGGTGTTTTAGTTACCTGAAAGGTGAGCTATCACTGAGTGTTTCCTTTATTCTACTGTACTGCATGGATTGATAACCATAGTAGTTTCATATTCATGATCATGAATGTCTTAAGCCATGTTTATAAAGATGCTATACTTTTTACCTTCATAATTTAACTTATGGCTTACGACTTGTTATTGAATATCCGCAGGTGGGACGCCTCCAGGTTCTGGGGGTTGTTATGGGACTTTCGGAGCCCGTTTGCTGGGTTGAGGTAGTTATGTAACTTACTGCTCGGTTTCCTCTACCAGGGGAAATGTCGGAGCGCTTTGGATGTTGACACGGTGGCCTTTGGTCGAAGTGGCATCCTTGGTCTTAATGACCGCTTAACTATCTTCACTTGGCAATCGTTGGAGTCTGAATGTATCTCATGGCAGGATGTGTGCAGGGATTGTTACTTTAATGATAGTCATATTGCTCGGTTACCTCTGATTCAGGGGTAATGTCGGAGATTTGGGGTATTGACACAACGGCCTTGGTCGGCGTGATATCCCGGTTCCTGGACTGTCTTTTTGTAACAATCGTTAAACTCAGCACGTCTGACCATACACCTAGCGACCAAAGAGTTATATTGAGTCTGTCGTGATGACTCCTATTGAGTCTGTGTGATGACTCCTATTAAATCTGTCGTGATGACTTAACGACCAGTCTGTCGTGATGACGGTCAGGATCAGTCTGTCGTGATGACGGTCCCGTGATTCAGTCGATGACGAATCCGTAATAGTAGTTGGCGTACATTAATGTAATGGTAGATAGTAGATTTGTGCATGTGTTGTCATGAGTCGGTTGAATACGGGAGATACTCATAAGTCTTTTTCTAAAAATAGGTGTTGGCCCCGACAATCCAATCATATCGCCCTTATCGCTTGCCAAAGGAGGATAACTCGTTGTCGTTTCGTCACCAAGTAAGTGACTTTAATACTACCCTGACATTGTTGCCCATATCGAATTGTTTACGTACCGCCCATGTAGTAAAAATGTAATGGTACGGGGCGGTACTTCGAAATCTTCTAAGATGAGATGTTTTCACGGTTATCGTTATATTGCTATTTTCATATTATCAATTTCGTATCCTACATATTTTCTCAGAAGTGGGATCTGACACTTATGTGCCTGGATCTGACACTTATGTGCCTGGATCTGACACTTATGTGCCTGGATCTGACACTTATGTGCCTTGACCTGATAGTTATGGGCTTCTGATGCTGTTGGTATTTGGTCAAATGTCAGGATTGTCTTGTAAATACAAAGAAGCAAAGTCTTATGGGAAACTCTTGATCCCTCGTACTTCTTCATATTTTTGTCTCATATGGATTTGAGCATCTGGTTGTCAAATATTCGAAGTCTGATCATGGTCACAAAAATATTCCGTTCATCGTCAATGGGTAACGCCTACCCTGAAGAATCTCGGGATATCGAAAACAGTTTGCTGTCAAGTACTGTCATAAAATAGATAAGCCTCGCACTCTATTCGGCTGATCTATACAGGCCTTGCATTATGAGTCCCCTGAAGTTGACAGCTGTTTATTAGAAAAATAGTAAAAATCTAATAAGTCCTGGCCTAATTGCATACTAAATATAACAGTCCCTTTTCGCTTGCTTGAAGCCAAGCAGGTAGATTTTTAGTCGTGTGAACATACCCCGGGTTAAAACAGAAAACAGATGTTGATAAAAGGTCGTTATCGTTATCTGAGTCGCAAGAAAGGACACTCTACTTAGAGTTTTACAGAAAAGGCAATGTTTGTTATTTTGGCGACAAGAGTGCACTTATAAGGGTTTGCAGGTCAAAATAGGAAACAATAACCAGCGGGTGGTTAGAGTTTGACTAATTGCAAGAGATGTCGATGGTGGTATCCCGAAAATAGGTTTTATTGGGCAATGAAAGTGGGCGGTTGCCCACAAACAGGTTATGTAATTTTGGTCACCCTTGTTTCATCATTACTTTCGATGTGGTGACATACTGGTGCATTTCCTATAACCTTTCGGGAGTGGCCATACTGAAGGATTATGTAAATGTTTTGACCCAGTTCATAATTTTTGTCACTTAAGCATTGAGAATAATGGTGTGACGTGGGTATAAAAACCCTTGTGGTACCAAAGTTACGTTAGAAATACATTTTACTTGTTGGAAAACCCTTCACTTCTGAAGATGTTGCAAATAAGTTGCTTTTCACTATAGGCAGGTTCCTTTGTAACTCTAAAGGTATCCATCTAGGAACAATTCGAGTCCTGCACATCCTTTGTTGTCTTGGCTTTCTATGTGAATTTAGAGAGGTTTTCTCAGTCTGTCTAATAACTTCATGATATTGTGATGGTGGATTATTGCCAGCTAAGGTAGTCGGCGAAACGATGGAGATACCCAGAGAGTTTTGGAAATTTATTGATATAAAAGCCTCACGTCTATATTCAAAGTGATCTGATTTCCTGAGGAGATCATTTATATTTCGAGGGTCTCAAATAAAGAGGAGGATTTCACGGTTGGATCCATATCGGAAGTTTGGCTAGGAAACTTGGTTAGCTTGCCGAATCAATATCGCGGCTGTTTTGCTCAGTCGATGGCTGAACTCAGTGAGTCCGCTGAAATGACGATACAGCTTAAAGAGAAAAAGCATTCACGTATCGGGCTTTCCAAATGGCTCACTCAGAGCTAGAGGCTGTGGAGGAGATAGTCGATGATATTCTGAGCGTGGAAGTCATATGAGCATGAGACGCAAACTATGCATCCTCGGTTCTTCTGATGAAGAAGAAAAATGAAGATCGAAGAAAGGTTATGTATCGACTATCGCCGTTTGTGTGTGATAGAAATTAAGGACAGTCACCTCTTGCCAACAATTGACGATCAAGTCGACAGTCTCCGTGACGAGATCTATTTCACCAGTCTAGATCTCAGGTTCGGATACTACCAAATCCCTATGGAGGAGGAATCATGGCCATACACAGCGTTTGTCACTCCGGGAGACATTGCAGCTGTATATCTTGATGATGTATTGCTGCATGCTAAGACTGCGGAGGAAGCATTAGAGGGTATAAAAAAAGGTTTTGGAAAACTTTCGAGAGGAAGGCCTCACTTTGAACTTGAAGAAATGTGCTTTTCTGATGAGATCAGTTACATTTCTGGGTTTCCAAATCGAGGATGGAAAGGTCAAACCCGGCGAGGAGAAGACAAAAGCGGTGGAGAGTGTTTGTCAACCAAGAACTGTACACCAAGTCCGACAGTTCCTTGGACTAACAGAATACTTCAGGCATTTTGTAAAGGACTACGCTATCGTAGCTAAACCCCTCACAAATCTTCTCAGAAAGAGTGTGTCTTGGCGATGGGGCGAGCAGGAAGAAGGCTCATTTAGGAAGTTGCAGAGCAACTTAGTGAGTCGGCCAGTTTTGGCTTTGTATGACGCAGCCGCTGCGACTGAAGTTCATTGCGACGCAAGTATGCTGGGCGTTGCAGGAATACTCTTGCAAATGCAGCCCGATGAGCGGCTACACCCAGTGGCGTACTACAGTAGACAAACCACCGATGGTGAGCAGAAGTACCACTCATATGAGTTGGAAACTCTGGCGGTGGTTGAAAGTTTGAAAAAGTTCCGGGTATATCTGCTAGGGGTTCATTTTATAGTAGTGACTGACTGTAATGCATTGAAGGCCACCAGTGTAAAGAAGCAAATAATACCCAGAATTGCTAGGTGGTGGTTGCAACTACAGGAGTTTGACTTTGAAGTGAAGTACAGACCTCGAATGGCACACGTGGATTGTCTAAGTAGAAATCCAGTCGGTTGTGCTGACGAGGCTGCCGAAACGGAAACGGTGTTCCGAGTTGATCAGGCTGATTGGGTATTATCTGGACAGCTTACCGACGAGAAGATCAAGCGAATTCACGATATCTTGTCCAGACCGCCTACGTCGAACGAGGAAAAGCAAGTCTACAAGGACTATGCTTTGAGGGACGGACGAGTATATCGTGTTACGGTTCGAGGTATTCAATGGGTTGTGCCACGAGGTATGCGGCATCAAGTAGTGAAAGCGGCTCATGATGATTTTTTTTCACTTTGCCGTGGACAAAACATTTTATCGTTTAACGGATCACTACTGGTTTCCAAGGATGAGGAAGTATGCGGAGAAATATATTTCTTGCTGCATCCCATGCCTGTATAACAAGAAACCAGCTGGTAGAAAGGAAGGGTTCTTGCACCCGATTCCGAAAACTCCAACTCCTTTCTTCACGGTGCACGTTGACCACATGGGACCATTCCCAAAGAGTAGGAAAGGCAATTGTCACATTTTAGCGATAATTGATGGGTTCACGAAATTTGTCGCACTGAAGGCCGTAAAGTCGACAAAGACTAAATATGTCACATCGCAACCCTGTCAGCGACATATGGAGTACCTAGAGTACTAATCAGTGATCAAGGAAGCTCGTTTACAGCCAAGAAATTCAGAGATTTCTGCCATCAGAACAATATCAAACATATTCTGAATGCTGTAGCGACGCCCAGGGCAAACGGACAAGTAGAGCGGTTAAATCGGACGTTGCTGAACGCTTTACTTACATCGACGTTGGAGGAAGACCTGTGGGACAGAGAACTTCCAAATGTTCAGTTTGCCATAAACAACGTCCCAAATAAGTCTACAGGGAAAACTCCAAGTCAACTTTTATTTGGTTATGGACCTCGAAACGGTGTGGATATGGTTCTAAAGGACGAAGTTAGTCAAGTCCACATACTCCTCGAAGACCTTGTTGCCACAAGGGAGAGAGCTGCCCAAAAAAATAGAGGCAGCTCAACAGAAACAAAAAGCCAGTTTTGACAAGAAGCGGGAGGCTCCGCGGAAATATAGACCAGGCGATTTAGTCTTGGTCGAAAAGCAGAATTCTGCTACGGGGGCGAGTCGGAAATTACAGTCACCTTATAGCGGTCCATTGGTTGTTAAAGCGGCTTTGCCTAATGATAGGTATGTTGTATCGGACATGGGGGGATCGCACCGTACCGGGAGAAAGGCGAATTATGAGAGGACGGTTGCGGTGGACAGGATGAAACCTTGGTGTACACCAGGAGGTGTTTCGGACGACACGGGTAGCGAAAGTGGTGACGATGGGGTCCCACTTCCAGCGTCGTCGGGCAGCGAATGATCACCTCGGGGCGAGGTGAATGTCGGATGGCCGAATGTAAGCTTACGAAATATCTCAAACACTTTTTTTTATTTTTTTGCATGCGAGTCCAACCCTGTAGCACACGAAAACTTTCCAGAAGTTACACAAGGCAGCTTAGTGTGACTCAACGCGACAGCCCTTACGCCTGTTTACATTATACATTCCATTCCTTCGCTGGGTACCTGCTCCCAGGATAAACTTTGTTAGTCTGGCGTAGATGCATTTCAATTATCGCGTGGATCACATCGCTTCTCAGACCAAGTAGAGTGAACTTCATTACGGTGTTGATGTGCTATTGGGTGTGGTGTTTTAGTTACCTGAAAGGTGAGCTATCACTGAGTGTTTCCTTTATTCTACTGTACTGCATGGATTGATAACCATAGTAGTTTCATATTCATGATCATGAATGTCTTAAGCCATGTTTATAAAGATGCTATACTTTTTACCTTCATAATTTAACTTATGGCTTACGACTTGTTATTGAATATCCGCAGGTGGGACGCCTCCAGGTTCTGGGGGTTGTTATGGGACTTTCGGAGCCCGTTTGCTGGGTTGAGGTAGTTATGTAACTTACTGCTCGGTTTCCTCTACCAGGGGAAATGTCGGAGCGCTTTGGATGTTGACACGGTGGCCTTTGGTCGAAGTGGCATCCTTGGTCTTAATGACCGCTTAACTATCTTCACTTGGCAATCGTTGGAGTCTGAATGTATCTCATGGCAGGATGTGTGCAGGGATTGTTACTTTAATGATAGTCATATTGCTCGGTTACCTCTGATTCAGGGGTAATGTCGGAGATTTGGGGTATTGACACAACGGCCTTGGTCGGCGTGATATCCCGGTTCCTGGACTGTCTTTTTGTAACAATCGTTAAACTCAGCACGTCTGACCATACACCTAGCGACCAAAGAGTTATATTGAGTCTGTCGTGATGACTCCTATTGAGTCTGTGTGATGACTCCTATTAAATCTGTCGTGATGACTTAACGACCAGTCTGTCGTGATGACGGTCAGGATCAGTCTGTCGTGATGACGGTCCCGTGATTCAGTCGATGACGAATCCGTAATAGTAGTTGGGGTACATTAATGTAATGGTAGATAGTAGATTTGTGCATGTGTTGTCATGAGTCGGTTGAATACGGGAGATACTCATAAGTCTTTTTCTAAAAATAGGTGTTGGCCCCGACAATCCAATCATATCGCCCTTATCGCTTGCCAAAGGAGGATAACTCGTTGTCGTTTCGTCACCAAGTAAGTGACTTTAATACTACCCTGACATTGTTGCCCATATCGAATTGTTTACGTACTGCCCATGTAGTAAAAATGTAATGGTACGGGGCGGTACTTCGAAATCTTCTAAGATGAGATGTTTTCACGGTTATCGTTATATTGCTATTTTCATATTATCAATTTCGTATCCTACAATTGTTCCCTATAATAGTACAAACACTGAGAATGACATAGTGCAGGGATGTCCAACTTAATGTGACCCGAGGGCCACTTCAAAAAAAATGCAGTTTGGAGGGCCGCATTATAAAATCATTCTATACAACATTATTACAGAATTGTGCATATTCGATATTTGAGAGTAATTTATACATGTGATGTATACATGACCCGTGAAGCGGGCCGCAAGAAAGGAGTTCCGGCCCACGGGCCGTATGTTGGACAGCCCTGATATAGTGTTATTTTTATATTGCTGTAGCTTCTGATTCTGGTTGTATATTTACTAAAATTTGAGTGAGCCATGCTCACGAGGTAAAATATTCCTGCTGTTCTCAAGTAACATTTTAATTGCTTTACTGCTGAGGGAGGACATGAAATATATATATATATACGAGGGGGTACCCAAAAAACGGAATTATTTATTAAAAGCTATTTATTTTCAACTTTTTCACAAAATAACCTCATCTCCTTCACAATACTGTCCACTACAACTAATACACTTGTCCCACCGGTGCTTCCACTGCTCTAAACATTTTTTGAAGTCTTCCTTAGAAATGTCTGACAGCTCCTCCCTCGTTTTTTTCCTTGACCTCTTCAATGTTGTCAAAGCGGCGTCCTTTCATGCCTCTTTTCACCCCTGGAAATAAATAAAAGTTGCACGGAACCAGGTCTGGCGAATAAGGTGCGTGAGGCAGCGGAACCATGCCATTTTTAGCACAGAAACTGTCAAACAAAGATGGCTGTGTGCGCAGGTGCATTATCGTGGTGGAAGAACCAGTCTTCTGACTGCCACAAATGGGGTCTTTATTGCCGAACACTGAACCGAAAACCTCCAAATAGTACAAGCTCTCGCATTTTTTCAACATTTTCGTCGATTCGGGCAGTTGGTGGACATCCAGAGCAAGGTTTGTCATCAATCGACATCCCGCCATTTTTATATCGAGCAAACCACTCGAACACCTGAGTTTTTCCCATAGCATCATCTTTGTAAGCTATTTTCAACATTAAAATAGTTTCAGTAGCATTTTTACCAATTAGAAAGCAAAATTTCACAGCTGCACGTTGCTCACTGAAGCTTGCCATCATAAAAAACGAAACAAGCACGAAACAGCTCTAGCAACAATAATGACTGCAGAGGAACGAAACAAGCCAGATCGACAACTCAGGTGGCACTCAACTGGTAATGAGTTGCGCTGTATGCCTCTAGGGGCAGGCATGTGTACTACACAAGCTCCGCCCACTGCAATGCTATTCTGGTTATTTTTGGACCCCTCGTATATATATATATAAAAAAAAATAGGAAAATAATGGACAAAATCCGCAAAAAGTGGATTGGAGCAGAAAATGGGATAGGTAACCCGAGCGATACGTATTTCTGCTGGTTGGCTTCATCAGGCCCGAAATGAATGCACACATGCAACTACAAAAGTAGGAAATTTAAAGGGGAATTAGTAGTCATATCGTTATTTCGGGTTATTGTTTTTAACAAGTAATTTTTTCTATTTAGGGTTCTATCTGCGGGTTCTATCTTCGGGTATCAAGTTACATCTGGGACTTCCTGCCCTCGGTTGCCCTCCTGTGATAGCCAGGTACCTGCCAAGGTTTTTTTTACTTTCGTTTTTTTTTTACTGGAAGCCATTTAGCTGGGGGGTAGTACAAAATAACTTTCTTTGCTGGTCCTCCAGGGCTTCTTTTATTTTTTTTATTTCTTCTGTTCAATAAATGTTTGTGTACCTTGTGAGTTTGTATCTCCTTTAGCGCCAGAAATCCAACATTGGTTACTTGTTACTTCTTTTCCTATTGCTTGGAACTATGTGGCGCCCAAACCACAACCATTTGCATCCAAAATCCAAAGCACAAAGTACCACACACTGAGGTCTCATTATCTACCATACTAATACTAGGTAGGTACTAATTCACGCTAGGTGGAAGGAGCCAGTCAAAGATTTGTTTGTCCCCAAATGTTCAGTCTGCAGTAAGGATCAAAGTGCACTTTGCAGCCAATGTTTTTACTGTTCTGTCATTAAATTCGTATATTTAGTATTATTTTTTTAAAGCGCGGGGTTTGCAGACAAATGTGGTATTAGACTATTTCAATACATGGTACTTCTTACATAATTTGCAAAAAGCGGCACAAACCTAATGAAGGTAGATGTTTTCACCGATTAGTATTACAATTCTGTCAGTTTGGTAGGCATTGGTAGACAAATTAGTCAAAAGTCAAACAATGCAATGAAAACGTATAGGCTTGGCTTCTAATCTATTCAAATTCGTTGATATCATATTTTTGCTGAGACCGTGTTTGGTTCTAAGGATTATCGTATTGTCTTGTCGTGAAAATGATGTTATATAGGTTGGAATAACTAACAGGCTTGTATGTATGTCATAGTACGTTGGTAACAAAATTTTCCGCAAAATCCAACCCAAAGGCGATCTTTACCGCTTCGAAGTATAATGAGCTGGAGCCGAAAAGTGATGACAAAATGTACAACATTGTGGTAATGTGGACCACTAAGCCTAGATACATAAGCCAACACTTGGCTGATATACAAAAAAAAAACGAGCAAGGAGTCATACAGCAAACACACGTCTGGAATCTTAATTATAAGAGAATAGACAAGCCCTCTTAAAAAAACCGACCCAAATAACCAGCATTTTGTAATTTAATTTGAACAAGGGTGATTAGGGTGATCTAGCGAGATGAGTCCAATAAAAGCATAATTTGATTCGGGTACACGACGTTCATATTGTGCAAAGTACAGAGAGTGAAGAAATAGTCAAATGTATCAAAGAGAACTGACCAGTACAACCGTTTCACTAAATTTACCCATTATCAACAAGATATAATTAACTATTTTAAAGTAGTCATTGTACTCTGATGCTTAGTTTCTGCCTTCGATATTTGATCATTTTATGAAATCTACATTAGCATGTGATTCAAAAAATAGTGACTCGCACATTTTTTCATCTATTTAAAGATACAGGCATAATGGATATAAAATTTCATTTTAGAGTGTTAATTGATAGTGTAACGCATTGGAAATATTTCGCGAATTTTACTACGTTCATGTTATGCTGATACAAGTAGAATACGGAGTTCTTATTTGCGACATGTGCAGATTGCATAATACATATTTTTGGCACGTTTCTATCTAATGATGAAATATTTATTTCATATAATTGGCACAAATTCAGTTCATTTGCATTGTAAAATAATAGTATAATAGGAAATGCTATGACCATAAATCTTTAGAACACGATCATCACAACAATCAATATAAGTAATTCATACGTGGAAAAGTGTAATGAATAATTCCGAGATCTTTTTATCACATAAGCATATACATGTTGAAAATGTTTCCCCATTAAAGGAAACAGTAAGTACTGACATATGTAAACGGTTCATTTTGTAATTATAACAAGAGTACCTTTTTACAACTTTCAAACAATATATCAATTTTTATTTGTTATTATACAGTGAGAAAAATAACATTTAGTTAGGGCTGGTGTACCGTTGACACTGATATATGAAGTTCATCATGTGCGGTCCTAATTGGTTACAATTTTGTCGAAAATTTACTTAGGACATACCAGCTTTAGTAATATCTCTTACGGGACTTCTACTCCCTGGGAAATTCGTTTGTACCAGCTTATCACAGTATTTTCTTGTGATCTACATATATGACCGTAAGGAATTGTCTGTATATTCTGGAGCACCTTGTCAGTACAAAACAGGTAGCACAAACTCCAGTGAATCTTTTCGAAACTTGTCATCGACAGTACCGTCCAATTAGAATAATCGTCACGTAATAGCTGCTTTTGTTTTCATTGGAGTGTATACATACATAATTTCTTGAGGCACCATGACAGTGAAAACGACAGTTTTGTTATCCTTCGTTGCATAACATTTGGTATATTCGGCTGCCGATGGACATCGACGACCAGACGGCCTTGTGCGACCTAGATTCATTCTTTCTCTGTCTCTCTCTTTGCTTTTACTCGACTCTTTCTTTCCATTACATTTGTTTACTGTCAAAAATTGGACTTGCATAACTTTTAGCCAATCTGAAGCTCGGCAAAACAACACTTTCAGGCCAACATTGTACAAATATATAACGCTTCTGCAGAGCTGATCTAGATCAAACAGAATGATATGTTGTTTGAAGCAAATAGAAACAGGAGGTTTTGGGAGCTGAGTATCAGTAATATAAGATAAAATATCAGAACAAGAAAACTATAGACATCTATAAAACGATACGACAAAAGCAGATGGCCATTTGGCCATGTGGAAAGGCTGAAAGCAAGCACGTTGCTTTTTGACAGACATTTTGTGAAAATTGGCCAACGGAAACAAAGGGTCTTTGTGCCCTCTTTGTCGCATAATTTTAACTCAGGTGGATTGGCTTTGGTTAGAGTTATATGTAGCTTCTATTTCAGCACATTAAACTCTTTTTCGTCGCAAACGGAGGTATTTTCCATGAAACCTTGTGTGGAAACAAATTGATCTCTTTGGATACATTGAAGAAAACGAAGAGTAGTAACGACCTCCTCACCAAGAAAGACAAAGAAGTTACCACAGTACCCATGGATGGAAGACCTACTCCAGGTGGAAATTTGCTCAAATCCATCCCAGCCCATCCCAAGAAAAGGATTCAAGACCAACCCGTACATCTACAGGCTTTCTGTTATAAGTAAGGTGATGGAGAGGTGCATAAATGGGAAACTTATGGAGTACCTTGAACGTCGCAGCTTGATTAGCGCCAGGCAGTATGGTTTCTGGCAGCAGCGATCCACGTGGGATCTCCTAGCCTACTGTTGAGGCTTATGTCGTTGCTCTTGATATCACGGAATCATTCGATCAGCTTTGGCATGCTGCCCTTATTGGCAAACTTCCATCCTATTTCCTATGAGAGAAGCTTTGCAGATGGGTAGCGCTATTCCTCTCTACTCGCAAGATCTCCGTCATAATATGGTCATAATTAACAGGTTCTCTTCTTTATCGCACACTTTCAACGCGGGTGTTTATGGGGGATCGGTCTTGGCTCCGACATTGTCCCTCTTACATATCAACGACCTTTCCTGTACGATCCATCGGATCCACAGTTTTGCTAATAACAACACTCTACATACAGGAATTTAGAGCGACAATCCGATCTCTGCCGGTGAGCTGGAGAAGAAACACTACCAGCTAGTTCCTCTCCAGCGACAGACCTGGAGGTTATCACTGCTTCGAGACGCAACAATCTGCTACAGTTTAATGCTTCCAAAATACAGTACTGTACCTTGACTGACAAAAAGCGCACTAGTATCGGGTTTCGACGAGTGGGGACATAAGGAACGACAGGCATTAAGAGAGACGACTATATCCAGGCAGGTTAACGGATACTCGTAACTAGCGAGACCCAACAAAAACATCGGATGTTCTATAACTAGGGAGAGAATCGCTCAACCTTTTGGTCAATTCTTACGAGCCACTGCAGACTAAATAGATATATTTCTCTCAGAGTGAAAGCTCATTTGCCCCATGTACGGAAGAGGACCATGCCGTTCCACTTCCAAGTCGACATGTATCTAGGTGTAAGAGGTGAAATATGCGGTATGATGTAGTTCAATAACGGATAGGCATATTAAGCAGAATAGTCGGACATCTTATCCAGCATTATGAAATTATGAAGATTCGAACTACTGCTTAAAACCGTAAAAGGTAAGTAGGCACAAGGGGGGAAGGTGATAGGCCTCCTCACAACTACTACTACTATTAACCGGAAGAAAGTGAGTCAGCTAGAAGGATAATTAGAAAAACAAATCAAATATGTTCAGTTCAGAAACGAAATTATCATATAGAACACTTTCCTCGTGAAAAATCAGTGCTTGAAGACAAAAACTAAAATAAAATCAAGGGAGTACCTTGTGAAAGTGTATTTCCATAACAACACAACAGCAACATGCACCGCATGATGAGCCAGAGTTTTATACGGTCTGTAACATGTTGCGGAACAAGCGCCGGAACATGTGCCGCGGCATGAGCCGTAGCTTGCGAAAAGGAGAATTAAGTTTGCGTCATGTGTCCTGGAACTTTTATACGGAGTGTTGAAGAAATCGACATGCTATAGACTATAACAGTATAACAGTCTGCAATATGCGCCCGGACACTGGTGCTCCTACGGGGCTAAAGGGTGTAAAATCGGCAAAGATTGACTCCTATAATAGAATCTATAATTTTTTTAGGACGCCAAATTATCCCACTTAGAGGGCATAGAGATAGGGGACGACTTTTTTCTAATGACAACACGAATGACGGGGATGTCCTTAATAATGAAGGGAATTTTTCAGAACTAATACGGTTTAGAGTCGAGAACGGCGACAAATTATTGAAAAAAAACTTAGAGAACTCAAAAGCGCCTGCTACGCGTATAAGCAGCCGCATAAAAAATGAAATTATAGAATATTGTGGCGAAGAAATCTTGGATATAGTTTTAAGTCGCATCAGGCAAAGTCAGTATTACAGTATTACGTATATTTGACGAAACTACATATATTAGTCATAAATGACAAATGTCAATTGCATTGCGGTATTGTTATCAAAATCATATTTACGAGGACATCATGGGATTTGTGGATTGCTTCTCAAATTTTGATGAAGATACAATGGAGCCCAAACTCACAGGTCAAATTCTTGCTCAAAGAGTCAAGCATTTCATTAAAACCAATAACTTAAACTCAAAACTATTTGTGGACATTGGTACTGATACGTGTAACCTAATGTTAGGTGAACAAAAGGGCGCTGTAATGGAATTGCAAAAATGTTTGCCAAATGCTCTAAAAAGCCCTTGCGCAAATCATGCCTTAAAGCTTTGGATTTCAAAAAGCAGCACTGTCCAAGCAGTAAGAAATACTGTAGGTATAATGAAGGAAGTAATTGCGTTTTTCAAAGCATCCGATAAAATAAATACAGTATTAAACAGAAAACTACACGGATATCAAAATCATAGTATGTGCGAAACACGATGGATCCAGAGACATGATTCTATGCTCCAATTTGAAATCAAATTCGAGAAAATTGTAGAGGTACTAAATATTATATCAAATTGGAAAGTCCGCGAAGTCTTTGAAGACTGCTATTACTTCCACCCAATTGATCGTATCACTAAAGTGTTTGTGTGATATATTAGCTTTAACAGTCAACCTGAGTAAGATTTTACAATTAAAAACAGTTGACCAACAATACGCTGTCAAACTCATAGGAAATATTATTTCAGTTGTACAAGAAATACGCTCAAATTCCAAAAAATACTTTACAATACTATTCGCATCTATAATTATATCACATGAAACCCTGGGTATCGAACTGACTGTGTCAAGAATAGCAAGCAGGCAAAAGAACAGATCGAGTTACGTCTGACAAGGAAAATCATTACAGACTGAACCTATATGTCCCTTTGCTAGATAGTATATTACAGGATTTGGTATACCGGTTCAATGAAGAATCTTTGAATATATACAGTTTTAATATTTTCTTTGCGTCAGTATTCAATTCAAAAACTGAAGCCGATATGGACATATTAGAAACAATCTCTAAATATTTGCGTGGACTAAATAGTAACGAAAACGAAAATTTAATAACTACCAGATTAAAAGCAGAATTTGGCCTTTGAAAGTCACGTACACAAGATATTATAGACAGCGAAATGTCACTGCATTTATCATGTAATGAAAACATTTTCCCTTTAACTAATAGATGCCTACAATTACTTATTTCTGCCATCTAAAGAGGATAAAAACTTGGCTGCGCTCCACTATGTTACAAGAGCGATTAGTGGGTTTAGCTCTTTTGTATATGCATAGAGATATTAAAATAGACGTGATTACAATCATAGATCGGTGAACCAGGAAAAAGGATAGGCGCCTTGGTTTTGTAATATGATAACACCCGAACTTGCCTAAGCTTGTCTCTCAAATCCATCTCCCTTCTGTTGGCCAATAATTAAAAAAGCAGATGTAGTTAAGGGTTTACTTACGTTTAAACCACCATAGTGATCTTTTCCAAAGTATCCAATCAAGATATGTGGTTTTATTTATTGGCCAACAGATTGATATAAAAGTCTGTTCAAATTCAGTTCAAATCACTTTCTAAGCTAATGTAATGCTTGTTTTACCTTGAGACTGTGAACTGATCCAGTTTCATAGTTTATATGTTTTTATTTTTCGAGACTGGCTAAGAGAATGTAGTTATGCAATGAATATTTTTTGTGTTTTTCTCATGATTAAGAATTTTATTTTGATTTACATTCAGTTTTATACTTTATAGAAGTCGTAACATATTTGTTATTGTTATTTCTTTCATGAAGATGTATTTTTTGTTGTTTTGTCTGACGTTGTTATGTAGAAAAGTCTGTAATAGATTATATTATTTTGCACTTTTGTTTTAATATATGAAGATTGCTCGAGCTTGCTTTGCTTTATTTACACTTTGGTTTCGTATGATTTAAAATTAAAAAAAAAATGTGTACTTTCTACAGAAATTACTGTAACAAAATCATATGTCTGCATATGTCCATGCCTTTAATGTTAAATCATACGTCACACTGAGAATTTACTTTCCATTCTACCCCTGCCAGACTGAAATCCTGGGAGCGCCACTGGCCCGGCACATGTGCTTGCTACTTTTTAAATAAGAAACGTACCTCAAGTGCGACAAAATATAAAAATCTGCATGTGTAAGTGGATATAACGAGTCGATAGTGCAACACCTAGTGATTTGAAACTGAGAAACCTGGAATAATCAATCATGTTTGGGTAAAACAGACAAAATAAAAATCGTCTCACCTTTCAAATGATCACAAGTATGCGCCAACAAGCTGCACCTAAAGACGCAAGTTTCTCTTGCAATGTGTTTATACGTACATATATAGGTTACGTGTGTGCTACTTGTCAGGCTTAACTACTTGGAAAACAAATGTAACGAGTCTGACGTGGTTGTCGTTTTCACCATGGTTTCTAACCATAAAAATGCCTCAATGGTTTCAACTGAAAATATCGGTTTCGATGGCAGCGAAGTACCTTTCGGTTTTCTTCTGTATTCTAGAAGATTCCATTTCAGTTTTCTTCGTTTATATGGAAACGGACAATGAAAGTTCCAACACTGAGATGTGTTGTGTGCATATGAGATCTGCATTCTCTGTATTTTATATTTTTAGCAGCATCTTCCATTGTTCTGATTGTTATAAGACAACTCATCCTAAGTTCTACAACAAATTACGGTGTATGGTAGATGTTTCAGTAGAAAGAGGAGGATAGTGTTGGCTGACTTGTTAAGATACAAAGCACAAGCTCTCGAGGATGCAGCCACACGCAATCGAGTTTATTCCAGAAAGAAAGTGATTCTCTGTTTACGTCAACTTTTCGAAAAGGATTATTTTTTTCATCAGCACATATTACAAAGAATACTGAAAGGCAATCAACGAGGAATCCAAAAAACACTGAGAAAAACCAGTTTTTAACGTGCCACATCAAAAATGCACAGGTCTCAAAATAAAATACAAACAAATAATCACTTTCCTTTTGGCTCAAATTTGGTTGCGTGTGGGTGCAACCTAATGTCTTTTGATACGGATATTACCCCAAAAGCTCAGAATCTAGGATTTTTGTCAATATTCTAATTTTGATTTACCGAAAATGAACCTAGTGCTTGTCACGAGCTATTCTCGTTGCACTCGCCGCGGATATTAAAATAAGATTCTAACGGCAGAAAGGGGAAATCTAGATGCGAAAAGTTTCTAATAGGTGCGAAAAATACCGGGATTAGACTCTTATAAATAGACTAACACCAAAAACATTCAGATATACCCTCCCCCTTTCAGTGCAATATCCCACCCCCATTTTTTCCCCTCAATAACAATTCCAAAAATGAGCAGGCGTCTATGAAACGTTGAAAACAAAGTTTGAACGACTGGATCGATTTTCAAAACATACAAAACTTTTTGTTCATCTTTGGCATAGTAGTATCTTTATGTCAACATTTCATATCAAAATCCGATCAGTGCTTTCCGCGCTATGTAGGAGCCAAGGATTATCGAATTGACAGAGAGACTGACAGAAAGTCGGAGTACGATGATTTTTCGTGATGGAAATGCAGGTAACATCGAAAAAACATAATATCTCATTCTTTAAATTTTTCATCATTATAATACTTTTTCGCCTATTGGCACGAGCTGAAAAGGCCATACAACTTTTAAGAAAGTTAGATTCTTTCATTTGATTGTATTTAAAATCATTTGCTATAATTACCAAAATTATAGATTAGATTCTTTGCTGAATGACAGAGACAGCATTGTGGATTAACTTTGGGTTAAATTATCATATTCGTGGGCATTATCATCTTTTCTTCACTTGTGGGTAAAAATAAGCTTTGTATCATTTACTGTGCTACAATTTTCTAAAGGTAACATTATTATGCTATATAATCTTATATTGGCAATATATAGCCGTATCACTACCGAAAATCAAAAACTTGATTGTAAAGTACTGGGAAAATCTGCTTGATTTCTTATTTGTTTCATACGCAAGGCGCCAGACAAGATAAAAACATAATTTCTAAGCGCACGTCAGATGCGAAGCTAATAATTATTTAACTGAATGATTTTTCCAACGGTCGGTCTTATATAATACATAATTTCAGGCATGTGAATCATTTCCTAGTGTGTCGAAAGATGTAGGTGAAGATTCCTTTTTTCCTGGGTTACTTAGTACATATATACATAATATGTATGATATATTATGTACGTTACAGCGACTGACTTCTGGGTGGTATGATTTCGAGGTGATTTTCCGCAAAATTTGAATACAGATAAAACGAGATAAAATTCAGTAAGCAACATGGAATGACATGATATCATGTTGTTCAACAGCTTCGCGGAATGAATTAATGTATACTATCTATAAGGAGTAATGCACACTGGAGAAACCCTGTTGATGAAACGTATTATATGACTCGCAATTGGTGTTACTACCAAACAGACACTAAAAGTCAAGACTATGTACACTGCGTTTCATAGAATGCATTTTCGCGAAACTTGTAAAATGGTTTCCCGCAACTTCAAGTTCACGTTTGAAATAATGATTCCATAATTTAGTCTAATACGTTCAAATTGGGGGATTTTCTTTTAGATCTCAAGGTTATCTAACTCATGTTCTAAAAGTCTAGGCACAAAATTCATTGGCTTTAACTTTAACAAACACCAATTAATATCATAATATAATACAACCGTGTTTACAACCAGGGTCATCATATAATCATCAAATCACGCCATCTTTGCCGACGCCTCCTTTACAAACAGGACCATCCTCTCAGCACCAAATACAATCAAGTTCACAAACGGGATCGTATTATCAACATACGCAACCAGCACACACTCAACAAACCTGCACAAGCTGACAGTGACTCGCAAACAGTCTCACAATATTTATCGAATTTTACCACTGATTAAAACGTTGTTCTAAAATAGCTTAAAGCATTGTTCTAAAATAGTTAATATACTTACTCTTAGATATTCTTGCTTTAATACACTGTAAATGGCAGCACGCGTTTGAGGAATCATATTACTGAGAGCGGATTTGGAAATACATGTAGAAAGTTTGAGATCTTCATATGTTCTCCCCGTGGCTAAAAACCTCAAAGTTGCAGATAACCGTTCATGTGGTGTAATGGAACACTCCATTACAGTATCAATCTTTTTTATTAACGGTGTAACTAAATCCAATAAATGTGGATAAGTTTCCTCATCCATGCGCAGGTAGTTACGAAAATCGTCTCGTTCATTAGTTAATTCTTTCATTAAATGAATATGAGAATAAGTGGCTCTTTTTTCAATCCAACTCTTCTGCGATCTTTTTTTTTGTCTTTAGGGACTTTTAACTTTTTAATTAAACAAACACCAGCTACTGCTAATAATTCGTCTTCGTAATCCATCTTCAGCTTTGCCCAACGACAATCTGAACTGTACTTTTTTAGACAAACTTATGCATGATTCTGGGCCGGTAAACTGTACGTTAGGACGCTCACACCAATTCAGTTTAATTTGCGCAAATTTGCATGAACAAGTTAATTTGCGCAATTTGCATAAGCGTGAAAACGTACCATAAGAGTGTTTCATGTGTAGAAAGAAAACTTAACCTCATGTAAACTGAGTTTTAGTATGAAGAATGCAACAAAAAGTGAGCAAACTGAAGTGAGGTGAGCGTATCTGGGATTATGTGCAAAACGAACGCAACGACGCACAAATATTTCTGTCCGACATCTGCTTGGTGGCGCTGTCATCGCGCACCCTGCGAATATTCCTTGAATTTAGATCCCATAGTTCCTGACTCGATACATGTCGCACCATGTACAAAGTTCAGTTTCCGGAGACACCTCGTATTAAAACGGAACTATCTTCTGTAAATCCTTTCATCAAATCATGAAATAATTGCCTTTACCATAAAAATGTTTAATTACACTTCGAATTATCTCCTGGAGCGATTGTTTCTGCAAATTTATCTTTTTCGAAAGTAGAATGAGTGACAGACTGGTTGTGTTAGGCTAATATAATGATAATTTATTTAGAAAGGAAATAATGCTTATGGAGATGCTGGCATTCACAAACATGAAAACTGATTAATGGATAAATCACGAAAGGCATATAAACATTATTTAAACGAAGCCAACTCTATACAGAGAGGCGTCACAGGTGTGTACACTAAACATGGAGCCTCACCACGAACAGCAGCAGTTGAGTGCTCAAAAATCCATCGTTGGAAAATCTGAAATATGACTGAAAATAAAGTAATTTCTGTGCAAACAGGAAAGTAGTTATCAGCTTTTTTATATTAGGAAGTGTTGCAAAAGGAGACATTATAAAAATCCTTGTCACAAGTAATTAATACTTTGTTTGTCCATCGACACGAACCGTCGGAGAACTGGAGCGTGTTTGAGATCAAACGGTGTTTTTTAGTTCACAAACAATCATTTCGATACACTTTGTAGAAATGCTCCTGAAAATCGCGGAGGTGAGCTAAAGCTTATAAAAAATTATCTTCGTATTACAATGAACCAAGAACGATTGGTTAATTTATCCACGTTATCAATTGAAAGGAAGCTTTCAAAAGAAATAGATTTTAATGAACTTATTGAAAAGTTTATAATAGTTTTGTCCTTCTTAATAAACAAAATCTATCTGAAGTTATTTGAAGATAATATACAAATATACGAATACATGTATTTTTGTTTTATTTGTTCACCATTTTGTTTTTAAACATGCAACAATTAAAAATATTTCACGTATTCTCTTCGCTTTTATCACTTCACTGTTATTATTATGTATGCGTAATAATGTTACCCATAATTATAATAATTATAAAAATAAACACAGAAGAATGAATTATAAATAAAAGATTTTTTTCATCCATTTGTGTTGCTAATTATTTACCCATTATTGAATGGTCCATTTAAAAACAAATGGGGGCCATTTAGTTTTTGCGCTCCGGGCCTCCGATGGGCAGTATTTACTGATATTCCGTCTGTCAGATTTTTTCATAACCTTATACATCAATAATTACTAACGTCCTGGATACACGATCAATGAATATAACATTCCAAGATAAATAGTGAAGGATTACAGTAAATGCTGATCGTATGACATTCCCCATTTGAGGGCAGATCCAAGGAGTTCCTCCCTCCTTAAATATAGACTTTAAAGGGTTGCAGCCGTTCCGCGCCGCGACAGATACGCGAGACTATAGTATCGATGCAAACATGCAAAAAATCTTGTCACTGTCTAATTTTCAAAATGGAATACTTAAATTCATATTTTAAATAATGTACTACATCGAGTGGGCTGGTCTCCTGTCGGTGGGGAAGGGCGTGTTGGATAGTGGGAGAAGTACCGTTTCAGTTGGCAAGATGGTTTGGAACGTTGAGCATCGTGTGTCGGTACTTTCAAAATGACGAGTCTGTCGTTCGAACGCAACGTGAGTTTCGCACTCATTTTCGTGTTCCACGTCATGGTACAGTACCAGACCGTAACACCATTTTGAGATGGATGGAAGCATTCAACACAACAAGTAATATGATGAAGAAAAAACCGCCAGGGCGAAACCGTACTGTTAGAACCCCCGAAAACGTGGACAGAATCGTTCCGTCCGTTTGCGTGCCAGTTCCCTAGGGATCCACGCGTCCTCTGTACGTCGCATCTTGAAAAAGGATTTAGTATTCCATCCTTACAAAATCCAAGTTTGTCAACAACTGTTGCCAGAGGATTATGACAAACGTGTTAATTTTGCACAGCTCATGATTGAACCGTTGGTTAACAATGACATGACACTGTCTATGAGTGATGAAGCACATTTTCATTTACATGGATACGTTAATAAACAAAATTGTCGACATTGATCTCCAGTGAACCCCCAACAGTTGCATGAGCACTCCCTGTATATTCCGAAAGTTGCAGTTTGGTCTACAGTAGGCCCAACGATGATATTCGCCCTTATTTTGAGGATGATGGAGAAACGACTGCTGTGAATTCAGAGCTGAACAACTTTCTTTTCCGGAACTTCGACGTCGACGTGTCCGTCTCAGAACAGTGTGGTTCCAACAAGACGGGGCAACATCTCACACAGCTCGCACTTCGATGGAACTTTCCTCGGCAAAAATTCCCAGGACGTCTCATTTCACGTCATGGCGATATTCCATGGCCCCCTCGCTCACCGGACCTGTCAACGGGTGATTTTTTTTTTGAGCTACCTGAAATCAAAAGTTTACCAAAGCAAGCCTCGGACCCTCGTCGATTTGAAGGAAGAAATAAGAAGAGAAGTAACCCAAATTCTTGCACGGATGCTGGCCGACGCAATGGGCTCATTTTGGGAGAGGCTTGATTCCTGCATTTCGGTTCAAGGGTGCCATATAGCAGACATAGTTTTTAGAACGTAAATTTTGTTTTACTCAAAAAATGGCATGTATTTCCGAGTATTTTGATATAATAAAATACGTTTTCACATACTTATTTTGACTGTACTACTCATTTAAAAACATGCGATCTCTCTGACGGACCATGTACTTCTTATTGCTATTTCATACGTTCTCGATGCGGATTTGAGTATTTCACAGTGACAGCGACAGATTTTCTGTAGACTCAGGATTCTATCTCAGGTTTTTCTCCATGTTCATAAAATAAACCTGGGGCTTGATTCTAAATGAGTTTCAACCGTTGAAATTGATTTCGATGGCGCCTTGTGACGATATACTTGATTAGCTATGATAATTGTGACACTGCCATGATAATTTGAATATAGAAGATCAATACAATCAGATGTCAAAATTATCATAGCGAATAAAGTATATCGTCACAAGGCGCCACCGAAATCAATTTCAACAGTCGAAACTCATTTAGAATCAAGCCGCTGGAGTGTGAGCATTCATAAAATACAATGGATTCTATTTGCACTTTCAGTCATACGAGTATACGACAATAAATTTTCAATTCAGGCTTGATTTTGTAAGACAACAATAAAATTCAAATGAGTTACCGCGACCGAAAAATTGCTTGTTGCGCATACATAAAACGTGTTGCAGTGTGTCAAGTTTTTCTTATATTAATTAATGCGTCGTATTCAGCGTGAATATACATATCTATTGCTGAAATGTGCTGGTAGAAGAAAAATTAATGTGGTCTTGACCTCAACACTCAGGATTTCACGCCCTAAATTTCAATTAGTTGTATATTGTCACCGCTTGTCGTCCATCATGTTGCTCGGAGTAGATCGTGTCATTAAAGACCAGAGCATAAAACGTTATTATGGAAGAAAACTTCAAAAAAATGTGCATTTTTGTCATGCACATTCTTACCTCATCAGGCAGAAGTTAGAAAACAATCTTTAGAACACAAATGATCGGCGATTTAAAAAAATATTAATATATATATAGGTAGCTTTAATTCCTTTGATCTTCTGACCGCCCAAAAAGAACTAGATTTTTACTTCCTACGCCACTGGCGAGGAAGTATTGTAAACGCGAAAACATTGAAAGTGAGCTATCTTTCATTTCCTAAATTTTTGAAAATGAGAAAACACATTTCCGTCGGTCTGTCTGTCTGTCTGTCGAACTGGTAAGGTTACTATTATGCCAAAAACGATACAACTTTGTAGTTTTTACAAATCGGTACCGTAGCTGCGGAGAAAAAGCAAAAAACAAAAAAACAATCGAGGCTCCTGGTCATTTTCGAAAAAATGTTTGCAGCGGTTAAACATTGGGGTGTAACTGCTGCAGGGAGTGGGAGTTTATTGGATGTCTCTTAACGTCAATAAAAGAAGTTCTTAGTATCCTTTCTTTAAAGTCTCCCTTTTCGGGTTATATGCGAATTAAAGTCTGAAAAATACTAAAAATGGTCATTTTCGATGTCTAAAGGTTCGGTTAAAAATTATTTTTGAGGTAGCCAGGTAACTAAATTAAAGATCAAACCTCCTCCTGCAAGACTCCGGAGAATTTTGAGCTTAGTTTATTTTAAGCCATTATTATTTAATTGTGACTAACGCGTCATGACGGCTGGGTCGCACTTGTCAGTATGCGGCTTTCGTATGCTAGAGAGACGCGCGCGTAGCCCGTAGCGCGAAATTAAGTATTAAATACGATACTTTAAAATAAACTTAGCTTAAAATACCATTCGGGGTCTTGTAATAGTAGGAGGGGGTCTAAACCTTAATTTAGATACACGGCAACTTGAAAAATAATAGTTTTTAAATGAGCTTTTGTGCATTGAAGATGACCATTTTTAAGTTTTTCCAGTCTGTTCTGTGGAGAACAATCCAAAAAATCTAAATTAACTTTGCCCGGAGAGAAAACATTAACTTTTTTGTAATGAGTTAAAAAAGTGTTTTAATAGATTTACGCGATGTCACCGCCCGGCAACCTCTTGATTTGTCCAACCTGATTATGAAAAATATCGAATTGGATTTTTTCCCACGAATGCAAGGTTTTCTAACATAAGGGGAGATAATTTCGCATAAATAGAGGTAGATCGTTTCGTTTCCTAGCCAGTGAATCCTAAATAGAAACTACTCATTAGGTATAGGGTCGTTGGTGATCGGTGATTAAACTTAATCAATACAAATGCAAATACTTCGCCACGCCTAAAACCTTCGTTTTCAGCATGCTGAATATTCGATTTCATGTAAAGGTTTACCAAGCAGAATTAAGATTCCGCTGGAATTTTTAGCGCAGTGTAACTTGTTGAATGAACGTCGAATTATGGTGTCCAAATATATTCATAATACCGAAAAGCATTTTATAAAATAAATACTGACCGGCGACCAAGAGAAAACCCATAAAAAGTTCGCATGGATAAGGGCCCCCTCGAAGTGTTGAAAAGCAAAAGTCTTACAATCTATACACATTATCCACACCGATAGCACGAAATATTCATTATATATTTATTTGATATTTAATAACATTTTTATGTTACTTAAATATTTGTTTTCTTAAACAAATATTTAATAAATATTTGTAATACTTCGAAGTTGAGTCATTTATTTTAACAGTGAGTAGATCTGATCAAAAGAAATGTTTTTTCCTTTGCCATTTTTCTGGTAAAATTAAAGTAACAAAGTTATAGCCCTTTGGAAGTTTGAGTACCGCCCTGCCTATTATATGCTCGTGTTTGGCGACAACGGATATAATCCGCCTGACCGGTTCATCGCATCGGAAACAAAAAAGCGAAAGAATTTGAAACGTTTATAACACGATGTTTTTCGTCAGTCGATAACGCGTAAGTGAATAGTAGTGTGTTGCGTGGTTCAAACGAAATCAAAAATGGCACATGTTTACGAAAATGCTGAACTTGTGGACATGATTCTTATTTACGGGGGGGCAGTCTTTACAAAATGCTCCCGGATGCATCACGGATTTACGCGAATCGGTTTCCCAATCGAGTGCAACCAACCCCTCGTGCCTTTGTTAATGTAGTACAAAGGGCTCGTGAATCAGGTGACTTAAGACCTCACAGGTAAGGGCATGCTGCTCCAAGACCGCACGATCAAATACAGGTCCGCACTGAAGTACTTGTCGGGAGGATACTTTATTAAACAAGGTAACATTTTTTTTTTATTTTTTTTTTTATTTTTACACACATATTTTGGTTTATCTTCCTTCTACAATCATTATCTGAAAATTAATGACTCAACTTCAAAGTCACCCTGTATAATATTATTATATACTTATTCTATATCATTTGAATATTCTTTTATAATATTCATTAAATATTTACTTTTCAATCAATGGAAAATATTAAATCTCCAATATTTAGAAAATATTCATTAAATATTTTCAGCTATGGCGCATGTGCGTGTAACCTCGAGCGACCAATAAGATAATAGCAAGCCGGCCTGAGGTGACCTGTTTGCCGGCATACATTTTGCCTGTGACTTGCACTATGATAGCGTACTTTCTGTATACCTCCAAGTGGTTCATTATTTGAGTGTTTTTTGTGGAAAACGGAAAAGGGCAAGTTTTTCGATAATTACATAGCTTAATTTAACTGACTAGTAAACATTATTGCTCCAGCTGAGTATAAAGGTATTCACAAGACCATAAATAACTAGCTTTGAAATGAAAGTTATTTAGTATTGATGGATTTATCTGAGAATGGATACGAAAATTATGTTCATAACATCCCAATGAAAAGACATATCGAAATACATCAAAAATGCTTTTTTAAATATCTCAATTATTATTATTTTTGTCGTAGTAAGTTCGGAAATTTTAACAGTCGAAAATACTAAACTTTTGTCCCTTGAATTATAATATAAAATCACAAAATAGTTATGGCTAAGTTAACTTCCTTACTAAAAAAGTCAAATTTTTACAAAATTTTCAAAAAACTTTTCTTTAAAAGTTAGTCAAAGGATCAAGTTGTGCTCAAACATATTTTTCATCAAGATATCTAAAATAATATACCAAATTTTCTTAAAAATTAACCAAATCTCGAACTATCACAGACAGAAAATGTGGGTGGAGTCCTTTTAGGTGCTTTATAGAGCTGCTTTTCGGTGACCCAGTTGAGCTACTCGGAGTAACTCACCATGCTCAGCACCAATATTGTTGCACTGCATTTTATATTCCCATAAATACACTGGAAAGCAGCTTATGTATTCAATACTTCATGATTCGTTTTTTTTCAGAGGAGTGGACTTGCAACATGCAGAAGAGGCTTAGAATGTTTTTTAATAATATTTTTCGAGCAAATTAAACCATTATATCTAGAATGAATTTTCTTTATAAACCCAATTTTATGTATTCCTTCAGGTTTTGCTAAAATAACCAATGAAAAATTTTCTATGAAAATATGTATCAGATTAATGCTTCAAAATCCATACATATTTACGAAAAATATTAGATATTGTATCAGAATATAAAATTGATATTTAAAAATCTTTCCTCATATATTTTCTAAATATTTGGAAAAATATCGCAAAAATATATGAATTATAGATACTACAAATATCTATAATGAATATTTTATAAATATATAAAAATATATTTATTAAATATTAAAGAAACTGTCGCTACAAATAATTAACAAACATTTTTTAAAAATACTTAATAGATATTTAATGCTATCGGGGCAGTTTATTATTTTCAATACCGGCCCCTCTTGCAACAACTCAGGGCTCCTTAGAGTGACGGGCATAATAGGGAGCTTGCCTCCTTTAGCCTTACCTTCCCACGGAACCTGCGCCCAATGAGCAAAATTCAGTATGTGATTTTCAAAAAAAATAAAATACGGTCTTCGACACTTACCCACCATTCACAGAAAAAAATCAACTAGTGTCTCGCCAAAACGTGAACTAGGCCACTTTCACGATATACAGACATCCAGATAATATTTTAACTACAACTACAAAGCGCACACAATATATTCAGCATTCAAAAACGTTTATCATAGTATTGGCTCCGCAATTGAGGTTTCAAATTTGTCAGCAAAGTATTGTCATAACTATAACAGTTAATCAAAAGCTGCCCGGCAGGTACCGTACGATAACTAATATTGTTTAAAATTTACTTTCTCTATCACTGCCGCTGAAGAAAATTTCTCCTTGGATTATACTAGGCGGATATCCATTTTCAAATCCAATAAATATTCTACATGGAATCACAACGCGATCTTAGCTACAAGACTCCTTTATTATACATTATTCTCTTCCTCTATGAAATGGCATCCAAAAACACAAACAGAAATTTAGGATCGAACCGTGGAGCTTCACTATATCAAAGAGATCTGTTGCAAAATGGGTATTCAAGAAAACAAAGGAAACGATAGAATGGGGAGTCAAAATCCGAATGTGATGAAAGGGACTACTCTAGAATGTCAACCGCTGATCAAATCCCAGAATTCAGTATTTTTCAGATTTTACGATCAAAAAAAATTCTGCGGTACCCTATTTTTCTGAATGGCGCATGTTCCAATGACAAAGGTTTTTTAAAGGATCTTCATGAATTGGATGTACATACTTCAAATACATAGTATCACATACTATTTGTTTTAGTTAGATGTGTCATTCACTATGTTTTTGCAAATATTTGCTGGAAAATATATATACATATATATATACTTCGAAGTTGAGTCATTTATTTTAACAGTGAGTAGATCGGATCAAAAGAAATGCTTTTTTCTTTTAACATTTTTCTGGTAAAATTAAAGTAACAAAGTTATAGCCCTTTAGAAGTTTGAGTACCGCCCTGTCTCAATAATAATATTATGTGCTCGTATTTGGCAACAACGGATATAATCCGCCTTATCGGTTCATCGCATCGGAAACAAAAAAGCGAAAGAATTTGAAACGATGTTTTTACTACAATGTACAATTTTATTCAGTTGTTTTCCGTCAATGTGTCAGTCGGTAACGCGTGAGTGAATAGTGGTGTTTGTTGCGTGGCTTAAACGAAATAAAAAATGCACATGTTTACGAAAATGCTGAACTTGTGGACATGATTCTTATTTACGGGGGGGGAGTCTTTATGCGGATCGGTTTCCCAATCGAGTGCAACCAACCCCTCGTGCCTTTGTTAATGTAGTACAAAGGGCTCGTGAATCAGGTGACTTAAGACCTCACAGGGGAGGGCATGCCGGTGCTCCAAGACCGCACGATCAAATACAGGTCCGCACTGAAATACTTGTCGGGAGGATACTTTATAAAACAAGGTAACATTTTTTTTAATTTTAATTTATACACACATGTTTTGGTTTATCTTCCTTCTACAATCATTATCTGAAAATTAATGACTCAACTCAAAGTCACCCTGTATATATATATATAACAACAAGTAGGAAAATAATGTTGTTATATACCTTTCTCCGCATGATCATATTCTCTCTCTCTCTATATATATATAACAAAAATAGGAAAATAATGGGCAAAATCGAGCGATACGTATTTCGGGTTACCTATCCTGTTCTGCTCGAATCCACTTTTTGCGGATTTTGCCCATTATTTTCCTATTTTTGTTATATACCTTTCTCCGCATGATAATTTACTCTTTATATATATATGTATATTCCAGCTGTAGGTGAGTATCCATGATATGAACTCAAAGAACCAAAGAAAATTATTACATCACATCTTCATGCATAGCTTTCTATAGCTTTAATCGGAATACCTACTTGCACATTGCATCTATGTGTAACTGAAACAGTCTTGCTGCACTTTGGTGTATAACTAACCATACATGTTCCTTGAATTCGACTGATAGTTTATCAATTTAGAAAGTGTTCTACTCCATCTCATTTTTCATGATTCTTATTTTGTATGATTCTTTTCGTATAATTTTTTGTGTAATCTACCAGTATAACAGTAACCTTTAAAAGTAGATGTCAAACAAGTGCCATGTGATACCACTGTTGGTCACTAAGAAAATGGGGCAATATGAATACGAGCTGTAGGTGGAATCTATAATATTCGAATTCACATTAACAATAACGGATTACTATAATCCGGAAGATATCGCCGGTGTTAGTGACATAAAAGTACATTTAAGCCTACATTTTGCCGAAAACTAAAAGTCCAAGGTCGCAAATCTATATTTTTCAATAGTCCGAATGAGGATTCTCAATACTTTTTGTCTATTTGATTAAATGATCTCTACCAGTCTCAACTGTTACCAGAATCGGTCATTGAGACAGATCAAAAGCATGCTGTTGGTTATAAATGCAAAATCTGCATTATAGTACACATTAAATATAGATGACATGTGTACTCAAGAAAGCCAGCTAGTCATCCTAAAAAGCTGTAACAATGGTATAAAGGGAGAGAAAAACAGTTGATGTCAATAATTAGAAACACTCTTCTAATATTCTTTTTTTTATTATTATAGTGATAGAATTTATTATACAATAAATTACAATGTTTTGACTCAGTTGGCATCTAATAAATAATTTGTTGATGTCAGAGAGGTGCTGTCATCGGAATCATGCAGTTTTGTTTCCCTTGTAGTGGTGTTACTTTGTTTTTCCTCTATTGGTATTTTTTCTTTTCTATGTGGTAGAACAGCCTCAAATGCCTCCTTGAATGTCTTACCTCCACTGACACCGAGTAAAATTTCAAACACTAAAAATTCCATAAATATATACAAAAATAGAAAACAAAAGGTATGTTTGCCACAAGTCATTTTAATTAGGAAATAGAAAATACCTTAATTCTGTAGATAAACATCTCATAGACCACGTTCTCAGTGATCGTGATAGTAAGATAAATTATAATGTAAGTGTTAAGGAAAATGCCCTGTCGGACCATAAGCTACTATTAGTGAATATTAAAGATAGCGTCAAAATTCATAAACCAAAGGTTATAAGCGATTTCAATATTTTGTTCAACAGAAGGTACAAACAGTGAACGTTACTACATTTCAACACCTGATTGATATAATTCAAGTCGGAGAGAAAAAAGTATTGAGAATACGTGAAAATAATAGCTGGATATATGAAGAAATACTTGAAATGATGGATAAAAGGGATAAAATATACTGACGTAAGTCAACACAACCACAAAATGTGAAATTAGTTGCGGAATTTAAAAAAATTAAAAACCGAATAAACAATAAAATAAAACCGATGAAGAATAGGTATTATCGGGCCAAGTTTAATTTAGCTGGTAGCAACATCAAAAAGCCATGGACGTTTATCAATTGTTTCTTTAAAAAGAAAACAAGGCTGCTATTGATTGTCTGACGGTTGGCAACATTCTTGTGCATGATAGGATAGATTGATGCAGTAAATAATTTAAATCGATATTTCTCTAATGGTAGTAGTTCTATTGCAAAAGAATTGGAAACTGAATTTAGAACATCAGGTTCAAATATTGAAAAAAGGAAGTTTATATGCATCACACAGATCTGGTAGACCTCACTGTTGAACAATAGGGGAATGAAACCATGCTAGAATTAAAAATAATTGCGACACCTGGCCATGATGGCATTTCAGTCAGAGATATGCTCAACCTCAGATTTTATATTGTAAAATATTAGTAAAATTAATTACCAATATAACTATAACTGGAAAATTTCCAGATGAACTTAAAATCAGCAAAATCACTTCACTTTATAAATCAGGTGATAAAAACTCTATGAGTAACTACAGGCCAATATCTAGTAATAGTAGTAATATCTATTTGTCTCCAAAATACACAACCATTACACATAGAATTATATAGAGAACAAATAAATGAAGAGCCCGCAGGAGGGTGGCCCTTGTGCGCGGGTAAAGGTAATCAGAAAATATATCTGTAATCAGTGTTTTATCTAAAATTGTTGAAAAAATCATCAAGAATATAATGATGTTATTTATAGATGAAAATACATTAGCTGACAGTTACCAGTATGGGTTCATAAAAAATAGTAGTGCACTTGTAGTTGCACTTGATTTTGTAAATTACATGTCAAGAGCTCTAGATGAAAAACAAGTGGTTATAGCAGTGTTTATAGACTTAAGAAAGGAATTTGATGTAGATATCAATGTATTATTGAATAAGTTACAAAATATCGGATTTATGGGTACTACGTATAATGTGATTAAAAGTTATTTACGTAACAGGAAACAATATGTGAAAATTGATGAAACTGATAGTGAGTGGTTATCTAGTGACTAAGGTGTCCCCCAGGTGTCAGTCTTGGGACCACTATAATATTCTCTATATGTTCTCAATCTAAAGAGTGCTAGGTATTTTATTTTTGCTGACAACACAGTTCTTTTCTATAAAAGAAATCATGAGCAGGCTCTGTGTGATGAAGTTAATTTAGATCTTGCTCTTTACAGTAAATGGCTATTCGAATAACCTAAAGATCAACATCAATAAAACAATATATGTAATTTTTAAATAGAAGAATACATTAATTGAAAACTTTAGTAAGTATAAAATTAAATAACGTTAAAGTAGAAAAAGTAGCAAGCATCAAATACCTGGGTTTAATTATTGATGAGAATCTGATTTGGTCTAGTCACATTAAAATTTGTTTGTACAAAACAATGTCGATGATAGCTGCTTTGTACTAAACCAGAGACTACTTGACTACAAAACGTAAAATAAACATTTATAATGCATTTTTCTTGGCACACTTTAGATATGTGTTACCTATTTAGGGAATGTGTGGTGGACTGAGTTTCATAAATCGCAAGTTAAATACAACGCAACGTTAAAGTAGAAAAAGTATCAAGCATCAAATACCTGGGTTTAATTATCGATGAGAATCTGATTTGGTCTAGTCACATTAAAATTTGTTTGTATAAAACAATGTCGATGATAGCTGCTTTGTACTAAACCAGAGACTACTTGACTACAAAACGTAAAATAAACATTTATAATGCATTTTTCTTGGCACACTTTAGATATGTGTTACCTATTTAGGGAATGTGTGGTGGACTGAGTTTCATAAATCGCAAGTTTCGCAAAATAGAATATTAAGAATTTTGTTCAACTATGATCGACTTGCCAACACGGACTTGCCAACAGAGAATAGAATGTTTGTAAACTAGATAAGCTTTTGGAATTAGACCCATGTAAAATGATTTTGAAAACTATGATAACCTACCAAATAGTGTAAGAAATGTACATGTATTCAAAAATTCTGTAAAATACTCAAAAATCACTTGAATTGTTGAATTTATTGTAGCTAAAATTCGCACTTTAAATGTTGTTGTTCTCGAAGCCAGTGTTTTAAACACAGATTAGAGTACTTTGTTTTCTATAAAATTTGTAAAAATTGACATGAATAAAGATTTGTTTCAAAAAAAATATACAATCATTTCTTAAAACTACTGAAGTCAAGATGAATTATTAAACATGCAGATAAAAACCCTAAGATATAGAATTACCTTGATTAATTGTCAATACTTTTCTATCCTTCATCCAGAAATATTCACTTATAGGGAGTTGTGCATGTGTGATACCTTGTTTAACTGCTTTTTCATGACAAATACCCTAAAAAGTCTTGAATAAATGCTTTTCTCTAATAGACCAATTATTAACTAAAATTTGAAGAGGGGGGGGGGGTAAGTGCTTAGCAGCAACTTGTGAAAGGAACAGGTGACAATTATTGGAAAAATGGTAAGGGTCATCTGGAGATGGGAGGGCTTCTCCCCCTTAAATCTGCGAATGGGACTAATAAAGTTGATTATTCATTTTAATTCTCAATTACAAATGTCGGATTATTATGGGATCAAAGCCGGATACAATACTTTAGAGTGTGATCAAGCACTATAAAGCAGTAACAACATGCATACAAGCCCATCTTCTGTCTTATCAAATTTAATAATGTAGTAACAATACTTAAGAGTATAATGGAAAAATTGCTATTTCAGAAAATTTTCAAGTGACAAAACTTCATATAAAAGTTGAAGTATCATTATGAAGCCACATATCTCTAAGCTTTACCTTATGTGCATTGTGGTCCACTAAACCTCCAATGATATAAACTTTATCTTCCTCCAATTTGTCTAATACATTTTCACTCTCACTGCTAAGATAAACTAGTTTTTCCTTGGGAAAAATATCTAAATAATCCTCTGAATGAAAATTAAGGTCCCAGTGCTCATGACCATGATGCCTTTCCATCTCTTTTTTACTTCTACCACCATAACTTGTCAAGTACAGTTGCATTGGAGCTTTTGCTCTTCTATTTAATGTGTATACTCGTAAAATCTGTTTTATGGTTTTAGCCATGTCTTTATCAATCATAAGATCATCAAAGCTTAAATCTACAACTACCCCTGTTTTACACGGACTGACTTTCATCTTGGCCTCTTTTAACTTTTTTCTGCTGGGCCCCAAGTCAATATTATGTTCCCTTGCATATTGTCTTTTCTGTTTGTTTTTCAGTCGTTCTTTCGCTCGTTTCTCCTTTTTCACTTGCTCCCATTTCAAGCATTTCAGATATTTTTTCTTTTGTGATTTTGTTAGTTGACTAATTTCTACACCATTGAAGTATTTAGGCGACTTGTCTGTACGTTCAGGATCGCCGTCCTTTTTATCCGATTCTTGAGGTGATTCTGAAACATTTTTTTGATTAATTTCATTTTCTAAAAGCCGATTTTCTGCTGTACTTAAATACATTCTGTTTAGGAAATTATGTGATTATGTTATTTAAAAAATACGAAAAATTCAAGGGTTGGGAGTTGGGATAGAAGGTTTGAAAAGGTGAGGTTAATTTAATCAGTCCAAAAACGTCAAAGATCATAAAACATCAAGCAACGACAAGATAAGCTGAAGATGGGGGTGCGTTGTTCAAAATGACCGAGGGATAAGCGATTCGGTTTCTGGCTGAATGGTAACTAGTCAAGGCGTAAATATTAATTTGAGGGACAAACAATTAGGTAGCGTATATAAGAGGTATTATGTAAAAAACCTAAAAAACGTAAAAATGACATTTTTTAGACTAGGCAGTTCTTAGTGTGCAAATGGTTCATTCCACGTTTGCTCGCTATGATCGTTGTTCGCTGGCGTTTAGGCAACACGTACAGCTACAACACGAGCTCACAATAAAGTGTACAACAGCTTGTGCTGAGTTAACATCTTGTAGAAAACCCTACAAAATGTCAAAAAACGACAATTATGCCGATTTTTTTGACACTGTATCGATTTTTTGTGACATTATGTAGGTTTTTCTACAAGATGTTAACTTAGCACTTAGCTTACGTGTCGCCTTAACGTCATGAGGCTTCAGTTATCAATGTTTGGCTCTGATGTGATGTGAAATCTGTTTCAGAGATGGCATTACTGGAGGTCTAAGCTCAAAAAGTATGTGTCGATAATTCTATTGGATTATTGTCTCAAATACACAACAGATTCAAATCCAGAAATTAGTTGAGCATCCACTTTTTCTTATCCATTCTGGAAATTACATAAGCAAATTTGCTGAATTTAAAAAATGAGAGATAAATAATTATATTCACTGTACACTGACGAATTACAAGCCATATACATGCTAACAGTAATTACACACAACGCGGGCGCAGTGGTATTTCCCGTAATTATCCTCAAGGTGTTTCGTAATTTATAACTTTGAACATAACCTCACAGAAAACAAAACACAAATAACCCGTCGAGCTAATAGATATACATCCATGGCAGCATATTCAGTAATGATTTTCTCACACAGCAAATATCACTGATTTTATACACATGCAGGCCAATACACATATCATCTAGACGCCATCTTGCTATTCAACCAACTTTCTTCTCGGAGATAAAAACTACAGCTACCGCTTACTCGGCTTCACGAAACATATACAACCAGCAATGCGTGTAGTTTAGTTGAGTCATTCCTCCATAGATGGACGCTTACAACGATCCTTGTAAGCAAACGTGTTATGACTGTTTGCACCCTAAAAACTACCTAGTCCGCAAGATGTTTGTTTTGGACGTCTTATAGGTTTTTTACATAATACCCAGACGGCTTTTGAGACCCCTAAGGGCACAAAATACTACTATATTCTTAGATAAACTACGACTTCATCTTTACTCTTAGAATTGACAGTATCTCTAGGGCTCGAAATGAAGGCCGACTGGGAGGCCTAATCTAAAAAATTTGCCTACAAATACGGTGTCGTTTTTACGTTGTGGTTTTGCAATTGAAGCTGTATTAGCCATTCAGATAGTCAAATTATATCATAGGATATTAATGAATGTTTGAAAATAATCACATGTTGCAAATCATTGTCCACATCCGTTTTTGTTATAAATTACCATAAACAAAAAAAAAATGCTTTTCTTGATGTTAACCACGTTCAGATATGTGGTTCAGATTCACCGCCACGTATATTCAACACTACCGAGCAAATTGTTGCCGTGGAAACCTGTTTCTTAGTCCGACGTTCTTCTTTCTTTTTCTTCAACGTATACCCCCCTGGGTTTGTTGTTGTTTGTTTCCACAACATTCTATCGTTCCAATCACCTTCAAGCATACTTCTTTTGGCCATAGCATTATTAATATGGATTTCAAAAACCTCTTTATTTTTGTCCATACCAATGGAGTGCTGGATGTTTTGCGTTCGTGTGATTGAGCAAGAAACTTCCATTTGTCTCCGAATTTCGTCTGACCTCTCCTAGTTTTTCAGGCATCTCGTCCTTTTAAGATCCAATTTGACGGTCCTCATCTTTCTCTCTAAACTTCATATGTTTATAGCAATTCCTTTATACTTCTTTTTCTCTATGACCTGTCTTACACAATGGATATTGTCCAGACACGATAATCAAATCCAAGCGAATAACCAAAATTTCTGTGTTATGTGCCGCGGTTATAATATGGTTCAAGATGACACACGGGTTGATGACGTCAGTTACACGAATCACTTGAACGCGTTGGTTTTAACCGCGGTTTTGTTGCAAGTTGTTTATTTTAGAAAAGCGCGTATATAATCTCTTATTATTTTTATTGTCAGTTAATAATCGGTGCTTTTTCGTCTACAACTGTATATGGAAAGTTTAAATAAGAAACCTTTCATAATATTCATGGGAGAAATGTTTTTTCAGATTTTTTTTTAATGATGGAACCATGGCTTTGTAGCTATGATAACTTTCAATTCTCTAAATTTTTCCGCATGTCAATGAAAACATTTATTGATTCAGCAGAAATGATGAAAAAAGAAATTAGCAAAACCGTATACAGGTGGATATCATCTAGTGAGTTTATATGGGCATATTTTAATATTCTTGTGGTATATGGCTACACAGCATACTTTGTTAAGCATAGGAACTACATTTAAAGTGTCCCCAACAACCGTAATGAGTATAACTAATAAGGTGCTCCACTTTATGGTAAAACTGAAGTCAGCCTGTATCATTTTTCTCAAAAATGAAGCTGAAATACAATAACAATATCCAATACCCGGCAAAATTCTAACTTGTCACATTTCAAATAATAACCAGAAATATAAAACTACTCTTGAGTTGGGTAAATACCACAATTTTGCGGTGATAACTATGACATATAACAGCTGATTCGTGACGTCACGGATCTTATAACCAAACTGATAACTACACTCGCTTGAACGGATTGGTAAATACCAACCCAAAATGGTAAATACCATTTCCATTTGGTTATCCGCTTGAATTTGATTGATCTTCCATTTGTAAGTCCACTCTGACCTTGGCTGAACTGGATATTTCCCTCCTCAATCTTGCCTATTGACACGATGGAATAAACAACCTAGGTAATAGATGGTATAATTGCGATTCCTCTATATACCATAATATAGTTATCACATGGCTTTTTATCAGTTTTTGTAAAAACGGGTAATGTAAAATTCGTAGCACCCTAATAAAATTTGTAGTCCTCCTCCAGTCTTCTTGAATATCCTCCTGATCAACCTTCAGTTGGATAAATAATATGTAATTATGCATTTTCTAATTAACACACTCCTCACACCAGAGAGTTGAACAGATTCGTCAAAAAGAACCGTATGTCCCATACTTATTTTGACAACCATCCCGTGTGTTCCGTGTCACTCGTGTCAGTAACAGGTTTCAGCTGTAAGTGGGGTGTTTCCTGTTTTGTGTTTTCGTCTCTCAGCATGGGCTCATCCACCTGACAGATAAATATTTATTTTGGAATTTTCTTAAATATTCAAAATAAAGTGCATAATTTGCAGCTAGTGATTTGGAAAATTGATGTAAACATTCACTCGGAAGCTGTCACGTAACCTCTGTGTCATGTCAATTAACCAAAATATTTCAAACAGCAAAGTACAAAAATCAAAGAAAAGTGCGATAATGCGACTTCAAGGCGACCTCATTGACGCTGATTTAAACATGGGGTTTCGCTCTGACATGGAGAACGATTCCTTATCGCCTGCGTACAAAATTCGTTTGTACTCCCTTTTCAGACAAATAGAAAAGGAGTTTGACGTGTTATACCAAGAAAACCAAAGCTTGCATGACAAGATAGATCTGTTGAATGAAAAACTTGAACGTGACACGTTCGACAAGCAAGATCTAGTGGATCTAGATAATAACTTATCCAAAGCCCTCACAAAGAAGCTAAGCACATCATCTCAAAAGAGTAAAACAGCACACAAGTTAAAAGCGCAAACAAGTAAGATAGTATCAAGCTTTAAGGCTCCTCAGTTCAATTGCTGTTTGATAAGGGAGTATACTGGTCATAAGGATGGGGTCTGGGAGGTGTCTGTGGCTAGGCCTGGAGTACCTGTTATAGGAACTGCATCAGCTGATCATACTGCTTGCATCTGGCATATTGAAAGTGGAAAATGTCTGCTACAATATCAAGGTATATTTGAAAACTCTATCACTTAGAATTAGAAAGATCCATGTCGTGAAAAAACATTCATATTGAGTCAGTACTTTGTTTCTTCATGAGCTCTAAAGTATTGCAAAAGTTTCAACTTCTACTGAGGACCTGTTGTTGGACCTTATTCATGCTTCTAATACTTGGCCATTACACCTCAAGACATTAAAAAATCAGGGCTCTGCTTTATGGAGTGCTTAACTCATTATAGGTGATTTGTAAATAATTAATAAAATTGTGGATTCTTTTGAAGATAATGAAATAATAAATTTGTAATTATAAAAATTGGGATTATCTCTGATTAAATACCATCTCAGAACCCACAATGACAAAAATTCCTGACCCATACTATCACTAAAATTTTCATTTGTTTTCTTGATGATAACTAATATGACTGTCATTTCAGTTCATAATACCTGAGACTACTTTTGAAATTCCCAAATTTTGATCTAATGATTTTATTGTGCTAGGTCATGCTGGTTCAGTCAACTCGATTCGTTTCCACCCTGCCAAGGATCTGGTCCTCACAGCTAGTGGGGATTCCTTGGCTCACATCTGGCAAGCAGCTCTAAACTGGGATACACCTAAAGGCCATTCTTCAGAAGAGGAGCTTGATGGAGATGAGATAGATGAGAAATCTGATACAAATCGGATCTCATCTCTTAGGACACCATTCCAAGAATTGAGTGGTCATTGTGGGGCTGTTTGTGCAGCAGAGTGGTTGTCAGGGGCTGATCAGGTGATCACTGCCTCATGGGATCGACTGGCGATCTTGCATGATGTTGAAACTGGGGCTCTTCTGACTACACTTACAGGTAACCAGTTTGATGTAAGACTTGATGAGACAAGGACAGCACAGATACATCATTTTGTCCTCTCTTCTTCTTTACTCCATCTGATTAGCAAAAAAATATTATGTCCTCCTTCAACTTGCAACAGTAACCTTGGAAACACTCACCATGATCCTGCCACCAGAACAAAAAATAAAAGTCTTCATATTCATTATAATGTCTTATATCTAATTGTAATTCCATCAAAACCAGAGCTTTAGATGTGTCATTGATTACTGGATAAACAAAGAGACAGATGAAATGAATGAAGTAGTTTTTTGTTATGTAAATACCTAATTATCATCAAACAAATTTAGATTAGCTATATAGCAAAGTTGATCTTTGGTCTAAACCAGTGGCTTCCAAACTTCTTTTTCTCTTAGATCACTTTAAAAATTTTGCTAGTTTCAGTGGACCCCTACCCCCCCTTCTCCCAGTTACATTTCCAGCATATTCTAAAACATTGTCAATAAGTGTGTGAAGATTAGATCTAACAATTCAAATTTTCACAGTGATAAAAGAAAGAAGAAAAATATTGATAACCTAAAACATAACATCTTCCACAATAAAAATCAACAGTTCGAAAAAATAGTATAATAAACCAAAATGTTAATGGGAGAGGTGAACTTGGTAGATTGACGAAGGTCTGCGATATTCAATCTGCTTCTTTTTTTGTTAATAAATTTGTAACAACACTAAAATCTTTTTCAAATAGGTATAAGAAGGTGCACAATATCAAAAATTTTCTCGCAATTTCCCACAGCCCAGATATTTTTCAAGTATATCTGCAAAATGGTTTATAGTCTTTTTTTAATTGTTTCCATCAGCTCCTCATTAGTACTAAGTTTTTGTAGCCCATCTTGTAATACCACATTTCAAATGGGTTTATGATGCATGATGGTATTTTCAATCTTTTGGGCTATGCTTGAATATACTCATCAAGATATTCTCACTGTGTCAAGTTTGGAAACTTTTACGAATATTGAATTTTTAAAAGAGACAACCACTGGCCTTATCAAAATATCATCTGACAACACTTTTGTTTCTTTCAATCGAAACGAGATACATTTTCGTGAAGGTTCATAGAATTAACCAAATTTAATTTTTCATATAATGGTGTTAAGGCAGACAAAAATAAAAATATTAACAGAAATATTTGTAGAATGTTCTTGTTAATTATGTAAAAAAAATTTGGTTTTATAATACCAACCAATATTCCATAATGTTTACATAATATGATGCATCCATTCTTAAAGCATTATGTAATTTGCTATAAAACTGCTTATATCCCCTGGGGCAGATAAATTATTCCTGCATTCTGATTACCAAATCGGATGATATCCTGAATATTTGAAATTTTTTATAATGCATCTGAAAGTAGTTTAAGCAATAAAATTAATGATTATTGAACGTTGACTATAATTTGGTGATGATATGGTGGAGCTGAAATAGAAAATCATAATAATCAGGTGACGCAAATCTGCTCGACTTTGACCTACTAATATGAATCTATAAACATTTCATATTCTCAATTCAAAAGACGTCTTCATTGGTGAAGTTATTTCCTACAAAGTCTCCGCAAAATACTAATATTTATTTCATAGATAAAACTCGCATAGCATGCGTCAGACTGTTTGAAAATACATACAATGTAATATGTAAACAACTGCAGCATGGGTATTACGACTCTTGAAAAGTAACATGTTGTCGGCTTTTTGACATTTTGTAGGTTTTTTGTTTTTTTGTGACATAACGTAGGGTTTTCTACAAGATGTTAACTTAGCACTAGCTGTTGTACACTTGTTGTGAACTCGTTTTCTAGCTGTATGTGATGCCTAAACGGTCTAAAGGTCTAAGCTGTAAGTTGTAGACTATAGCTGGAAGGAAACTGCAGTGCATAGGTGCATAGTGAGGATTTGTGTGCTAATAATTCCATTGGTTTTTTTTCTCAAATACAATTACTTGAGACGTATTTAAGTTAGTAATTAGTTGCGCATCCACTTTTTTATTCATTTTATAAATTACAAATGCAAATTTGCTGAGTGTCAAAAATGAGAGACAGATGAAAATAAAACCCCCCGTTAATGAACTAACAGGTGAGAAAATATGCTACAGCCAGGAATATTTATTAGATTCATTAGGTAATTACATTGTTTTTTTATTTCCAGAAATTTAAATTTTATAGAAATTTGTGTTGCAATGTTAATAGACAATACAAATGAGCACCTAGATGTGAGGTACTGTTACAATGTTTGATATGTGATGCTTCATTCCTACAACACAAAAAACGGGAGAAAGGACAACATATAAATGACCTGTCGAGCCCAACTAATAGATATACATACTTCATTGGCAGCATATTCAGTAATAATTTTCTTGCATAGCAAGTATCACTGTTTTTATACACTTACAGACCAGTACACATAATCATCCAGATGCGATCTTGTTACTCAACCAACCTTTTTTCTATCACATATTCTCAGAGAAAAACACTACAGACTACTCGGCTTCACAAACCATTTATTCACTCGGCTTTCTGCAACCAACAATGCATGCTTCAGCGTGTCGTGTCATCGAGTCATTCCTTCATAGATGGACGCTCACAGCGATCATAGCCAGCAAACTATTTGCACACTAAAAACTACCTAGTCTGCAAGATGACATTTTGTCGTTTTTTTTATGTTTTTTAGATTTTTTACATAATACTCCTTCGGGACGAATGGTACGCGTTAAACTGTCGGTGATTTGTTGTTGTTATTATAATGTCAATGGAGTGATCAAGGTTGTTGATTTGGGAACGCGTTACAATCGACAACACCGTCAACGTTGGTTGAGTTGGTTCAATTGCATTTTGTATTTCAACTTATACACTTCTAAAGATAAGACGAAAATTACGATCTTTACTGAAAATCTTATTGTGAATGGCTGGCCACGTCGACAGTACGATTGCTATGGATTCAGTGCAGACTATAAATTAGTCCGTTTGACGTGAACTGTCGGAAACGTACGACAGAACTTAATCCATTTCTACCCGACTGACGAGTAGGTATTGTAATCGCGAAAACATTCGCAAATGAAAATGATTTTTGCATGTTATATGGCATCTTCATCAAGAAAATCGTCTATAACTTGAACTGTATCACGAGATGTTGATGAAATTTTCTCACAAAGTTACCACCATGCCAAGGATAAAAAAGCTTTGTAGTTTGTAAAAATAAGTCCAGGGGCAAAAAGAACGATATAAAATAAAAACCGATCAATCTTAATTTTTGATGCTTCAGAGGCTTCTGATTAGTTTCTGGAAACTTGTTATCATATATGAATTAAAAGTTAGGGGTTGTGGGTTGAAGAGGCTGCGGACGTCCCAATTCAAGTTTTGTATCAGAAGGGCTAACTTGTGCCGAACTGATGCATCGATGACAGCGTTTCATGGAAGGTCCAGAGTCAACCTAATTGACACGACTTTTTGCTAAAAATTATAGACTTTTCAAAAAATAAATTTTAGCAAGTATCTTGCGTCCTAGCTGATTAGCAAACGAATTTGTTTTTTAGAACAGTTACTGATTAAAACATGAGAGTTTTTTATGATGGCATTGATAGCAGGAATACAAGGTTGTTCGTGTTTATATTTGTAAAATGCCTATGTGTGATAGAACTCGCAAAAATAAACACTATAGCTCATGTATGCTTATTTACTATTATTCTTTTCTTCCTGGGTGATTATATTTATTTTTTTAACGAAAAGGTGACTTCGAAGTTGAGTCATTTATTTTAACAGTGAGTAGATCTGATCAAAAGAAATGTTTTTTCCTTTACCATTTTTCTGGTAAAATTAAAGTAACAAAGTTATAGCCCTTTGGAAGTTTGAGTACCGCCCTGTCTCAATAATAATATTATAAGCTCGTGTTTGTCGACAACGGATATAATCCGCCTTATCGGTTCATCGCATCGGAAACAAAAAAGCGAAAGAATTTGGAACGATGTTTTTACAATTATTTCATTCAGTTGTATACAGTCAGTGTCAGTCGGTAGTGAATAGTGGTGTCTGTTACGTGGCTCAAACGAAATAAAAAATGGCACATGTTTATGCGGATCGGTTTCCCAATCGAGTGCAACCAACCCCTCGTGCCTTTGTTAATGTAGTACAACGGGTTCGTGAATCAGGTGACTTAAGACGTCACATATGGACGGCATGCCGGTGCTCCAAGACCTCACGATCAAATACAGGTCCGCACTGAAATACTTGTCGGGAGGATACTTCCAAGGTAAACTTTTTTTTTTTATTTTTACACACATATTTTGGTTTATCTTCCTTCTACAATCATTATCTGAAAATTAATGACTCAACTTCAAAGTCACCCTGTATATCGACAGATCTATTGTAATGAAAGTCATTGCTTAATAGAAAAATCCGAGAAAAATCAAGATTCAACTCTGCTGTAAGCTTTCAAAGCATCAAACCTAATATTTGATAAAATGTAGTTTTGTCAGAAAGGCTTCCGTCATTTCATTATCGACAAACGTGTTTTTACAGGGCACGATTCGGAACTGAATCATACAGCAACACATCCATCGCATAAGTTAGCTGTAACTTCGTCTAGAGACACGACGTTTAGGTTGTGGGATTTCCGGGAACCAGTGCATTCGGTGTCTGTTTTTCAAGTAAGTAGCCAATCTGATATTCGACCAGCAGAGGTAGACAGAGTACAACATTAAACTACTCATAAGTAGTACACAATGAGGAGCTCCAAAATAGCTGCTCAATTGAAATATGACAGATATTTTCAGTTTTAAGTTTGCTTATTTACCTACCGGATATTCAGCTTAACAACTGTGCGTCCTACCACACATTCTTAATTTACGTACTTTGCTTTCCAAGGGTCATACCGAAAGCGTCACGTCTGCCGTATTTACTCGTGAAGACAAAGTGGTGTCAAGCTCAGATGACCGTACTGTTAAAGTATGGGATCTTCGTAACATGAGATCACCAGTGGCGACAATCAGGGTGGACTCAGCTGTGAATAGGTTATCTGTTTCGTCAAATGGAATCATTGCTATTCCACACGACAACAGGCATGTTAGGTAAGAATCTTTTAATAAATACGAATGAATTTGACACATCGTTTTGACTTTTCTCTATTGAAAATGCAATTTCTTCCCGATATATCGAATATCGAAAATACGAGCTCGGGCGTCTGATATACAGTACAGGTCCAACATGGTACAGGGTGTTCGGAAGGTCAATACCAACCTTTTAAGAGGTAATAATCAATCCCATTTGGATCATATGTAGATACATACCTATATCTTAGTGCAAAGTCGATCCATTTTTTTAGTTCCACGGAGTTTTGTGAAATCCTTGAAAAAAGCCATAATCATGCGATAAATCATCGCTTGTTCAATAAAGAAGAGCAGCTCCTTTGTTCTCTTATTTTATCATTTATCTTGATAAATAGTCTCTATACATAATTTTCCAAGATATCGAAATATCGCGTAGACGTTATAAAAAATAATATTGGTTTACTAAATCGTTCGATTTTCTAACGCTTGATGGCTTTTAGAACGAATTTACAGAAAAAATTGACAATAGTGTAATTTGAAATCATTGAAGACCCTTTCCCGTCTTTTGCTCTTTCTTGTGGTATATGATACGAAACGATGAATTAATGAAGCTGCATCAGAAATATTGGTTCACATTATTAGAATGAGCAAACAAGTAACAATTCTGTTACTTTCAAGTGCTTTATCAGAAGAAATGGTTGAGAAGATTAGCGTTTTATTTTCTACCACATAGTATTAAATGGCGTGTCACGGTTTCGTACTTGTGGTGTGTGTCGTTTGCTCTGAAGTTTTGTAATGTTTTTAGAAATGTTAATTATATTTTTGGTTTAAAATTTTATGGTTGCAATATTTTGAATTTGTGCGGTTGCCGTATCTTACAAGTGAATCTTTAGAAAAGCTACATGCACTGTCAAACCCAATCGCTCCTAGTAAACTGACTACTAATAAGAATACGAAGCAATGGCACGAAAATATATGAAAAGTAACAATTTACATTTTGTTAATTGAGTAATTTTGTCACTTTTAATTTCGCTTGATCCAATATTTTGGATATTTTAAAAATATGGAAATATCGATTTGTATGAGATACCATAAGAAATATCTGAAGTGGGGGAAGTTTTTTAATTGATTTTAAATTACACTGTTGCCAAATTTACCAGCCATATTTTTTATAACACGAGTATCCGATCTTTCGATAACTTGAAAGCTATTTGTATGTGAAGATTATATATCAACATAAAGGATAAAAATAGGAGAACAAAGGAATTGTTCTTCATTATTGAACAAGAGATGGTTTATCTCATAATTTTATTCTACAATTTCCCAAAATGCGACGTAATTCAAAAACGGTTTCACTCTGTACTAAGGTTTATGTATTCCAAGTGGAGTGTACTATGAAAATGTTAGTATCTATCTCCCGAACACCCATTATGTTCTGCCAACCTCGCATCGAGAATCGATAAAAGACTCCATCCTCTGTTCCGCTCCACGCCTTTCCAAGGCATGCACCAATATATCGAGAGCACCAGCCATTTATCACATAGCCATTTAGGGCTCGCGCAGACAGACAAGCGGTCGTCCGGTCTATCCCTCTTATAAGAGAGGAGACAGGAGGCAGTTGCGAACACTGCGTTCCATTTTACAGTGCCGAAGCGTCCATATAACCATTGTTACCATTGGTAACAGTTAAAAATCTTAAAACTAAATAATTTATGACCAAGTACTGTGAAATAAATAATTTCATTTATTTGTTTACCAACAATATGTACTAGCAGTTTAGTAAATAGCCGATTAGCCCCACGAAAATAATGCGCCCTTTAATATTGACTAGATTTTGCGAACGCGATGAAGGCGCCTCGCCTCGACTTGGTTGTCGGTTGTTACCATTTTCGTTTATGGATACACGTGATAGTTCGTCGCTGTCGGCTCGTGTCTGATCGCGGTCACCCAAGTGCTTGGGCAGCCGCGATTATTATGTGGACTTGTTACCATTTTTTGTTTTGGTTACTCACTTCGTTAGTAATCGTTTTGGTTGCCGACTGTAGTGTGCGTGCAATTAAACATGGATGAGTGTCGCTGCGTAATCGATTAACTACTTGAAAAGTCATTCTCCTTATATAATTTTGAAGAAAAAAAGGAGATAATTGAAAGTGGAATACAACACTTATTTTAGATAATTTTAAAAATTAATCAAAAAATGTAGTACCATATTTTAAATTTAGTTGGTATATTGAAAACTCTTGGTTATGTGGTTGCAAGAAAAACAGATTGTTTTGTTAGCCATGTCTTCTGTTTTCCACAGAAAATGGGTGGACCAGCAATGATTTAAGTAGTTTTAGGGTTCTAAAGAGGAGACATGAAATTTCTCCATTACATCTGAGATGTGTAGCCAATTTGATTCAGTTTGGCAAAACAAGAATCGAAAGTTGTCCTAAAAAAACTTTTAGGCAGCACACTTATGGATGCTGTATGTTTTTTGGCCAAACAAGAATTACCATTTCGGGGTCATTTTGAAGGGGATAACTCTGACAATAGAGGAAAATACTGGGAATTGTTAACATCAATTGCCAAAAAAGATAAAAAAAAATCCTAACATCTAGAAACGTCTACTATTTTTCGGAAGGCTTGGATTAGTCATAGCATAAGACGATGAGGTATATCAAGTGTCCCAGACGCCCAGTCCAGCAATTTTTACCTTAATTTAAAAAAAAAAAGTTTAAATACAATACCTAAAATAAGCAATAACTTATATCTGGGAGGGTCAAGATCAACCTTTTTTAATGAGATTTTTCGCATCCGGTTTTGGTAACAGTTTAGAAAAAGTCACGCGTCGCCACTTCCATTTTACGAAGTTTACTTGTAGGTGAAACATGTGCGCGAGCCCTTATAGGCGATTTTGGCGGAGCAATAAAACTATCAGTATCGCTTTTATACCTATATCTACCTGAGACATACTCATGCCGTGTTCCCCTGAGAATGATGACTTTTTTGTGTAAGTTTGCAACTTGTTCTAGTTTTTTGGTTCTACTGACAGAGCTATTCCACTATCTAATCCAGTTAACATGTTGGGGATCGCTCCTACAATTCTAGAACGCCTTAATGGCCCCCTTGATTTTCATAGTTTCCTACTGTTCCGCGACAGCGCTCTCTTTTGAGGTTATGTAACAAATATCTATTTGCATCAAATTTTTTACAATTCAAAAAGAAAACATAGCCTCACAATAGGAGAGCGCTGACGCTGATACGGAACAGAAGAAATCTAGAAATACCCCAGCCTGAAGGAGAGAACATACTATGAAAATCAAGGAGGACGTAAAGGCGTGCTACAGTTGTAAGAACGACTAACGATACGGCCCTTAGATGCTTTTAGTTCCGCCGAGACATCGAACTACGGTAGTCCAAAAAACATGTATACGTAGATATATCGGATGTAAGATTTTTAATAAACTCAAAGATGAAAGTAGGAATGAGACAAATATAGCTGCTTTCAAAAGAACTGAAGCATTTTTGGTAGACAAATGTTTCTACACGTTGGATGAGTTTGTTGTTTAGATAAATGTTTAATCCGTCACCACTGTTTTTGTTTTGTCACCTCTGTTTTTGTCGAGCTTTTCATTTGTTATAGATTATTCTGTCCCTTTCAGCAATGAAATAAATTATTATTATTTATTATTTGCTTATTGTGTCATCGCTCCGTTGCGTTTGGGTGTTCTACAATCATGCTTGCCACTGTCAGTCTGACAACTTACTTGTCATGGATGTGCGAACGGTGTTGATCTTCGATACAAAATATAGCAATTCCTGGAAATACAATCATGCTTTCTTTATGTGTGCATGATCGAATAGCATCTATGTTAAACATCGGTTTGTGCAATATGCAGCAAGTAAATGTGTGAAAAGAACTATGAACTGATTGACAAAACGATGCTTGACTTATATGCTGATTATCTTGCTTTTTGCAGGTTGTTTGACTTGTGCGGTCAGCGTTTAGCTCGATTGCCTAGATCCAGTAGACAGGGCCACAGTAGGATGGTAGCCGCCACTGCTTGGTCGGATGATCCAATTAGTAGCGCGAATCTCTTCACTTGTGGATTTGATAGGAGGGTGCTTGCATGGTCTGTGTTGGCTGCATTGAAAGATTAAATCACGGGATTTGGTGGTAAGTCAATCACTTTGATTGGTTTGTTTTTGGCAGTTCTGCAGGATGTCGGGTGCATATCACTTGTCAATCGGTAGCTTGATTTTGTATGAAATCAATGTATAATTCAGAAGAAGATGAAATCAATGGCTTTCTTGGTTTTTCTCCATGTTTCTCCAACCGCTAAATGAAGCGACAGATGTAGGATAGACTGTTTCTCAATTTTATTCACATAGTTCGAAATTGTCTAATTGTCAAACTGACGAAATGAAATTGACAGGATACAATTTTACCAGGTGTACAAGTATGAAATGCGGATTCCAGTCAACAAATGACGCACCAATGCGCCTTGTACCGATTACTTCAACAAGCTTATGGTGAACATGCTCCATCGCAAGATACGTTTGAAAGATGGTTTCTACGCTTCAAAAGCGGTCACTTCGATGTCGCAGACAAAGAACATGGAAAGCCTCCAAAAAAATACGAAGATCTGGAATTGCAAGCTGTGTTGGACGAAGACGACTCTCAAACTCAGATACAACTTGCAGAGCAATTCGGCGTTAGTCAACAAGAAGTTTCCAACCGCCTACGAGAGATGGGAAAATTTCAGAAGACCGGTAGATGGGTACCGCATGAGTTGAATGGCCGACAAATGGAAAAGCGCAAAATCAGATGTGAAATTTTGCTCGCCGGTACAAAAGGAAGTCGTTTTTGAATGACATAGTTTCAGGGGATGTAAAATGGATTTATTTTGAGAATCCCAAGCGCAAAAAATCATGGGTAGACCCAGGCGCACCATCCACATCGACCGCAAGATCAAATCGCTTCGGAAAAAATACCATGTTCTGTGTTTGGTGGGACGAGAACAATTGACCCATTTGAACCGTGCGCTGCTTGCAAAAAGGCCAGAATACCGAAAGAGGCAACACAAGGTCATTTTTCTTCATGATAATGCTCCATCACATACGGCAAAACCGATTTGCGACTCGTTGAAAGCACTCAGCTGGGCCCCTACGCGGCTTACTCACCAGACTTGGCGTGGTATTCACAAATTGCCCGAAAGATGGAGCAACTATATAAAAAGCGATGGCGCGTACTTTGAATAAAGCACTTTCTATAATTTTTATAAATTTAACGTGTTTTTTTTTGGACAAAATCCTCATTTCATACTTGTATACCAGGTAAATGGCATTATCATGATGTTTTTTGTGTACATTATTTATCTAGGGAGAGAAATGCTACTTCTCAGAATGGTGTTCAGCATGGGTATTACGTATCTTGAAAAGTGAAATTATGTCGGTTTTTTGAGATTATATTGGTTCTACAAGCTATTAACTTAGCTCTAGCTGATGGAGACGTTGTGAACTCGCTTTGTAGTTGTACGTGTTGCCTAAGCGTCATGAGCTTCAGTTATCAATGGTTCTGATCTGATGTAAAATCTGCTTCACAGATGTCATTACTGTACGTCTATGCGGTAAGTTGTATACTATAGCTAGAAGGAAATGGAAATGCATAGGTGCATAGTGAGGATTTGTGTGCTAATAATATGTGTTGATGATAATTCCGTTGGATACTTGTCTCAAATACACTTACTTGAGATTCATAGCCAGATATTACTTCCGCATCCACTTTTTCTTATCCATTCTGGAAGTTACATAAGCAAATTTGCTGAATTCCAAAAACTAACTAGATAATAAATAATTATAATCACTGTACACTGTCGAATGACAAGTCATATACATACTAATCGTAATTACACACAACGTGGGCGCGGTGATGATTTCCTGTAATTCTCCTCAAAGTTTTTGAAAACACAAAAAACTGTAGAAAATCGTAATTTCTAACTTTGAACATAGCCTGTCTTCAGGAAGAACAAAATTTAAATAACCCGTCGGGCGCAGCTAATAGATATACTTCATTGGCAGCATATTCAGTAATGATTGTCTCACACAGCAAATATTACTGATTTTATACACATGCAGACCAATACACATAATCATCCGGATTCGATCGTGCTATTCAACCAACTTTCTTCTCAGAGATGAAAACTACAGACTACTCGTCTTCACAAAACGTACGCAACCAACAATGCGTGTAGTTGAGGCATACCTCCATAGATGGACGCTCACAACGATCCTAGTGAGCAAACGTGGAATGACTGTTTGCACCCCAGAAACTACCTAGTCTGCAAGATGACATTTTTTAAGTTTTTTTACGTTTTATAGAGTTTTTTACATAATACTCGTGCCGGTCACTAATCGTGACTTCTCGGGCTAGTAGTGAAAAAAATATATTTCATTTTTGATTTGTACATTGAGAAAGATCGTCGAGGTGGCAGAAACGTCAGTAACCAGTCATTCCTATATTTGTGGTTTCATTTATCGGCCAGAAAAACAGAATTATCAACATGAAAATCACAGGTTGAGATTCAGATGTTAAAGTATACGTGGCTTCTTCATCCTTAAAGATGTCTGAAGTACTCAACAGGAAAAGGATTCAGAAGTTATATGATATCACAGTGAGCAAACCCGAATTAAAGTGTGCAAGGTCATCGCAAAGTGATTAAACTGATTTAAGATGGAAACAAGCACGCATCGACCGTCAATCCAAGGCGCTGAACATGTTCTTATATTAAGTATGAAGTTTATTTTTGAACAAATTTTACTTTTTACTTACTTTAACAGGTGGTGAAGTACTTGGATGAATTTGGATTGTGAAATATGTCTTATTCCGCAAACATCATCGATTTGTTCTTTTCTATCACTAGAAGAGATTCGACTAATATTAGTTGGTCAGTGATGATAATGCTGATATATGTTGCACATACTCGCCGCATAGTCCAACATTGATACGAATGAAATTTTATATTGATAAACCACACTGTTTAAATGTTTGTCAGAAACACGCTGCCACCTCTACCTTACAGTGGTCATGAAAAGATCAATGAAAGGGACACAGGTCATTTCTAAGGATAATTCGCTGGATCTAAATTAAGTTCCTATATTAAAAAACGTATTTTACTGATGCATTTTTTAGAAAATTGGCTACAAATAAAGTATTCTGGATAAGGCATTGGCTATGTTCACCAGCACCCGGCAGCTTTATCTTAACCTTGCCAGTAGTTTACTGATTGTTTTTTTTATTATTTTACAGATTCGTATTGAAAGTCATAACAAGTTCATCATATAATTTGGTATTTTAAGTCTACGGCTGGTGTCACTGTAGGTATATAGTGTGATTTTATATTCTCTCAAAGAAATATTATTGTACAGGGTTACTGAAAACAATCAAAGTGCATAATGAGTTAAAACCATTCCTTTCTTGTTCTTCTTCTTCATGTTTATTGCTGGTTTTAAGCTCGGTAAAACAGGTTGTCCGACATTTGTTCTCATAACAATGAAGCTTTTCTATATTATATTGTATTGTTTATTTAGACGTCTTTATTTTTAAAAAGGGCTGATTAAACTACATCTAGAATTTGTGAACTAAAGGACTGCAACATCAGTTGATGACAATCCATACCTCGTCATTATTTTACTTTATATTTATTACATTAAAAGATGGTATCTCCCGAGGTTTCTTTAAGTAGGATCTCTGTCCCGAATACCTACAATAGAACTTTATATTGTCACAACCTGCCATTATAATAACTATATTGTATTGCAAGGCCCTGGAATGGTTGTGTATTTTGGGTACATTTAGTTAGTATTTCTGGTTTGTTAGAGGTTTTATTGCATTTTTTGTGTCGCGTTAAATGTTGATGAACGATTTATCATAAGAATGTTAAACTAGAAGGAGGAATACGTATCTAAATTTGCAAGCTGTATGTTTCCTATTTTTTTGTGTCGCGTTAAATGTTGATAAACGATTTATCAAAGGACTGTTAAACTAGAAGTACGAATACGTATCTAAATTTGCCAGCTGTATGTTTTCTATTTTTTATTTGAATTATTTTTTTTTCAAAATGGAGCATATTTTCAGAATGTGTATTTGATGGTGGCTTAGCTCAGATTTACAGTATTTCGTAAATTGTAGTAACAAATTTTGCGTTTCATGCTCAACACCTTCAGTTCAGCTGTTTGACTGGCAGTTGAGCAATAAGTGGATGTTTTTAGGGTTCTGCTCCATTTCTTTTTGTAAAAATTCGTCGTTTAAACATTATTATTCACTACAGAACTGATTGTAAATTATGTAATTCGAACGCAAGTGTTTTCATGACTATATGATTTTCCTTCTTGTTGCGCTACTGTTTACCAAATAAGATGGAATGCCGTTATTTTAAATGACAAATGTAGAGGAAAGTGGCCTATTATCGGATACTTTTTTGTTTTAGGGAACAAAAAACAGTTAATATCTACCTAGAACTATAACATGTTGGTAATTATTTACATAATATGTCTTCTTGCATAATTTGGAAGCAGATCACTCTAACTCATTATTTTTTTTTCGAAAATCGCATGGGAGTGCAAAAAGCACTCTTTTAAAATTGGGTTCCCCAATATCGGATATTGGATGTTCCTAATATCGCACATGTTCGATATTAGGAACTCAAAGGTTTGAAAGAAGATCAAAGGAATTTATTTTCATGTTTTATTCATTTAAAACCAAGGAGCAAAATAACTTAACAAAATGAGAAAAAAAGGTAATTAATCTCAACAAATTTCATAAAATGTTTAATTAGTACAAACAATTTTTACAAATAAAAGCTGAATCTTGTCAGTCGTCGCGCATTCATGAGACCAACGGAAACATTAATTGCATCTTATCCATTTTTCCCCTCTTTGTGTCATTCGAATAAAAATTGTTACAGTATAGACACTCAGTCTTCCTCATCTCTATCCATATCATCATCACTGTCAAATAGTTGCACTTCTGTTTCGGTATCTTCACTAGAAGAGTTTAAAGACCGCTTAGCTATTTCCTGTTTTCCCTTTCCTTTGATATTGTCCTTTGGTTTCTTCTTAACTTCAGTTTTTTTTCTCCTTTTTGACTTTGTTGGTTATTAAATATAGTCTTGGAAACTACTTTTGATTTTTTTTTGACTAAAGCATCTAGGAGTTCTGATTTATATGGAGATCCCTTTATTAAGGCAGTTGCACCATGCCTTCCTTTCTTACTAGTAGACGCATTAGAACAACTAATCTATATAATGTGCCGTAATTATAATTCAGTTAATAGCGTTTTAGATATATTTTCGTTTTGTGCGACTTTGGGAGACATTAATGCGTATTGTTGAGTGCTGGGTAGGTAAAGCTACAACGCTTTTTTTCCTCGCAGTTCTGTTTTGAGGTTTTTTGCAGCGTTTTAGCTTTCTCTACATACATCCACTACATGCATTTGTTTATATTTTCATGTTTATCCACCCTGTAATTGGCTATGGCTGTTAGATGTTGCTAAATAAATAAATAAACAACTGGGCACAGGACTGATATCTGCCGGTTCTTGTTTGTATTAGGAGTAGAGCTTTTTGTGGTATCGTACATTATGATCTTCTTCCTTATTGTAGCTTAAGGTTCCACGTCATCTTCTTTGTTCTCTTTTTCTGGTGGTCCTATCTGAATTTCTTCTTGACGTGGTTGAGGTGGGGTTGGAATTTTTTCATGCTGGGACTGTCTAGCAAAATCATCGTCTCTAAAGATATGTTTGTTAAGTGGAAAAATACCGCATTTTCTAAAACCATTCACCGCCACCTCAACACTCACAGCACAAAGGTAGGCCATTCCTAACAATTCTGCTACTTGATAATGAGTCACCACTCTTCCAGGGTTATTTTTGAGCTACGATTTAATTTCTAAGGAATAATACGTCTTAAAGGGGGACATAAACGCCACATCCAAAGGCTGAATCTTATGTAAACACAAAATATGAATGTATTTTTCTCGAGCCAAATCAATTAAATCGATGTTGCGGGTATGAGAGTAGTGCCCATATAAAATTAATACTACTGGTTCGTCTTTTGTCGGTTTATCACATTGTATGAAATGTTGAAGCCAATCTGTGAACAGATCATGTTGAATCCATCCAGAAGAGTGACATCTGGCAAGCGTCACAGGCGGAGCTCCGTTTAGAAGTTCTAGCTTCATATTTTTCTTGGGAATACTAGCACTGGTGGTACATAGATTCCGGTAGCGTTCATACATGTTACCGTAGTAACAAGTGTTCCCCTTTCAGAAGCCATCAGGGCGCCAGTTGCCTTTTACCTCGTAAGCTAAGAACTTTTGAATGTTTATGTTGGACTGGTCTAATGCCGGTTTCGTCTACGTTAAACAATCTTGCTGGGCTTAGTTTAATTTCTTGTAGGGCTTGCTCCGAAAGATCGAAAATTATCGCGCAATTCTCTTGAGTAAACCCTTTCACTCGAGCAGCTGATACGCCTGCTGTTTTCTAAAACTTAGCTGAGGATGTCTCTTTGGAAAACTCTGTTGCCACTTCCTTCCAGCACTTGATTTTCCCACAGAAAAAGGGTGTCGTAATCCGGAACGCAGGCCCTCGTTCTAGTTTTGTATTCGTCAGTACATCAACTGCCTTACCCGATTTCACATAATCAACAAGAGTGCTTCTCGGGACTCTGTATATTCCGGACGCTTTTAAGTAACCCATTTCGTTGCTTTTTACGGCATTTACTACCAGCTCCATGGCTTTTGTAACCCATGTTTTACGATGTTTTGTTTTGTTGTCGGTTCATCTATAAAAACATAAACCTATAGTTAATTACCTACTCCTGAGTAGTTCTGTTGAAATGAAAGCTGGGACGTCATCAAAAAACATTTTATCTTTGCCCAATACCAAAAGAAAGAAGGGGCCGCAGATATTTTGGGGTTGACGTCCGACGATTATTTTAAACGAACATCGTTTTAACTGGTTCCTAATATCAGATATTAAGGAACCCAAACTGTGGGCACATAACTTCGCTGAATTCATTACTTTGTTTTACGGAGAAAAATGCATTTGTCCTATGAATTTAGTATTAAGTAAAAGTCTGAAGTCTACTTGATCCGATGGTATATAATGAAAGAACAAACTCACCTTTTGGAAATAAAACGTCACTAATTAGGGAGTGTTAAAATATTCACATGTCACAAATATGTACATCAGCAGAATGGCGCACTCAACTAAATTGTAGGGTGTCTGCAATTTTAGCAAAAATGTTCTGCATCATTGTGCTCTTGATTAGTACAAAAGTTCACAAATGACGCATCCTAAGAAAAGAAATATAGCGATATCCGATATTAGGAACCTATGCGGTATTAGGCTACTTTCCTCTATGGTTTTCAAATAGTATTAACAGTAGAAATACAAAGCACAAAGCAGCAGCAAATAAAATTATCATTAAAATCTATGTCGTTCCTATTCCCTGACGTTAATTCACGCTGATATGTTTATTGTCAAATACAAACTTTTCTGTAAATGTTTTTCAATTTTTCAAATTATAGCACCATATTGAAACTAAAATTTCAATAAATAACATTTTGTTAGTAATTAGAATTATTGTCAATGGAATTTTAGTAACTCTTGTACGAGCTACCAATATCGAAACAAGGTTCCTTTTTCATATGTATTGCTGATTTATTTAGCAATTTTAGTTGATATTCGATATGTTTCTATTTTCTCTTCTTGTGTGGCGATTGAGGGTAGCATAGCTAAAATCACTTAAATTGCTGGTTTTGCACTAAGCTTTCATCTGGTGAGCTCTCTATAACAAATATAAATGACAAAGCTTTTTCCCTCAATTTTGTTATGATAAAGTAAAACAGGTCGTAGGTCCATAAAATAAAGAAAATTTGAACTCAAAATTGGGAGGCAATGGACAAATATGAAAGAAAGTAATTTAGGCAAAATTACAGATTTTTGTATTTTTGGTGGATGTGCATCTCTTACTTTTGCCCATCGACTCCGAATTCTTCAGATTTATGTTCAGTGTGAAAAATATAGTGAGACTCCTAGGACACACCACTTTTCATTTTTTGTGGACCTGTGTTATGATGTTCATCGAGTTTTCTCTAAAATTTGTCCATCATCCCCCAATTCTGACCTTAGATTCGTATTCAGCGGGAAGAATACATGGGAAAGATAATAGTGGGACCCACAGCACACACCACTTTTTTTATTTTATGGACTGCTTAATCTTTTAGTATCATAGGAATTAATCTGTCTAGTCATGTCTGTCTCATTCACGTAATGTAATGTACAGATACAGCTGAGCATTACATGGTATTACCTTATTTTCTCAATCAGTTTTGTAAAATGCGTATTTTCCAGATATATGGGGATGCTGCATGTCAAAATTGCCATGAAAATGAGGATTATGCCTACATACCAGATATAGGGATATTCGTACCATTTTAAGCATGGCAAAATTTATATACCTCTACACCGTTGTTTTTTTGACATATGTATTATAATTTTGAAAATGTCGATTTCTGGGCTTAAAAAAGAACATTTACAAATATTTACAATAGTGTCTGCGGATTTTTGAGTTTATGCAATGAGGTTATTTCATGTTAAAATTTTTGGCGGGATATTAAGTTCCTTCCAAAGTAGCCCTTTTTCAGGTACAGACATATTCACAGTGATACTTGTAACAAAATATAGAGCGAAACAACCATTGAATTAAGTTTGTGTCATCTAATAGTGACTTTTTTGTATTAGTACACCTGGTATTTTGCTCAGCTGTGTAAATGAAACCATAATGTGGAAGTTACTATTGTAAATATTATTTATGCATTTTAAAGACACAATAAAGTGTGTTGTGATCTTTTAACTCTTATCCGAACAAAGTATTTTATCAAACGTTGAAATGTTAAGCGGGCTTGTTTAAGATCCAATTATAAATTATGTTATTTTGAAATAAATATATTTAACCAATGCATTATTTTATCTCTTTTCTAGTACAAACTGAATAGGTTTTTCAGGAATGGTTCATCAAAGTTTGGAATTGGATTAGGCTGAAGAATTTGTTGCGATTTCATTTTTTAATTGATTTCTGTATTATAATTTTGGGTATATTTTTCGCATCTGCAGCACCCGCGAAAGCAGAGCCTAAATATTAAGGTACTATGATCGCTATGAGAAGATTAAGGACGTATTGCTTCGGTGCTTTTTGCATTGCTTTAGGTTAATACAAATGGAAAAAGTCTCTACCGGCAGATCGTTGCTGAATACCGAACCATAGGAACGGTCATACAGGGTGTTCATTTGAAAACCCACCACGGATTTATCGAAAACCACTGATTTAAAGAAACAACGCCGAGACACGTCAAAAGATTTGTCAAGGGGGACAACTTTTTAACCAAAATCTACTTCACCTCCTTTTCACCCTCTGCCGCCCAGGGTTATCCTCTTAAAAATTTTAAATGACAAGGGGTATCGCGTAATAGCTTGTTTGGAAGGTCTTTCGAAGTCCTTTATATTGACGTTTGATTTTTTAAATCGGCCTATTCGTTTTCAAGAAAATTAGAAAAATCTTTATTTATCTTAATTTGTTTAAGATAGAAAACAAAAACACACGAAAATATCAGTTTTTATTTCAATAAATGTTCAAAATGTTGCCAGTTATTAGCCAAACAATGATATAGGCGATGTTCAAATTCCTGACGTACATTTTCAAAACATGTCATGGTAGCTTTCAATGATTCGTTGACGAAGTTCATCCAGACTTTTAGGTTGGGGAGTAAACATAATAGATTTCAAATAGCCCCATAGAAAAATTCTAATGGCGTCAAATCAGGAGATCTAGCATTCTATAGGCGTCCTTCGCCCTATTCATTTATGTGGAAATTCGTCGTCTAGCCATTGCCGAACCGGAAGAACATAGTGAGGAGGAGCACCGTCTTGCTGGACATATATTTTAGCCTCATCAAGTATAGGGTTTCCATCCTCTTCGATTTGATTTTCAATGGTTTCAGTGATACGGGAATTGATGGTATTTTCCAACATATCCAAATAAATGTCTCCATTCAAATTTCCATTAATAAACAATGGCCCAATCACTTTGTTTCCGAAAATGCCTGCCCATACATTAATTTTTGATGGGTATGCCCTTCTACAAAAGCATGAGGATTTTCATTGCTCCAATATCTTGCAGTTATGCTTATTAACAAATCCATTTAGATGAAATGTGCATGCATCAATGAATCAAATATTCTTTGCATGAAGGGAATTATCATTAATCGAAGCAATCATTTGTTTACAAAACTCAACTCGTTTATCGAAATCATCTTCGGTTAACTCTTGCAATATTTTCATTTTGAATGGATGAAATTTATGAAGTTTAGTAACTGTGTGTACAGAGCCTAATGAAATACCAGTCGCAGCTACAATTAGCGTAATTAGAATTTATTCCAAAATGACCCCAAACTTCAACTTGAGCGGCTGAATCCAAAACTCTCCGATGATCACGTTTTTTATTTGCAAAAGATCCAGTTTGAGTAAATTTAGTAACAAGGTCCAAAACATACCTATGCGAAGTTATCTTGCATCTTTCCGAGCATATTGATTTTGAGCACCATAAATTAGAATCATTTCCACTCTTTCGGCTAGTGTGTAAACCATTTTGGAAGTAAAATCTGAATCAATAAATTAATTTTCACTATCCCAAGATTGTCACAAAGGTAACTGACAGCAAATTAAATTATTTCTTTCCCTTAACAACAAATAACTAAACAGGCATAGCATTAAATACAGTTCGCCCAGGATATCTGTGTTGATGAAAACAATGCGGAAAAAATCAGTTTGTTATTTGCTTGTTACCACGTCTAATCCTCCGAATTGCTGTTTATGGTGGTAGTTTCCGTTTTAAATTATAAACGAATTGTAGATTTGGTAGACCCTAACGGGCAACATTTTGAACACTTATTGAAATAAAAAGCGATATTTTCGTGTGTTTTTGTTTTCTGTGTGAACAAATTAAGATAAATAAAGATTTTTCTAATTTTCTCGAAAACGAGTCGACTAATTTAAAAAATCAAACGTCAAAATAAATGACTTCGAAAGACCTTTCAAACAAGCTTTTCAAACAAGGGGGTGAAGTAGGTTTTGGTTAAAAAGTTGTCTCCCTTGGCAAATCTTTTGACGTGTCTCGGTGTTTTTTCTTTTAATCAGTGTTTTTCGATAAATTCGTGGTGGGAAGTTTTCAAATGAACACCCTGTGTTGGTCAATACTTGTCAAGAGTTAGGATGAGAAGCAGATGCCTAGAGCGCAGAAGCATCATGGAGAAAATCTGGAATGACGTGGTTGAATTAAAAACACATTATGTTTTAATAAAACTTCTTATTAGATGGATTTAATAATATACAATGGTTAATACATAAATATAACAACATGAAATGAGTACAAACGACGTTCAAAAATCATGATAACTCAGTCTCAAAGTGTGAACAATGTTTTTGACTTTGAAATATATCAGACGCTTGCACTCAGGCTCAATGAAATAACATTACAAGGATGTGTTTGGAAATGAAACAACAACTATTCTATTCTCCATAACCTTTAAGGTCAAACTCCTCTTTTTTATATTATTTATGGCTTTCCCTGTACGTAGACCATCTAACGTCAAGGGTGGTTGTACATATGATATAGTGTTGATTAAATCACAGCTTATTTGAGAATGAAACAACTATGGATCATCTCTTCGGACAGAATTTTTAGGTCCAAGTACAGGGTGGCCAATATATAGGGTGATTCAAATTGGGTTTCCACATTAAAAGTATTTAAAAAAAGAAGAAATTGAAAATTATAAAAAAGTATGTATTTGTCGTTTCAGGGCAGTTCATTACAATTATGCATGGAATATGATATCAAGTAAATGACCGCCACGGCCTCATGTGGCATGACGTAATCCGTTTCGAGAAATTTTCGAGTACTCCGTAGCACAAATCAGATCCTATGTTAGTAATTTCGCGTCTGAACTACTGTTTCAGCTCCGCAATTGTTATCGGATTCTTTTTGTAGACTTTGCCCTTGAAATACCCCCAAAGAAAATAATCGCGACCTGGAAACTTGCCGCGCAGTAATTGTATCGTTTCCCCTGAAATAGGCTTCAAGCCTGTGTTATTTGGACTCTAAAAGGGTGTAACTTCAAATATTTTATTAAAATGCGCTGTGTAGTGGAATAAGAAAAGTCCAGTTGCTGCGATCGATGACGAATCGAGGTTCTTGGATTTTCGGCAACAATAGCAATATTGTGTTCCGACCTACCACTACGAGCACGCCTAGAGGTTTTGGTGTTAGTGTCGGATCCGTTTGCTCGAATTTTTGCACCAAATTCCTAACTGTCCTCTCACAAGGCCGATTTTGTGAGACAAAAAATTCACGTAAAGCACGAAATGTATGCTTCCTTGATCGGCCCTTTTCATTATAGGCTTGGATAATTTTAACACATTGTTCGGTCATATATTGCTTCATGACTGATTTGTTTATATTTTGACGTTAGAAATGGCACGTTGTTAACAAATTCAGTGGTGTTTCAAAAAAAATTATTTGTAATGTGGAAACTCAATTTGAATCACCCATTATAACAGACTGATTTAAATTGCGCGCTATTTTTGATACAGGCATTTCAGTAGGTGGCGCCATTCGAAAGGAAATGTTTCTATCTGCATTCTGTCAAGATATTATTTCTCAAACCCCGGCATTTACTTACATTACTTTAGAGCATCAAAAACTCAGTTCACTTTCAATACATCGCCAGTTGCAGATGTTTGTTTGAAAAAATCGCCAAGTGCGTGTGACCAATGTGAAAGTCGTATTTTGGTCTCCTGACCGTGTGTTTCGATTCACAGGGTTTCGTGCCATTTGCTGGCATTCTCAGCATTGTGGTTAAAAACATTTGATTTTGGCTGCAAAGCCCGCCATTTTACACACTTATTTTCAAACTCCGCCAACTGCATTTTATTTTTCTTATTTGACGGTGCTAATGCTCTCTTTGTTGTAATATGATGAATGATATGCATTAAGAAGCAGTATCTACATCAACAAGATATTAAAGTAAGTTCATTTTGTGGATAGTATAACTCAAAACAGTTTTCCGCGTTTTTCTTGGAACTGTATGGTTTGCACTTGGCGGGGTTTGCATTCAGATGGCTCATGTGTCCAATCCATCATGGAGCGCTACACGATCCCACAACGCCTCCGTATTGTTAAAACGTTTTACTTGAATAATGAGTCTATTGTTGCAACGATTCGGAAGCTACGACAAGATTTCGGTCGAAATAATGTGCCCAGTGTCAACACCATTCGTCAGTTGGTGCGGAAATTTGAACAAACAGGTGAAGGTAAAGACTTGCCAAGGTCGGGCCGTGTTTGACCTGTTCATACTCCGGAAAATATTGAAATTGTAGTGGAGTGCCTTAAGACGTCAGTTATCCCAAGAACTACAGCCTAGTGACCATGAAAGTCGCCGACAATACAGTCATGTAACATTGCAGCTTAATACCCAAAATAACGATTTTTACCGACAAGTGATAATGAGCGATGAAGACCACCTCGATATGAACGGATTTGTTAATAAGCAGAATTGTCGTGTCTGGGCATTAGGTAGCCTTCGAGTCATCCATCAACGACCACTACATCCTCGTCGAGTCACAGTTTGGTGCGGAGTTTGGTATATAGGTAATTCTCTTACTGTCACTGGCGAGCGCTACCGTGATATGGTGCAAAACTTTCTGGTTTCTCAAATCCAACAATTTAACCTGCAAAACATGTGGTTCCAGCAGGACAGAGCAACTGGTCACACAGCTAGGGAAACAATGAATCTTTTGCGAACAATATTTCCGGGACGTTTAATTTCTCGATTTGGTGATGTCAACTGGCCACCAAGGTCACCGGATTTAACGGCTCCTGACTTTTATGGGGATTTTTGAAAAATGGGGTTTATGCCAACAAACCGAATACTAAAAACAATATTACGGAAACGATTGAAAATATTCCTCCCGAAACCTACCAAAAAGTGATGGAAAATATTCCAGAGGGTTCAGGTTTGCGCAGCTTCTATAGGCGGACATTTGTCTGATATTATTTTTCATACATAATTTCTAAGTTTCAATAAAACATTAAGATGAAATAAATGGACGTATTCTATTTCATTTCACAAATATTCAAGATACAAACCAGTCAGTTACATATCGGCCACCCTGTAACTCTCGTATTAATCCTTTACTGCCGGTTTATGCATATCATTGCAAATTATTGGTTTTTCATTAACACTAACATTGAATACTGCAAAACCAGTTACTTTGCTTTTAGTGAATGCGACAAAATCTGTTACTTTGCTTTTCAGAACTAGTTACAGTAACAGTTTTTTATTGAATGTAGGGACTAGACATGGTAGATTGATTTGTGCTGAAGAAGATTCAAAACGGACGATACCGTAGAATTGTTCAGAACATTACATTTTTATTATGAAATGTATTTTTTTACATAAACGCCTTTTATTTTATCGTAGACCTTCGACTTCATGATAACCCGTTCATTGTTGGATTTTCCAGATCAGATTTCTTCAGGCCGAGCATGTCAGTAGAAGGGACATGAACTGCTTGCAGTACAGGTGGTTAGTGAGAGCGAATCACATGGAAGATAATCAGGGGTGCGTACCTTAGTCACAGATGAGTTTACAAGGATGCAGGATAACCAGGATATATAAATGCCACTCTAGTGTTAGGTGCGCACCAAGCGCCATTGCAAAAAATGTCTCTGTTGCCAGCTGCAACCTTAAAAGGTAGTAAATTCTAGGAAAGCCAAGTAATTTCTCAATCTGACGATGCTTTTAAATATGACGATATACGCACAGATCTCGTACACGTATGTTTCATTAATTTAAATGAATACAGTACAGTCGAAATAATTAAGTATTAGTAAAATTGCAAAATTCCCAGCAAATATAGTTTAATAATAAAATAATTATGGTAAAAATGCTAATTAATACAAAACTTTTTCAGTATTCACAAATTTAATCATTTACACATGGTATATAAATATGCGTTTTCCATTTCAGCATTCTCAAAAATGAGTTGAATAAGTGCTTATAATATATATGTACAATTACGCCCCAAATTACAAAGTTCTAGTTTTTGAGTGTCCGTTGCAGATTTCGAAGGAATCAGATCGCGTACTAAAAGGTATTGAACAAATAGCATTTATTGCTATCAACTAAAGTAGTTTCATCTCTCATATTAAAATATCGTTTCGTCAATCACAAAAAATCGATTCTAGTTCGTCATGAGTCAGCATTCAGTGACTAATTCAACATAAGTAGCTGGAAATATCCCCACGTTTCCATTGCATTCGCCCAGCCACCATCCGTCGTCTTGCTGTCTGTAGACTGTCAAACTGTCACCAGGTTTGAGTGCCAGCTCGTCAGGCATGTTGGGTTTGTAAGGGTAGATAGCCTTGCAAGTGGCTATCGGTTTGATGGCAATCTCTTCGGGATAGCAGCGGTTACCGCCTCCTGCGCTTGACTGGGAGGAGAACTCGTCTGAAAACAAAGTGGTGGCAGATTATGGAAGATGGTAGATACATACGAGTATACATCTTCCCAGGCCAAAGTAAACATGTTAATATTTGTTATACAGGATGAAATCATTGGGAATATTTACCTACACAGCAGAAAATATATCAGAAAATGACACGAAATGATCCCGGAAAATGTCTTCAAAATGAGCGTGTTCATTCAACGTGAAGTGGTGCAGCCCTTTTATGCTGTATATCAGTAACTATGGAATAACTGTCAGATTGACAGCCGTTTTCACTGGGCTGTCGGATTTCATCGACCAAACGTTCAACATCAACGCGCTACAATGTTTTATGTTGGCTGAACGCATTCCATGTTTTGTTATTCTTATTTACCAAAGTTTGAATTGAGTTGTAGAATTGGTGGTTGGATTTAGAATCTAAAAGACGTACTACTCGCAAGCAGGAAGACATGTTCCTATGAAAAGTCTCCAAGGGCTAGAATAGGTGTACAGCTTCACTATTGAGCAGCGGGAAGCAAAATTTGTGCCTGTGGCGTAAATTCGACCAACCAAAAAGGATTTTCGGCGGACATGTTGATGGATTATTAAAAATAGATCATTTTCTAAAATACCTTTCTCAGGTGACTAGCAACACTGTTATTTTCAATAAAACACTCGGTAATAGCTGCCACATCGATCTATTGAATTAGGTTTGATCTATGTTTCGAACGGACCGCATATCCTCCACAGTAATTAATCTAACACAAATAACAAGCAAGGCTAATCCAATGTCAGTACATCTCGACGATAAGTGTTTTTGGTAAACTTTATACAAAATAATCGAAACAAAATTTATTATTATAATATGTAATAATATCTTATTAAAAAAATTGACAACCTTTACAGTAGGGTATGGTATAGGATATTCGTCCGGTTGGGGACATGGTTTTTCATGGGTTACTAGTAAATTCAGTTAATGCGTATGAAGTTACTGATTTGCAATTGAGAATGCTTACCAAAGTCTGAGTCCGGTTGATTGGAATTGCCATCCGCTGCTCCACGGTCCAACCATTCGTGATCATCAACGTCGTTTATATGTGGATCGGAATTGTCGGATTTATCCGAGTTATTAGACTTCAGTGACTTTTCACTCAAGGGACTTTTATCCGTTTCGCACCATTCATCCCTCAACCACTGAGGTACCTAAAAACAGAGCAAGTGAACATGAGGGAACAAAATAACCTACAGTTTAGTTTTGATCCACATTTGAACTGAATGTTCTTGCGGTAAGATCTCGGTAGAAATTAATTTTAAGAATTGTTTAGTCTTGTCGCTCCGCTAATAAAGTCGGTATGTAGCATGTATGACTAAAACACTTATCTTAGATTAGAGAGAGCTTCTCTCAAGGTATGCGTCGACTAGCCCGCAAGGCACGCAAAATGTTCGAATGGACGGTGTTCATGTGGTCGCACTGTTTATTGAGGCATCCTATCAAAATCCGTTTGGTGCCGTGCGTGCAGTATTGCGGTATATGTACCTTCAGTAGATGCGAGCGAGTCGACATGTATGTCTATGGGGTAGATGAAATCCACCCACTCTATTAAATGTTGAATGTTACTTGGCATATTTTTGTGAGCAATGTTTCAAAGAAGTTCTGACCCACATTTAGCACGTTTTTATACTTACTTTGAGAACGCTTTGCTGAAGTCCGGATTTATCTCTTGTAACGGTTATGTGTGGTGCTAACGGATGACCTATTCGCGGTCGAGAGTCTAGTTCTGCCAAAGCACTTTGTACTTTATATCTGGCACCTTCCAGATATGTCAACATTGATTTCATCTGAAAATGTTAGTTGTAAATAGTCAGTATATGTACAATACCGTTCAAAAGTATTTGAACACCTGCATATTTCCAATTAAAATCATAACAAACAAACAAAAAAACTATTCAGTACGTATTTATTTTTCTTTATTTATTGATAACCGTCACCATGGAGATCAAGCATCACTGAAAGGTCATTGAAATCAAAATTGTGCTCACACAATAGTGTGATGGGATCTCATCATTAGCCATAATAGGAATTTCTTTGAATTTAGAATAGTGTTATGTTTATGTATAGGTATTCTTTCTCAGGTTTTGTTTTTCGATTATTTCTTTTGATTTGTGTTGTACGTAAACCCATAACACAGTTTTACTTCAGTTCTCTTGTCTAATTTGATAAACTAACCATGCTTATAGTTCAAGATTGTTCAACAAGTGCGTTTTCGTTTATTTTTTTCTGGACAAAATAGGAAAACTAAAGCATATTCCGAGCAGGTAAAAGGAGTTATTATTGGTCTTCATAAATCCGGCAAAAGTATTCGAAAAATTTCTAAACTTCAGAAGATACCACTGTCATCTCTGTACACTACGTTATTAAGACTTCCGGACGTAAACTCACTCCTCTATCGGAATGTCCGGGTGAAGGGTGGGCTCGAGGGAACAACATCGAAGATAAAATTTGTTTTACGAACATCTGCGGGATTAACGGCAATATTGATGCTGTTCATCACTACCTGCAATCAAATCGTCCCGCCATGCTTTTCTTGGCGGAATCAAAAATCTCAGAGTCTACACCGATTAATTATCTTAGCTTCCCAAATTACGAGATGAACTCCAATCTGAGAAAGAACGGGGGAGTGGTTTTTGTCCGCAGCAGTCTTTCCTGCTCCAGAGATGTTTCTTTGCTTATCGCTCTCCCGCGGACCATAACTGGGATGACCTACTCGAATACCTCGCCGTCAAGATCGACTTCCTGAACATCAATCATCCCGCCTCAGAGGTAGTTCTTCTCGGTGATTTCAATGCCCATAATGAGCTTTGGTTGGGCTCAAACAAGACCGATGCAGTAGGTCATGCAGTCGAAGCGTTCGCTCTTACTCAAGGGCTGACCCAGCTGAGGACGAGCCCTGCTTTTTCCCCCGCGTCTCGTCACATGCCAGTAACCTGCTGGATCTTTTTCTGACCACGCATCCTGTCCCTTACAGCACTGCTGTCCTGTCCCACGTGGGTAACTCAGACCACGGTGATATGGAGGTGTTAGATTTCGGTCAGAATCCGCTGTGGCAGCAGAAACTCGTACAGGTCGCAAAACTTGGCATTACGGACATGCCGACTGGGAGAGGCTCAGAGACTTCTTCTCTACCTTTCCTTGGAGAGATTATCCTAACCGTGTCGAACTTGTACATCCAGAACTGGCCGATATGACCGCTCCTTTGTCCCGAGGGTGTCGAGATTGTGAAACAATCTACAAGAGGAAGCTTTTCCCGGTTCTACTAACCTTAGGCAGTTCAAAAATCGTAATAACAGAATTTCTTTGGGATCATCATAGCAGCCGCGGTGTCCCGGCAGTTAGGGTTCTGCCTGCGCGGCTGCGTCGATATAAAAAAAAGATATTTAAGGCTCAAGGCACAACATCCAAAAGCCGTCGTTCAGGGAGACCCAGAGTTACTTCCACTGAAGACTTAAGCATATTAGAGAAAAGTAAACACAATAGACGCATGATTGCACCCGAAATAGCAGCGGACTTGCATGTGGGCATTAGTAAACCTGTAAGTGTGGCTACAGTTAAGAGAAGGTTACTCGAAGCTGGACTTAAGGCATGTATAGCAGTATCGAAACCACTCCTCAGGGCTACTAAAAAAAAAGAGATCAATTGGGCCAAACAACATTGAAATTGGACAGATGCTGAGTGGAAAAAGGTCCTCTGGAGCGATGAATCAAAATTCGAAGTTTTTGCTTCCAAAAGAAGAGAATTTATGCACCATCGGCACGGTGGAGGCTCTAAAATGATTTGGGGCTGTTCTGGTGGTTCCGCTGTGGAGGATATTGCGAGAGTACAAGGAAAATACTGAATAAAGAAGGTTACAAAGCCACACTACAAAATCATGTTGTGCCTTCTGGGACTTGTTTATTGATCCGGGGTTTGTCTTTCAGCATGATAATAACCCGAAAGCCACATCCAAGCTCTGCTAATATGTTTTGGGAGCAAAAGAAGATCAAAATATTTTGAAAGTCATAGAATGGCCTCCCCAATCCTTGTATTTGAATTCGATAGAGTTGCTGTGGGATGAACTGGATATACATATATGGAAATGTTGTCGTACGTCTCAACAACACTTATGGAGAATATTACAAGACGAATGGCGAAAAATAACCCCATCCGCTTTAGAAAAATTAGTTGCGCTTTACCCATAATTTGCCAGGCTGTAATTAAAAGGGAAGGAGGACATACTGATGAGTCAAAAATATGATTATTTTGATTATAAATAGCTATATGTTGTTAAGAATTAAGAAAATAAATGTTTCATACAGATATTGTAATAGTTTTTTTATACTCCAACTACCATGAAGGCCTAAGGCCTAAACACCCATGGGGTACCGCGGGGCTATAAGGGAATACAGGGGAGAGGGGAGAGACTCCACACGGACTCTGGCGAGGGGATCACGTGTGCATGCAACATGCACACATTCTCACCCCGCCTACGAGATCCGCCGAGTGGTACCTCCGCGTTCGACAGTCAGAGACCGTCTACCACCTACGGACAATCGTAACATCCATAGCCAAGAAAAAAGTTATCTTCTCTTAGGACGCGATTCGAAGCCGCGCAGCGCACAGCGACTGATCAGGAGACTGAAGAGTTTACCACTGCGGCCACCGCTGCTGCCTTTATTTAATAACTTCCATCACTTCCTGTTTTTTGGGTGTTCAAATACTTTTGAACGGTAGTATATGTACTACAAAGAATTGTAAATTTTTTACGTATCAATGCTCAACTTACATGGTATAGTTTTTCTGATACGCTCTGCTGGGAGTCGTCGGAACCAAAACTGGGTGTTTGTTTAATCGCCTTGCATAAGTTTTCTAAACCATTCTTTGACTTCCTTTCCCGTTCTATGTCTTGCCTGATGAGGTGTAGTAGCTTGACAAGTGCCTATAAAAACGTATTTCATGAAGCCTTTTAGTCAGTGCCACGAATGTTTACATATAGAGGCGGCTAAATGTTTGAGCTTTGCCAGTTTGTCACTTATACCTTAAATAATATACTTTAACTCAATAGACCAGAAGGTAGGTAAAATTAATATAATAAATTGTGCTGTTACTAGGAACCTCGCCAGTGACGGGTATACAAAGCAGGATGTTTTTGCTTCCTTAAAAATATGTGCAGAACAATCATGGAAAATTCTGAAAAGACAAGATGCTCTATATTATTTTATTCCAGTGAGATCATATTATTGATGCCGGCAGAAGCTTTGCCATTTAAAGTTTATAGCTGTTTATAGATATCAAAAAATTATATTTGAAAAATAGCTGATGAATACCTCAACAGGTAGTTGCTTACCTGTTTCCGCCTCTCTCTGTTCATCGCCAAAGTTATGTGCTCACAGTAGAAGTCGGGTAACAATTGTTCTGAAACTTGTTGGGACGTATGTCGCAAGTTTTGGAAAGTTGCAAGGTCTTTGGTGGAATCAGCTTGGGAAACAGGATTTTTTAATCGATCGGTTGCCTGAAAATTCGTCAAAATTTTTGCTTATTACTTCATAATATACCGACAAAGAAATTGGGATAATAGTTCCAAATCTACGTAAGAATTACTCCAGGCCGAGGGTTATCAGTACTTTGACGCTATTATATTTATGAATGGTGAAACGTAACTTCATAGCTCTAAAGACTTAACGCAGGTTTTTGTTCCTTCTGGCAAAACGTGTTCATAACAATTTCTTACAAACAAATTCCAAATCACTGGCTTAGGAAGCTTAAATTGTTGCAAGCTGCAAGTATTTTGTCAAAGAAAAGGCTGCGACTAGCATTCTTCTAACCAACTCATCCTCATAAGCCGGTCTTAAGTGTCATAGCTAGTCACTTAATTAAATATCTTATTACTAAAGTATTGCCTCTTTAAAATATAATGCTCACCTCAATTAACCTAGGAATGAGTTCATTGTTGTGATGCAGGTACGACGTCAGAACGGACTTAAGATTATTCAGCCTTTCCTCTTCCAGTGATTGGAAAGTGGCGGACCCTCGTACAACTGCCGATTCCCATTCCAGTCTAAATAAATAGATTTTGAACATTAAAATGAAATCTTGACTTTTTCATTGATATTCATTGGTCGTACATGTGTCTTTATACGAATATGTGCCCTCAGTTTGAATGCAGAGCATTTTTAGGTACATATAGGAGTTTGTTGGAAATGAGGAGACACGATCCAAATCACGATCGTTTGGTCGTCATATTCTAAAAATGACAGTTAGATTCTACAGCCGTTATTCGACTTATCTTCGTAATCAGTGAACCGATTTTAATTTTTTTAACTACAAGTATATAAGCATTGTTGGTTGCATATGTTTTGTAAAGCCGAGTGGTCTCTAGTTTTCATCTCTGACTCTCTGAGAAGACAGTTGGTTATTTGATTGAATAGAAAGATCGCATCTGGATGATTGTGTGTATTGGTCTGCATGTGTATAAAATCAGTAATATTTGCTGTGTGAGAAAATCATTACCGAATATGCTACCAATGAAGTATATCTATTAAGTGCCTTACGAGTTATTTATATGTTGTCCTTTCGGAAGACAGGTTTTGTTCAAAGTTATCGATCACGATTTTTTACGTTTTTTGTGTTTTCAAAAACTTTGAGGAGAATTACGGGAAATCACCACCGCGCCCGCGTTGTGTGTACTTACTGTTAGCATGTATATGACTTGCAATTCGACAGTGTCCAGTGAATACAATTATTTCTTATCTCTCTCATTTTTTAAATTCAGCAATTTGCATATCTAATTTCCAGAATGGATAAGAAAAAGTGAATGCGCATCTAATTTCTAGCTTTGAATCTCAAGTAAGTGAATTTGAAACAAAAATCCAATGGAATTATTATCAACACATATTATTAGCACACAAATCCTCACTATGCACCTATGCATTGCCGTTACCTCCAGTAATGCCAACTCTGAAGCAGATTTTACATCACATCAGAGCCAACCATTGATAACTGAAGCCTCATGACGTTTAGACAACCACAAAACGAGTTCACAACGTATCCATCAGCTAGTGCTAAGTTAACATCTTGTAGAAAAACCTACCATGTCGAATGCTGTTTTATGCCATATTTAAAACTGGCACTGGTTACGAAGGTATATTGATTAACCGTTATATAACTTGACGGCCAAGCAACCACGATTTGGATCGCGTGAACCCGTTTTTTATATACTTCTATGGGCGTTTAATAATGGCCCGCACGCAAACTGTGGGCAGATATAATATTCACACATGACCTTAGTGGTTGGCCCTAGACCTTGAAAGATTTTGTATCGCTTCCATATTGCGGTGTTTTGTTTTTAAAATGCGCGCCTCAGTCGTTGTGCATGCGCATCTATCGCGGAAGAAGCAGAAATAATTCTCTCCGCCGACCTTCTCATCAAGGGAGCATTGTGCGAAGGTCGGGGAATCAAGGCCATCGCCAAGGAGAGACTTAACAATTCATACTTTTTCCGTTCTCCGTATCAGCTTGCACCAACCCTCCAGTGTCATCGCAATTAGTAACAAAATATTTTTCTCCAAAAATGAATAAAATGAACTTTAAAAAGTTAAAATCGGCCCACTCGTTTCGAAGATATGTTGAATAATCGTTTTAGAACTTAACGGCCATTTTGTAAATATGGGGGCCTAACGACATTGATTTGGACCACACGACCTGATTTTTCACATACTCCTATAGTTGCCTAACAATGCCCCGCATTCAAACTGATAGCACATATAAGGGCATACGTGACCTTTGTGACTGCTTCCCGATTGAACCATTTATTAATTTGTTTCAGTAAAAACTAAATATCGTGTGGCGAATATCACACAATTAATATTGTCCGTGCCATCAGTGTTTACTGATAATTCCGTCAATGCCAGTGGATTTCCACGTAACCGCAAATAACTGACATTGTGGTCAATAGATGTCAAATTGTATGGGTTACAGTAAATACTGACCGTGTAGCATTTGCCTATAATAGTTGTCTTTAACTGCACCACATTTGCCGTTGATAACTTTCCATATCGAGAAGTACTTTTGTAATGCTTCTTACCTTGCTCTCTCTGCTCTAACACATAATGTATAATACTCAATATCCGCTTTTTTCACAGCATCTTCAGCTTTCTTCTTCTTACCTTCCAACTAGAAATAAAGATGGTTAAGAATACCTACTCATTATTCTATCTGCTATTCCATATACAATTATTTTTCTGTCTATATACTTATCTAGTAATCCATTTTTATTATATATTTAACATATTTGAAAAATTGCTAACCGCATACACAAGATAACTAATGCTTTCGATGGTATTCATGTCCTAGATTCTAATGGTAGTAGCTGTGTATAAATCATTAATTTCAAGAGTCATGGTGAAAACTGTAGCAATAGTGAATAGATGCATGTAATAATATTCAAGGAAATCTTATTTGTCCTAACATTTTTTATGATGAACCAATAACGTGTAGCTATATTCATTATTTGTAATTAGTTTTTGAGCATATAATCCGATTTTAACACATGCCATGGTGTGTTTTTCTACCTCCCGTGGCTTGGAAGAAAAATGAACCAAATTGAAGGCTTTAATCATATATCAACCAAATCACTAAAAATAAAATCATTACGCCTGTATGCACATTGCGTAATATGTTTTACATAATGATGTATAATGTATACTGACCTTCGCATTATCTTTGTCTGCACTATTTTGTTTGCTGTGCAAATGTGCCAAGTGGATTAAACTACTGCTTTTCGAAATCCTGAAAAAAAAAAACAATTGAAAGGAAAAATGCGGGCATCAAAGTATTTATTTTACAGAATTTGCACGATGACAAATAAACTTAGATTTCTTTGCATTCACGCTCGATACACATTGGATGATTTCTATTGCAACAAATTAGTCATTCCTGATAATACGATAAAACGTGTCTAAGCATCAGCATATAGAGGCATTATTGCTGCTGAAATTTTTGCGAAAAACAACCTAAAAATTCATGGAAAAGGATCCTCTCTTATTTTACTTATACTATGGATAAGCTATATCGTTGCCGCAGAAATCATACAATTTGTAATGAGCGAAAATAAACCATAACTCTCAAAAAGAATAGTGTTTTTGCCTTGAATTCAAATCATTTTATATGAGTTTTCGCAAACTCGTATCATCTTTTTTTAAATCAACAAAGTTTCTTACGCTGTCACCACTGATAGTTTATACTTTATGATACAGTAGTTGTTATCAAAATTATCTCAAGAGATTTCATTTCATCTACGACTGGGGGTACCTAAGTGTACTTCATCAATTGAATAGGTTTTACCTGCGTTAAGACGAACTTTTCACAATACGTGTCGAGGAAAATATGGCTAAAACGGACTGTCATTTGTTTGTTGGTAAACAACGCAACGGCGCAACTGCCGGTGATACAACAGCACGATCAATTTATTTGTTTTTAATCCCACCTAAAAGCTGCTCTATATTTTTGGCTTTGCCGGTGAAATGTAATGTAATAACTATTTTTCTTGAAAATGATTTCAATATTTTCCTGTGGGTTTTGAGATGAAATTGGACTTACGTTTGTTTTCCGAACTTTGTGTTATCCAAAACAGCGGCGTCTTGAAGCTTTTCGTTTTCCCTGGCACATACGTGACTGTGCTTTTTTCCTTTCGCCTCTGCTGCCCTCCAGTCAGACAGTAGCTTAGCTGCTTTGTCTACCGAAGACTCTGACTGTTTTCTGATCCTGTTTTAACAGAAATATTAATCATTTTATTTATTACTACACTCCTCAAGAAGAAACAGCGGCCCAAACACGATCAGAACTAAGATCAGATCCACAAACATATACATAATCAGATTCTCAGTTAGATAAACAATCAGATCCACAATTCGATCCACAGATTTAATTCAGCAGAACAGATCAATTTCTGGGTACTAACTGGCGAAGCCATTAGTCCTACATATTATGGATTCGTACGAATTTCATAAGTGGCCTAGCTCGTAACTAGCGACAGTTCCTTCTGCAAATCTCACTCGCCACATATCAGGCTTCCCGGATTATCAACTGGTTTGGAGGGCTGCCACTACCTTTTTCCCACAGATATAGATAGAATGTGCTTTGCTCCCACAAACTTGATTGTTTGGATGTTTGGGCTAGTACTTTTGGAAACGATTGTTTAAGTTCAGACTATCTTTCGACTTTGAACTTATAACTTACCTATGCTGGTTCTCAGTGAGAGTCTTCAACGGCTTGGCAATTTCCTCCAAAAGAGCATTGCCCATGATTTTATGGGCTTCGGCCCTTGCTTCGAGTTCTTGTGCTACAGACTTCCATGCCTCATTGACTCCTCCTACGCTGTCTCTGCATGCTCGAGACAACTTGGCACTTAACTTGGACAGACTCTTCGCATACTGGGTTTCTGCCTCTGACCTGTAAAATGTTAAGTATGATGAATTCCCTCCAAACTTTTTTACTGTCCTTCTTTGATGAAAATACTCATAGTTCTCAATAGGAGTAGACTTCCTAGTAATAGTGATCATTTAGTATTGTTCTACACTTGTTACTGTTCGTCGATATTGTGTTGTTGAATTGTTGTGTTGTACTCTTGTTGGTGTGATTGTTCTTGAGTGAATTTTTTATCAAGGTTGATAATGGACAATAAAAGGTCATATGCGACAATTTTAATTACGAATTCAGTGAGTTTAATTCAAGATGATGACAACAATAGTGTGGAGCAGTTCAACTGTATAATCGCAAAATACATTGGGGTAAGCGAATAAATTATTGCAAGAAGAGGTTATACCATGGAAGATGTGCTGCAGCTGTAGTGAGCCACAAAACCGATCGGCCTGTCTATGTGGTCCAAATACATTTGCGTTCTAAGCTTAGTCCAACCTCGCTTATCACTAAGATGGAACAAAGACTCAAACGCAAGAATCTTGGAAAGAAACTCAGACCAAAAAAAGTTGATATAAAAATAACTAGCAATTCGGATAGCAATTCCAAAGAAAATATATAATAGTCTTATGGCGAATTCTGTCAAAAACCTGACATGAACGACATGGAGGTTGCTAAGCAAGAATTTTTAGGGAAACTTAGAAAAAGTGACGACGAGATTTTGCATATCGAACAAGTCACCAAATCACAGGACTGTGCTTTGTGGCGTCTTCATCGGATGATAAGGTTGACAGCTTCTCGATTTGGTGAAGTTTGTAGAAGAAGGCAGACAACAAGCTGTGAAGTTCTAGGCAATTATGGCCTGCTTATATCCAGAAAAAAATTACAAACTGCAGAACACAAAAGGTAACGGCGAAATGGGTACATTTCACGGGTTATGAAATTCAAATGAAAATGCAGGAAAAATCTACCAAATGATGGTTCTCAAAAACATATTTGCTTGACATATCGATAATTTTAAAGTTCCAGGCTAAATTTCCCTATACTTGACTGGAGTGATATCCGAATTTATTCTTCCCTACTGTCAGTAGTTGCAGATCTGTTGGATGTTGGTGTCAAACCTATAGAGCGGGTACCGATTTTTTGAAATCGTCACCATATTATTCGTCGGATTTTCGATACTTCCTGTAATCACTGGGATCAGACCCCCCCCCCCTTTTTAAGCAGTACCATTTTTTATGTCAATGATTAGGAACCCCTGAAACGTCAAAAACGGAGTTTCAGCAATTGTTACTTTTTCTTTTTTGCCTATAGCACCGTTGTCACTGGACTAAAACTACAAAGCTTTGGCATACTAGTAACCGCATGTGGAAATTTCATAAAAATCCGAGCGGTAATTTCCAAGTGGATGATGAGTCATACAGTTTTTCGTGATGTAAATGTCATATGACTTAAAAAAACATCTCATTTTAGAACTTTTTCGCGATTACAATACTTTCCCGCCAACGACGTAGGAAGTAAAACGGCTTTAAAATCGAGCAGTATCAGCGATCGCGATTATGAGTACCTATTTGCAGAACGACTTATCTACGCGATATTATAGGTATGAAATAGGGCCACCAAATTATCTGAATACGTCCTTTCTTAGTCCGTACATTGAGCCGCAACGCTTGGTTTGGCAGCACGAAACAGTAGACAAAATTCGACCAAAATACGATTTGTAGACGTTTGCGCGCTTCAAAATTGACGCTTTATTTTTTGATATTTTTGGATGAAATTTTCACAGAGTGCTGAAAACAAAACCCCACAGGGTGCTATAGAGCCACTTTTTCATTTTTTCACTAGGTTCTTTTTAAAAAAATCGTGAAGTTGAACAGAAAAAGTGCGCACTTCAACCCATCATAAAACTTGAGCAAAAACAAAATTTCAAAAAGTGCTCCTATAGCACCCTGGGCAATTATCTTCCCAACATACTGTATGAATTTCATTCAAAAATATTGAGAAATGGAGTGTCAGTTTTGAAGCAGCTGAACCCTTGTAAATGGCTTGGAACTCACTGCGTCGGAGCCGCCTTAATGCCTACCATCGATTCACCGAGTTAAAAAATCCAGTATTTGAAGAAATACATCTCAGTAACGACGCTGTAAAGCATAAGTTCGAATAAGCTTTTTTGTTCAGTTTGCTGAATAACCGTATACATAAAAAACCCCAAAATGAATCGATAAACTTTTTAATGTACAGTATTTTAAATATGTTCCACCAAAAAGCGCAAAAATTCATCCAGTGTAGTTGGATTCCGAGGTTTGAATCTAAGGTGTTCACTTTGCCCAGGACGCCCCCTACATTTTGTACTCAATCAGCACCCTTCGAAGTTTCGACAAATTCTGATAGTCTCTTGCCCTGATTACTTCAATAAGCTTATGAAGTTCAACAGAAAAAATGTAGCTCAACATCTAGAGCCTAGATAATTTGAATCGTTATGCAATTTTTCAATTTTTGATTATTCCTTATGGGGCTTTATGTGGAAAAAGTTATCCTTGCAATAAATACATTTTGCCTCTTTTTTGGCTCAACTCTAACGGCCGGGAATGATAACCTTCTCAAATAAAAGGTTCTCAAGCTTAGCATGTCTGAAATAACAAACTTATACATACCTTTCCTGTAAAATGGTGGCCAGCTCCTTGCAGAAATCACTACCCTGCTTGACATATCTCCGAAGATCCTCGAATCCATTTTGACCCTGAAATTAAAATAATATTAATTAAAATTATGTAATGATCAGGCAACAGGTACAGAAAAATAGTTCAATGAACAATAAAAAATATCATATGGAAAAAAATTAAATCATTAAAATAGCAACCTCGTGTATAATAAATACAGTTGATGAATATTATATGGCACACCTTCTACACACATTATAAAAGATGTAGGTTACATGTGACAAAATAGCTGTTATAGAGACTTTATAGGTAATATATTCACAGAAAACATTCATGTTCCCACAGTTTATGATAAATAATAGACGATCTAGTTATCACTTGACATTCCTAGTGTATCTGATAATTTTTAATACCTCCGACCTCTATAATATTCATATAACTTACGTTATTAATCCAGAAATTTAATATGGTTAAAAATAAGATGCTAAAGTAATCAAATTTCAGTATGTAGGAAGGTAAACTATGAATGTGAAATGTTTACTGCCTCAAAAGTTTCCCTTCAGTCTCCTTATGCATATCTTGTATTGCCAATGAAATCAAAAAGATTTTATAAATAAAAAGTCAACAATGGGAGTAATTAAATAGAAAGCCATTGGTTGCGTAAGTAGTTTTAATGTAATATGCGAACGGGATCCTCACAAGACATCAAACTCAACGGAAACAGTTCCCAAAGTCGGCCCTTACAACCTGGCAAGTGACTCTATACTTATGAAACACGTTCGTAAAATGAACGCAGAATGTATGCGTACAGAACACAACAAATGGGGTCAAGTAGGTTAACTCTGCACTTCGTAGACAACGCTATCATCAGTTTATATCGATTATGTATTAGTGCACGGACATCCTTTCACTGCCCGACTGGTGGTGCCTTCCATCTGGCGAGGGGGCATCTACCCCATACCTGACTGACAACACAACGCGTCAGTAATGGTGGGACGCTTACAGAAATCGGCACGCCCACCGGTGAAGTCAGAGAGCAGACCTGCGCTTCAAATGTATGGATACTAAGAGCGATTGTTTTGAAGGCGAATCTAAAACGGACCATGTAATCTGAAAAATTACACCATGGCGCGTTTCGGGTCGCTAATTACGAATATATTATCAGAACTACTATCTTTACAAAATAGCGTAGCTAGATAACACGGGATCCAATGCCCAAATTTATAGTGCTGTGCTGAAACAAAAGTGTTGTTCCCAAAAACGATGTCAAACCATAGGTCATTTAAAAGCGTTACTGTTGGAGCATTATTTTTAAACATGGTGTAAAATATTTAGCAACATTACGTTGGAATTAGTCCGGCCCTGGCAATCTAAATGAGGTAAGTATTCTACTTGGACACCGCCATGTGAGTCCCAAGTAGTTACTAAGCTGTCAAATATTTGTTGAATTGTTCAGAGTCGTTCAAAAGTTATTTGAGAAAACCGATAGCGGTAAGGTGCTTGAGAGCCCTTTATCTCTGTAGGTTAGCCCCGTAGGACACTTTTATAATAACTTGTGGCATTAGTTTTGTGATCCATACCCATACGAGAGACTGACTTGTTATTCTGGGATGTATCACTGATTATGTTCATAGTTGCACCTTTTCTATTTAAAAAAAATGTCTGGCGATTATGCGCTTCGGTTTGTATTGCGTGATCACTGCAATCAGATTTGACCCTCTTGGACTTTATTACGTGAAGATCTCTCAAGAACAAAGACGCAATACAGGAATAGAGAGTTTTTGGTGCAATAAAAAGTAGCTAAATGTTAAGCCGTCCGTTACGTTATTTTTGACAGCAATAGCTAGTTTTTATGACTACTAAAGTGATCAGTGGTAATTTGACAGTACGACTGACAATCATAACAGGTTACTTATTTGTATTTTATTTTTTTTTTATTTGAAGCTAATCCCAAAATTTCAAAACCCTGCAAAAATGCATGGAAAATTTGGTAATAGTTGTGTTACGACTGCTCCAAACCGGTCAAGAAATGAATAGGTCTGGAATCATAAAACCACAGAACGACAAGTGACCACAAAATCAGCAGAACTCAGACAAAAAGCTACCTTTTCACATTGCATATATTGCTCATTTGGAAGAAAAGTGATCCAATATGAAAATTTTAGTTTTTTAGTTAAGTGTCAAGTCGTGGAAAAGCCACAAAATACAGTCTATTTTGATCAGAGAACTTCTCATATAGTTTCCTTGTATGAGCTTCGATAGATTCTAGTACTTACCGTTGAAAAATTGCATCAATAATACGATGACAAGAACTTTAAATCGCGTTTTCCCAACAATATAGATTTTTGAATTATGGCACTTTTCTTCCGGACAAGCGAATAACAGAAATGAGGACAATATAATTCATTTAGAATATTCCTAGTTCTGACTTTTCTTCTTATCTGTGATATAAAATTAATATTTCCATGATATTTCAACCAATATGTTTTGATAACATGAAATTATTTTAATTACGGTTTCCCAGTGTTACGGCAACAACGCTGTATAAGGAAAAAATAACCTTATGAAATAAGCACTCTCCCATGACTAACGAAACTAAATAAGAATTTAGATAACGAATAACGAAGGATTTTCTCTCAAGAGCACCAAAAACCCTCTAATATTTAGAAAGCGAAATACGCATTTCTATTTCTTTACTTTCATCAAAATATTTTTTCTAATATGTGTAGTTTTCTATTTTAATTTAGAAGCTACTGCTGTGGGGCTCCCTGTATTAAATTCAGGATTGTACGAGAACACTCTGTATATATACTTTTCTCAGAGTTTCTCAGACGCGTCTCTCAACGCACCGTAAAAGGACAACCGATCTTTCATCTGATTGCTTAAACTGTATTGTTTTTTCTATAAGAGAGAGAGAGCAATTAATTTATTTAAATAGCGAAATGAAATCAACGCGTCAGTTGCACACCGCCGATCTCCTTTCTACAAAAAGAAGTGAAGCGTAGACACAAAAAGATCATTAGTGAAAATGAACCAACAATAATTGAAGAAATAAATCGTGGCCGCTTCATTTGGTCTTTGATAATAGAAATCTCATTTTTTATTAATAACCCCTCTATGGAGCCTACTTTAAAATGTTATGTCAGGCTGTTGAACGTTATTACATTTTATAGGTACCTAATCGTGCAGAGAGCAGGTTTTCTCGGCATTTGACCATGAATGAGACAAAGCAAGGGCGTACCCAGAGGGGGCAAGAAAAGGCAGCTGCCACCCTTTTCCCCAACTCGGCAAAAATGAAATGGGGAGAACATTTTTTACAAAAAATAAATTATATCAGATGTTTCCCGATTTTTCAACGCAAATTCTACTCCACGTATTTTCGAATTGCGGATCTCGTGTTGCTGTATTTGGAGTTATACAGGTACAAAAGTGACTGGATGATTACAATTTGAAAAACGAAATGTGCCGAATTTCACAATACTTATAATATCATAATACTGGTACCACTAGACAAGGATTTCAAAATTTCTTCAAAATCCAGTGATACCTTCCAGGTTATAGATGGACCAATTATTAAATTCTTTTTTTCTGGCGGTTACTCTACCGTAACAGCACTGATTAACAAAAACTATAAATATTTTTTATTGACTTGACTGAAAAATTGGGCACTCTGAAGTTTGAGGGATATGTACGCCCAAAAAAAAGGAATATCAAATTTGCAGTATAGCAAATATTTGTCATTTATTATCTCACGTGTTGCTTTCAAGTATTGCAAACGACAAAATTATTACTTAAAAAAGCATTTTGTGCAATAGTTGCTTGAATGTTTCAAAAAAGTATTTCTTGTAGCTTTCCATATCTATATGAGTTGTCAAATTATCGTGAAAACTATATTATATAAATGGATAAAACAATAAAATGCAAATAGAAGGAAAAACAGCAGGCATAGTGGATTTGATTTGTGGAACTTCCAGCAACATTTTTTTCAAGGTACCCCTCCCTTTCCGTAATGAGCTGGGTACGCCCTTGAGAAAGGGCCACTAACCATTCCTAGATTTTACTTGCAGGTTGTTAAAGTGTAGCGAATAAAAACCAACTATTTGGATTTACTTGGTAATACATATAATATATGCTAAAAAATTTAGGAATACGACTAATAGGTTTCTTTACAAAGAGTTGGTATTGTTCCGACTGGTGTATCAGTTAGCAATAAGTCGCGATGAAACAGCTACTAGCATTGACAAAAAATTGTCAGTTTCGAAGATTTTCGCAATCCCTTCTTTATTCATCCTATTTTGAAGGATTACTTTTTTATATTGAGCTCTTATTCATGAATTTTTTATTGCCGCACAATAAGTAGTTATACATGTATTTTCGCGAGTGAAAGCATTCAACTGATCCAAAGTTAAACCAGTGGACTAGAGAGACAAACACATCATACGTTTCATGAGTTATAGTGCGTGTTCAAAGGTGCGATGAAAACAAACTTTGATTTTTATTCCATAAATAATGTTCGATGGAGTAGAACTATTGGGAGAGCACAACATTTGTTTTTATACTAGTTCCGCTTTAGATGAATAAGTTATAACTTTGTCATTGGTATCTCTATGTATATCTTGTATAACAATATTTTTCATGATTATGTACTTGCTATATCTCTTGTAGTTTTCTATATCATAAAAGGTTGCAAGGAAAATTTCCATGTAGCCGGAGCTTTGTTTATAATGTTGAACAAACAACAGTGCGATTATCACCATCTATTTGAGTTACTATTCTAGCCACCTGACTTGCATAACCCTGAACTTGTGTTTGCATATTATAAACTACAACAGTTAGCGGCGCCTGTCATGACAGAATTCATGTGATACGATTCGTTTCCTAATGAACGGCACAACAGAACATAAGCTATGGCTGATGTCATAGAATCCGCTATACATTACAAAACTTTTAAGGCACAGATTTTCAAGATTTGCACGCAATATATAAATTTCTAAAATTAAATGGCTTGAGGGTTGTTGAAATATCTCTTAGGATGTTGAAACTGTTTCCACGTGATTTCATGTCACATTCTACACATTATAAACAAATATTTCGAAAATAACAAATTCCCCAAAATATGGAAACGAGCTTTTGTCAGACCGATATCTAAAAATAATAACCCCACTTCTTATTCTGATTTAAGGCACATAAGCATCCTCACAAATTATCAAAATGATTAGCGAACGTTATGTAACATACATACCTACAGATAAATGATTACATTATACGTTCTCAAATACTACCAGCTAAGCAAGGAAACAGATAACACCGTAAATGCATGGTCTAAAAATTTGTCGCCATCTTTAGTCAAATTAGATTTTATCAAAGCATATTCAATTTTGTCAGATAGATTTAAATATTATGGTTTTTCTGACTCTGCAATTAGAACGGTGAGTAACACACCCCTAGCTGATCTAGACAAAGTGGTACAATTCTTTGCCGATGATTTTCTACTCTACAACAATTATTATTTTAATAATGACCAAATTGTAGTTTCAGGATTTCACATAAATGAGGATGTAAAGGCTATTGATAATTTCCCAAAAAGTCATAGCCTCCGTTTAAGCTGTGTTCTAGCAAAAAGTTAAGAAAATATATTAAAAGGTATACATCTATATCCGAATGACGAAATTATTCAGGTACATGGATCAGTTAAAAACTTGGATATTTTTCTTGACGCGTGTCCAAATTTCATTCCACATCATACTAAGAGTTGTATTTCAGTATTTCGCCAGTTATACCTCCATTAAACAAATTTTAGATTACAAAACTAAGAAAATCCTATGCGAATTATTGTTCCAAAAATACATATTACGATATTGTTTACCATTCATTTTTAGATTCGGAATCTATAAAACGCTTACAAAAAATTCTAAATTCTTGCTGTAGTTTAATAGGAAACTTAAAAGACTAGGTTGGTTGAACGTTACAAAATTATATAATTATAACTTACTATGGTTTATTGTGATGTAATGGGTATCTTTTTTTCGAGGTATAGAACTTTAAGTTGGCATTACTTTTGAAGATGGCGACCGATTTGACAGCTGTCAAGCGATTTATTCTCAGTTTGCTTGCAAATTGTGCAGCTTTATTTCGAAAATAATGGTTCTGTGCAGAATACGTAACACGGACTACGTCCATTTTATCGTCGACAAAATCGTCCATCAGAGCAGTTAATTCGATTAACCATGGAAGGTTTTCGCACCACGTTTACTCTAATTGATAACTCGCATCCCCAGAGACGCCGTACGGTGCGTACAGAAGAAACTATTGCTACTGTAGAGCGTAGCATTGAGGAAGACTCGAATGAGTCCATTCGCCATCGAGCACAGTAATTGGATCTGTGTCCATCCACTTTATGGAAGATTTTGCGGAAGGATCTCGGTTTGCGTGCTTACAAAATCCAACTCGTGCAAGAATTGAAGCCATACGATCATCAAGCAAGGCGTAGATCCGTTGAATGGACCCAAAACGAGATTGCCCTAGTTCCCGATTTCCATAAGCGAATTTTGTTTAGCGATGCAGCGCACTTCTGGTTGAATGGCTACGTCAACAAACAAAACTGCCGCATTTGGAGTGAAGCTAATCCTCAAGTCTATGTCGAAACACCGTTACATCCAGAAAAACTGACTGTTTGGTGCGCTTTATGGGCTGGTTGAATCATTGGTCCGTACTTCTTCAAAAACGATGATGGCCAGAACAGTCAATGGTGATCGGTATAGAGCCATGATTACTAACTTTTTCATTCCTGAATTGAACAATCATGATATCCAGGAGCTGTGGTTCCAACAAGATGGCGTAACATGTCACACAGCTCGTGCTACAATCGATTTATTGAAATACACGTTTGGTGACTGCCTAATTTCACGTTTTGAACCTGTGAATTGGCCTCCAAGATCTTATGATTTAACACCGCTAGACTATTTTCTGTGGGGCTATGCAAAGTCACTGGTCTATGCGGATAAGCCACAAACGCTTGACCATTTGGAAGACAACATTCGCCATGTTATTGCCGATATATGGCCACAAATGTTGGAAAAAGTCATCGAAAATTGGACGTCCAGATTGGACTACAAAAAAATTCATGTCAATCGAATAATCCATCTTTGTTTTATTGCAATTTAAAGTTCTATGCCTCGGAAAAAAACAGCAGTTACATGTCATGTAACATCCAAAAAACATAATATCTCATTTTCAAACATTATCGTGATTACAATAATTCCCTGCAAGTAGGCGTGAGTGGTAAAAATTCACCTAGTAAATGCATTTTTTTTTTGTTCGTGTTCCCATTAGCTTCTGCTATGCATTCTGACAATGATTCATTTTATTAGCGATGCGAGATAACATACGGATGCCAGATTATTATACATTACATATACATTATTAACAAGGTTTAGTATACTAAGTGACATATAAATCCGAACACCCAGTTTAAATGGTTTTATTTTAATAAAAGTTGGTGAATGTATTTATCTTACTGTAAATAACAAGTGAAAAAATTTTCAGCCTTATCAGCTGGACATTCCGGTTTTTATCCTGCTTTTTTTTAATTCACTAACGCTCTAAAAATGAATATTTCAGCCGCAGTAAAGAATCAACGTTGGCGGATTTTGGTTCTTGACATCCTTTACGATCGGTTACGATGCCTAGAGTACGGAGACCTGTACGATTTCGTCAACTCAGTGAGTTTGATAGGGGCCGTATAGTGAGACTTCGGGAAGCTGGACTTTCTTTTCGGGCAATTGCAGTTAGAGTGCAAAGAAGTGTAGACACTGTGGTTAGGTGTTGTCAGGCATGGCTTCGAGAAGGCCGTACGTAAAGAGCAAGGGGCACTGGACGCCGCCGTAGAACAACAGACCGTGAAGATCGCCGCCTAAGATTATTGGCCTTAAGGGACCGTTTCTCCACTACCAGGTCCATCGCAAATGAATGGTTTGCAGAACACGGAAGACCTATTGGCATGCGAAGTGTTTACCGACGAATGAGAAGTTTTGGCTTGTTTTCATACCAGCCACACTGGGTCCTCCCTTTAACTCGAGAACACCGACGTAATCGCCTTGAGTGGTGCAGACAACGGTCACTCTGGGATCAGGAATGGAACAGTATTGTCTTTAGTGACGAGTCTCAATTTTGTTTAGGCATGCACGATGGTCGTGCCAGGGTTAGAAGGCGACGTGGTGAAAGGAGGAATCCACAGTTTTTTGTTGAAAGACATGTTCATCACACTGTTGGAGTTATGGTTTGGGGTGCTATAGCTTATGGTTCCAGGTTACCTTTAATCTTCATCAGAGGTAACATGAACGCGCAGCGTTATATCCACGAAGTTCTAGAACCCCATCTTTTACCCTATCTTGACACCCTGGCAGATCCAACTTTTCAACAAGATAATGCCCGACCACATGTTGCAAGAGTCACAATAGACTTCTTTCAACATAATGATGTCACATTGTTACCATGGCCACCAAGATCTCCCGACTTATCCCCAATTGAGCACGTGTGGGATATGATGGGTAGGAGATTGCTCAATTTGCAACGTCCTCCTCAGACTCTAGAAGCACTTCGAGAGGAGTTGGTGGTTGCCTGTAATGAGATACCACAGGAGGACATTGACCACCTGATCAGAAGCATGCCTAGGCGCGTTGGAGAATGCGTAGCACATCAGGGTGCATCCACACATTATTAAAGGTCAAAGGGCTTTAAAGCAGTGCAATCATTATGAAATTTTTATCATTTACTTATTATGCTTCATTAAGTACTTATACAAAATTTTATCAAAATAAAACCATTTAAACTGGGTGTTCGGATTTATATGTGACTTAGTATATATTCCGTATTCTCGACTATTATTCAACGAATTTTTCGCTTATTCAAACCTCCTTGCGAAACATTTGTAGCAATTTTGTGTTATTTCTACAGAAGATCAGCCTCTATATAAGACTGTATTAGGAGCTTTATAATCAGTTTAAACATTTTTGACAAACAATTTCACACCAGAGCTCCAAAGAAATGAGGCTACCGTATATGGACACGCCTATTGTTTCAATTTCAGAAAATATCTTTCATGAAAAACCCAAGGATTCTTTTGGCCTATGCCTTTCTGAGGCCATGACACTACATGGAAAGTTGTTTCGAAGGCGGGGGAAGTATACAGTCAGCCCACTTGACGCCATTTTTTCGGTTATAAATAGGTTTGATAGAAGTGTATTAATATCTCTATAGTATTGTGTGCTAAAACATAATCGAATGAAAAAATGCATATTGAAATGTTGATATTGAATAATTTCGTGATACTGCACCACTAGTATTTTACTTGAAACACGATATGTTATACCCATGGTAGTTTTTGTCAATATTTTCTTTTCTTGATTCCTGCTATACCTTATCAGTAATGTAACGTAATTGTTGTATTCATTTGTTATACATACAATAAATACAAACATCATATTTTGTTCAAGTAAATTACATCCATGACCCATAGTCTACATTTACTGTCACTACATATGGTTTAACGGGAATATTCGATTCCCTTAAGGTGCTGAATTTCTATAGAACAATCTACAGCTGCTCCAATAGCGCAGTGCAGTTGATTCTGAAGTACTTAGTTGAATATGTAATGAGGCAGTCTACATCACACCTAATATTTTGAGTCATCATCCATGATTGGTTCTTGGATATGGTTGGAACAAGCCTGGGATGGAGTGATCGTGAATAAAGGGCCTAAGGAAGCTGGTGATCTCTACTATCAACCAACTAGCAATAGTACAGTTATCAAAAAAAAGAGATGTGCTACTGCGAACTCTTGATTTTTATACCATACCGCCACAGGTAGTTTTTTAGATTATGGAATTAAATGTCGACAGGTTCTTGCAAAGTTAGTAGTGAAAAACTTGGCTGTTACCCAACTGAAATTTAACAGATTCTGAAAGTAATTACGAGTAATAATATGGACAGACTATTCTGCTGGCATTTGAAAATTTAGAGAGCAGTTAAATGTGCACCATATTTTAGAAAGGAATTTTATTGATACGGGTAAATGTCAGTCTATAAAATTTTAACATGCGTTACCCTGACTCAGGTGAGGGAGAGCAATTGCGGCTACAACAAAAATCTCATAATGCGTGGTAGAAGGTTCATTTGACCTAAATATCGATATGAATATGTAAAATGAAACGTTAATGGCTTACAAAAATGCTTGTTGCTTCTTTGTAATATGCTAACCGCAGCTAGTAACGTCTGAACGTTTTTGAAATGTAGACTGAAATTTAGAGTCTATTCACTATATCTGTATAGAAATCAAACTGTAAGTAATGATTTATTTTTTATACATTTTTTGAATGTTTTGTGGAATCTTTTCCCCGGTGTTAGATTTTCTTGAAATTACCAATTTAGTTGATACTTGAGCATTCTCCATAAACATCAAATTATCATGCGTTCATATTCTCGATGCTTCTAGGGACACAAAACGTGTTCTTGCAAAATTATTTTGGTACTACTGTATCGACGAATCCAGAAGACCTATCGGAAATCGCACATATGTTGTAGAGGAAGGCAATGTAAAACGATAAAATTAAAAATACCAGTTTCTGTTGGTCGCTCGATCTCGGGTGCTATTTATGACTTAACCTTAGCAACTACGCTCTTACAAACGCATTAGTTTTGCAAAATGATATGATGTAAGGTTATTAGATAATGTTCCTCTATGTTTTAAATGGATGCCCCTCATTCTAAGCTGCTTTCCAGTGGTTTTTGGTTTGACAGAGTCACGATCTCGAACTCCTCCAGAAACAATACATGAGAATATAACGTGCAGTGGAATGGTATTCGTGCTGAGCCCTACTGAGTTACTCCGAATTACCCATAGTAACTCAAGAGGGTCACTGGAAAGCAGCTCAGGTCTAGACATACAATGAAAAATCAAATTTGGTTTGGCATTAATATCAAACACTGTAGCACTGTACACTTCCTAAATACGTCCATCCTCTAATGTTTGTCAGTCTACAGGTAATCTGCAGAATCTGTAAGTTAGTCAGTAGTTAATAAAAGCTCTGTTTAGCCTACAATGCTTGTATGTACCAAATAGTCGATATATCACTTAGGTCATTTCTACATCAAATGTATCTTGGCATGCTCAATGGATAGAAAAATGCCATCAGCTTCAGATGTCACATGTAAAATTTTCAGAACATGATCAGGACTGCCAGAGCCTCCAAAATTCGAAAGGGCGTGACCGGATAAGATAAATATTCCCATTCTCAAAAACTCTTAGAGTCTTCAAAGCGATAAGCAAAGGTGAGGTTATTTCGATGGTGTTTTGGTTTTGTCAAAGATTCCATGAATACATGGTATATTAAGTCTGCGTCTATTTATTTTTGGTAACTACTGCATATCCGAGAGACACTCATCCGGATTTGTATATAAATTCCATTACCAGAAACCATTGAAGTGTGAACTATATGTTATATCTCATTAATATTGTTTAATATTTTTAATTGAATTACCCTGAGGGCAACCAGGTTAATTCCGTACAAGGTAGGCGAACCTTAATTTTGAACAATGACTGTTACATTGAATTCATTGCAACAAGTTCAACGAGCGATCATAAAAGTTAAGCCGCCTCCATAGTTGTTGGCAGTCTAGGCAAATGACAAGCGAGACATGAACGTTCGCAGAAATTTTCTTATGGGCGCGATCATCGGCAAGAGATAACTTTTTGTGAGAGCAAACGGCCCTCCCTGTCTCTCCCCCTTCACCCTGCGGACGCCCATGAAGATAGAACTACTCTAGCTACAGCCTAATGATGGTTGCTTAAGATAACAAACAAAAATATCAGTGCTTTAGTTACTTAAACTACGACTAATACACAAATTCTGGAAATCCCGGAAAGTGATGCTATGTCTAGGGCCAAAACATTTTCACACATCTATCAAAAATGGATTGAATTTTTCAATATTACTTTGCCTTTCGGGAATATTGAGTTGGCATCACAGAATATGGCTCCTATATCCATCAAAATTAGTATAACAGCTACTGAATGTCCGAGAATAGAGAAACGTAATTAGAAAAAATAACATTCGAGCCGATACCACAAAATATCATAACAGAATTGAAGGTACCTAGATTATGATCTATTTGAATATTTGCTCATAGAATAAACATCTCATCTCTCTTACCTCATTTTCATTCACAAATAGTCTCTTCTTAATAGCACTCTTGATAGAAGTGAAGTCAATATCATCCTTCTTTTCTTCGTTCTTTTTTTCTTCGCCCTTAACCTCTCCAGTAGCGAAATAGAGATCGTTAGAGCACTGATTCCCGCTCGAATCGGAATAAAGGACACTCCCGTTACCCGCACTCTCATTCCCATTTTCAGTCTTTTCGCTGCTATCCATTTTGGACTGACTGTTATTCAACGATGAGGTCGGTTCGCTCTCCATGCTGATGTTCAGTTTGTATTCAATGTCGCTCGCCGTTAACCCCACTCTTTCCGGACGGTTATGACTTTCTTCTTCTGTCGGTCGTTTCTTGTGGAAGATTTTTCCCGTGGTTTGCAGTGCTTTCTTGCATTTGTTCTTTGAATTTTTGTAGAGTTCTTCCAAGTTGATGCCGAGTTTGTCTCTGTCGCCGAATGCGCCTACCTTTTGGGAAATAAGGAGCTCAGTCAAAGTGTTTCTTACTCTAGTGAGCCATAAAGTCGTCTCTCGTAAGTGACTGTAAGGTACTGTAACAGCCCAAGGAGTGGGGTATGTTCCGAAATTTTCACTTCAAGGAGTGCAACGCCTAGCTGCCAAAACGCATATTTTGGGTGCTTTTTTGAAAAGTAATATTTGCTCTCCAAGGTTCAAACTTAAAAGTTTGCGCTCAAGCTGTGACGTACAAGTTCTAGCCTTAGATAATTTATTTTTCACGCTTTATCTTTAGAATGACCCTAATCCTACCATAGGTAGTATCTTCGCATTCTGACTCCTATTTGTTACGCAATCCAATACAAAAGGGACCCCATTGGCAACATTAAAATGTCCAGTTTTTCATATTGCTTATCGGGGTCGAAAATGATCTATTTTGCACAAGTATTGTATCGCTTATATCTCGAACTATCAAGTTAAGAGAGAAGTTCCATGGCATCTTTCTTTTCATAATGTCCTATAAACCTAAAAACACTTTGACCAGAGCTATTTGACCTGAAGTGTATATGCTCTTTCTATCGGAATCTGGATTAAAAATCAAATCATTTGCTTGATTCCTGGGGCAAAAATACAAATAATGTAAAAGTACGAATTTCAAATGCTTTTTTCAATTTTCAAGCGAAAAAATAGGACAATCTGTATCGTTGTCGAAAAATGGATGTAACAGCCAAATTTCAATCACCAAAAATCTCAGCCTAACTTTCTGATTTCAATTAGACCGATAAGACCCCATTTCAATTCTGTATTAATGTTGACAGCATTATGTGGCAAGTTATAAAGTTCTAGATGTGGTTTACTTTTTGATTAAGATTTGGCCAAAAGTGTTTCTAATAGTTATAATATTAAAATTAAGTGTATTAATTCATTTAGTTTTTAGAAAGAAAATCCAAACTTTCTACTATCCTGAAATAAATATGCCATGGTTACACTACAAGGGATAAATAAATAGGATGTAGCTTCAGACTTTATCGAAGACCTTACCAAAACAGTAGTCAAGTGAATTCAAAATGCTAAACCTTTTAAATACATAAAAGCTATCGACAGAAGTTTATTCAACTGGAACTAAAGAATTTGGGTAGATGAAGATCACAAGTGTTTCAAAGGATTCCATAACTCGCCTAGAACTTTTCTTCACATCTGAACAGGAAATGAACTTGAAAAATCCTCCCCTTTCCCAACTGCCACTCAACTATGTTGTTGGCAGTTGGGATAGTGATAAAAGTAGCTACACAACTCTACAAAAGCATGATAATATTTTTTTTTTATAATTTTTTCACGAACTCGTATTTGTTATTTGAATTTTGTTTCAACGTCTCTTATTACCACCTCGCCAAAAAAATGTGATGTCACCTAAATGTGATGCATCTATGGCCATAATAGGCTTATATTGGCTAATATTTGGCTTAACCAGAGCAAAACACAGGGTCTTGTTTTATTCAGAGCTGTATGATAGAATGTCATTTTTCCAATATCAGTTGGTATCCCATTCACAAAGCAAAAGTTTCAACATACAAGAACATCAGAATTGTATAACAGCACTTGCACTTGAGTACATAAAGATGGTATCAATACTCATATGTACTATATTTTTATTGATCTTTATTATTTTGTATTACATTCTTTACCTCATATACAAGTTGTATCAAGTAGGTATGAATAAAGAATAAAGCTCGAAAATATACCAATCGCACCAGTTTTTATTTCAATATTTTAAGGTAGGTGTTCTTCGTTATTTAATTGAGCAAGACATTAAACTCCATCACTCCCCAAAAAAAACAGAATGCTGTAATATAAACTTGATAATGTTATTTCTCTTTTGTAGTTTATTGTATAGTCTGATATAAGAATTGAGGTGTTCAAGATTGGACAAATCCATGAAATCAATGGCATTTTAATTTTAGAAGAGTAAAATACTAATGACATTTTATCATCTAGCTAAACTTAGACTCACTTTTTGTTGAGCAGCGTGTTCCACCATCAAATTACTGAACTTTGATCTGAAGTCATTCCACTTATCCACAGCTTTTTTTGGTTTCCTCAGCAAACTGGCTCGTTTTAAGTATATCGGTAGTTTACTTCTAACCTTACAATACTCCAAAGTTTCCGAATCCTTGCTTTCTGTATCTTCACTAGATTGTTTCAGTAGAACTTGACTTGCTGATATGTGTTCGATACTCAAATCACGTGGTGGGACAAGTGGTTTCTGATTCTCCAGAGCCTCAACGTCAAAATCATGCAGCGATTGGGATAACCTGTTGGTCTTCTTCAAAGATCTTGGAACTTTGTAAAAGTTTTCATCGTATTCTTCCTCATCATGCTCTCTGAGCGCCAAATTGGGGTCACTCCCAGCAGATTTTATCACAGCTACAGGTATGTTCTCTAAACTTTTCACAAATATTTCAGTCTGACTCACAAACTTTTCGCTAGGATGGCACAGTGGTTCTTCGGAGTCCAAAATTTTCTCAGGCGTTTGAAGAGTGATCTTAACCTCAGTCTTTTTGTGAAACTTCACTTGCTCATAAGCCGATTCGTCTTCTTGAGCTTCTTTAGGCTTTTCGAAAAATTTGAAAGATATCTTTGGAACGTCATATTCAAACTGACTGTTGTTTTTGATCAAAGTTTCCGATTGGCTTTTCAATGTTTCTTCGATGTCTTGGTATAATTGACCTTCAGGCTCAACTCTGTCATCTGAAGATGCATCAATGAAGAGTTCTTCCTCTTCTGTGTCAGATCCACTTGAATCTACGTACACACTAGCTGGCAGGCTTCTGCTTTTGTCGTACTCGTTCTGAGCTTCCTGAAAGTCATAGAATCCTGATGATCTTTTAGAACCTTTGTCTGACTTGTCGTCATCTCGAGTTGGTGACCTTCTCAAGAAACCTCCATTGATGTTAGGCACTGTAACCCTCCATTGCTGCTTGTTGATTTTTGTGGTGATGAATTTTTTCATTTTTTTGCTAACATAGTGTACACGCTAGGTTATATAACGCTGCGGAGAACAAAAAACAACACACATGGTTAACAGTGAACGGTGTAAGGTTAAAAGTAAACTGATAGGCTGATAGCTAGGTAGAAAATTTGTAGCCCGGTAAAGCAAATGACGTACCGCTGATACTTGTGAAAAAAGAGTACAAACTATATAAAATAACAATATAATTAATGGTGTTCAACAGTACAGGTATTTCGTCATGGTATACCATTGGCGGGGATTCGGAAGGAGTACCTAACAGCTGAAAAAGTGTCGAACTGAAATTTTTTATCTACTTCCGATAATATCAACTCGGAAATGAAATCGAAACTGCAGACGACATGAACACTTATCATTCTTGCGCTGCAGTAATTATTTAGAGTGTAATTTTGATTGTCAGTGAAATCGCAGCTGGTCATTGATTATATTATTAAATGTTTTTTACTATGATGCTATTAAAATTAATATGTATATCTATTAATTAGATTTTCGCGTGTAAAATCTCTAATGAGCGTTGTAAATTATTATAAAATCAAGTTTTACAAATAAAATTTAAATACAGAGTCTCCCGTATAAATCTGACTGGCTTGTTTCTTCAATACCTTTAAAATAAAATGAAATAGATTCATTTATTTCTCAATCTTGTATTGAAATAAGCACGGGTAGTCGCCCTCATATTGAAACCACAACAACCTGAGCCCTCCTGATCATGTTTTCCATCATATTTCTTCACAATACATATATCGTTTCGATAATTGTGTGCAATTACGCTCTTTTTGCTAGAACCACCTGTCCTGCAGGTCAGGTTATCAAATTTCAAGAGCTACATAAGCTTTGTATCATCCGGCGGTGATTCTTGTCAGTGACAGTTTGGAAATCACCTGCAAAGTCTTCACAAAAAGAAGGACACCTGCCTTTGGTGTCACTGGTGTCACGATAAAATGCAAAAACCTGTCACACAGCTCAATAAATGATTAATCCTTTAATGTCCTCATCTGCGGGGATGTCTGGAAAATAAGGCTACTGCCATGGTTTATGCTAACAGATCAAGCTCTACAGCGCAGCAAAAGATCAATGTCTGGAAAGATATTCAAAAGATCTACCAAAAAGTGATGAAACACGTAATCTGAAGGTCTCAGGTTCATGCGTCTTCTAGAGGTTGGACATTCATGTGACATCAGTTTCATACATAAATACTTTTAATAAGAAGGTAAGATAACGAAATGGATCTATATCATTTCAATTCAGAGATTTAGGAGAAACCAGCCACTAAGTTATGTGGGCCGCCGTGCAAGTAACAACATATTTTCATCTTCACAAGAATGCTCTCTCTGCCGAAGTCAGGCTGAATCTATGCGGCTCGTTGATATTGCCTTCCTTGTCGTATGCTGATATTGTGTACTGGTCTGCTCTCACTGCTAGAGACAAACTGTCTATCCAAAAAAATCAGAGCTCATGTATTCAATTTTCGTACGATTTGAAAAAATATGACCACTTCAGTGATGAATTTCGAGCCTCCGGCTGGTTCAATATGCCATAGCGTTTTTCGATACATCTTACTTGCTTAACTTAAAATATTAACAAAACCCAGCTACCACTTTAACTCTATATAAAACTTGTTAAGAGATCTCACCTTCATGATAGGCAAACTCGTACTTGTGATCTCTATGATGTTCTGTTCCATAGTACTGAACAGTTTAAAAAGTAATTTACTCATGTTGAATCTACAATGTACAGCTCATTGTCAGATACAGTAATAAATTCGCTATCACTTAGCTTCCGAAATAGAGTCAAATCCCATGTGAAAAGACTACAATAGTTTTATTTTTGCTGTTGTATCAATTACAACTATTGTTAATCTGTAATTTTTAGGTTATCATTATTATTAGTATAGTCTTATTTACGGGGTTTGCATGGAAGAACAACTGTATTAAATGCCGCCTCTCCCTATTCAGATGAGTTTTTTTTTTGTTTGTACTTTTAACCCAAAAATAAAGACACATTATTATTATTATTATATTCACGAAAATTGTACATTTGTGCGACCATTTGCCACATAATAGGAATAATAAAGCAGTACCGGCCAATTATGTACCAAGAAAGGTAAAGAAATACCGTTTACCAATAATAAGACCAAACGGATTGGGAGATAACAAGATGATCTTCGAAATCAATGTCTCATAATGACGTAAACGATTGTTTGAAATTGGTCCAAATGAAAAGAATTTTATCTGCGACCGAGCGGAAAAATTTACTTTACCGATTTTCTAGGCGTTGAGTTTAAATTTTCAGCCCACGGGCTTCTTAACGCCCCTCGATGATACAGTAACTGCAAAGTCCGCATTCTTCAAATTGTCCTCGAAAACTTTCCATATTTATATAACAGTTGCAATTACCGACATCTAATAATATAGTACGGATACGTAACCTTTTGAAAGCTGCTTTAAATTTCTAACGTACCTTGTAGCCGGTCGTAGATAGATTTGTACGTATCTTGTTTTTGCAATATGATATTATAACAGAAGAATTTAGGATCAATATGAAAAAAACAAATCCAAATCTTCCGACTGGACTGTAATGGTGTAGAGAGCATTTGAAAATGATGGCATTATAGCAATAGTAAGAATGCCACTGCTATATGGTAATTTTGAAATTATCAACCGGTGTAATGTAAAGCAAAACGAGACGGTTATGGAATTTGTAGATTCTCACAGGCTACTCATGATCCCACAATAGAAGCGATCAACGTTGCATAAAATGAACGAAACATTGATTTTTCTCGAGTAAATTGATTTCTTCGAACCGCAGCTGTAAAATTAAGAACAACTTCTCAAGCATGCCTAATACAGTTTTGTTAATATAACACTCAGTAGGATATTTCGTGTGGTTCATTTTGGCAATAATCATTGAGTTAAATGCTGGATATCTACAGTATACAAACAACTATTGATAACAACTATTGGTGGGAATAATTTGCCAATACTATGACTAATTTGTGAAGGTAAGCTATTGGCTCAGATAGCGATGATGTTCAAGGCTATACAATTTTTCTAAGACTACATAAATTATTGCAATGTGTTTTTCCACTTGTAAAGGTTACTGTTCGGACTTTGGTATCTCTCCTCTAGATTCATCAAGTAGGTGATGCTTCTATCACTCGGAGCAGGACAATAGATAACACGATTTGGTCAGCCTCTCTGCAATTTCTACACAAGATTGGCGAGCTTATTCTTATTTGTTGTAGATGTTTCATGATGCACCTAAATAAATGATGGTTAATCAAAAACTCAGTCAGTAGTTCTTTTCCTCCCAGTTTCAAAGATTCTGCGCGATGAAGCTTACTGTTTCCTTGGAATGAGTATCCCTACTGCCAAATGTTTGAATCAGCTTTCGATTTGTTGCATCACTAAATAATCAGAGGTTTACCAACATGGTTGAACATACATCAATGTAAATATGTATTCAGGATATAAAGGGGTAAAAAGTGTGCGCATACGTTCGCTCTCATGCTGCTTATGTATGTATGGTATTATTTGAAATGCTTCGATCATTACCAACAGAAGTGATATCACCAACAAGTGTAATTGAAGTACTTGTCCAAACTAAATCTTTTAATAATTCTCGAGCCTAGGTCTTATTTGCGCCTTGTACAGAATGAGGAGGCTATGTGGAGCAAAGTACTACTTAGCCCTAAACAAATAGCCTTTTCTCCAGCCGCTGCCGCTATTGGCGAGATGTGTTCGTGTCAGATAAAGGCAACGATGATATGTACTGTGACCAGCCGAGATGAACCGCTCTTAGGTCTCATTGAAACTGGATGAGCGCTTGTGCGCTTCTTGTCAGTCAAGGTACAGTACTCCAGAACTGTGTTTTGGAAGCGTTAAACTGTAAAATTTTAGCTATATGTATATATATATATATATATATATATCTAATTTACATATCTATGGATGTGTAATCATTCTCATCAATATGAATCACTTCTGAAATTCATGCAATTTTAATATCCTGCTTCTCATCTACTGATCCAAAAAATGGCATTGCCAAATAAAATGTACTCCCATGTGTAAAAATAAACGGAGGCAGAACGATGCACATAATCTCGAGCGTACTAAACAGGTATGTTTGGCGCAAATTGCTGGGGAAGGTCAAAAAGCATTGTTGTGGCATCGTATTCACATTATTACATCGCGTACCATGCATGCTATAGGTTCGCCATTTTACAATCAGCATGAATTCGTTATTTCACATTGCAACTTAAATATGCGAACTGATGATTTTTTAAAAATTGGTTACATATAGTAATTATAGGAATACTGAAAAATCGGGACCACCAGGGCAAGTAGATCAAATTTAGTAATTCTACGGATAAAGGCTTTTTTCGCAACTAGCCTGAGAAATCACCTCATTCTTATAAGAGCAGGATTTTTCTCCTAAATAAATAATGCTAATGAAAAAACTTTAAACAAATAATGAATGTACGTATTGTTTGGAACAAATTGTAATTGCAATTAACCCTTTATCAGTTTTTGAATATTACTAATAATTTTTATTTATGAGCAAGTGCGATGTCCATTTTGTATCTGAAACTATTACTGTTGTATTATTGCAGTTACTTATCTCATTATTTTGATAGCTTGAAAGTCTTACGCTACTGGGTACTTTGGAGTATTTGATACTTCATACTATGTCCAAAATGTTGAACAATTCTCTGCTCCTTTTCTATGGTATATGAGGTTTATCGGGGCGCGCAATGAATCTTGTCCTGCCTGAAGTGTTTTTTTCTATCCAACCTTTTCTCGGCTTTCTTCTTGCTCATTGGTTCAGAGTAAGTTTGACCGAAGATACAAGTGTGCTGATATCTAACCTGGATTGAGGCCGATGGAGGCGAGTTTCTGCCTCCCGGCCTGGCCAGATGCTTGATCATCTAATAATCTCCCAGTTATTACTCAAAAAACACACACTAAGAGTTATGTTTTCTTTTTGAGCTGTAGGAAATTTCAGGCTGATAAAACATGATACAAATCAAAAGCATGAACTATTTGATGCAAATAGATATTTGTGACATAACCTCAAAATAGAGCGCTGACACAGAAGAGTAGAAAACTATAAAAACCAAGGAGGCCATAAAGGCGTCCTACAATTGTAGGAACCAATGACGATACGGCCTTTAGTGACAAAGAAAATAGAAGACCCGGTGTAAAAATAAATTGAATGAAATTTTATTTAATTCCCGATGTTTGTCTGGTTAATGGAACCACATACATTCGAAAAAAAAATCCATTTCGGTCACAACTGTGACCTTCTTCAGTACTTGACACTTTTGACAATATTTTATTTATGTCTTCCAGGTGACACTACGTTTGTTTTTTCTTTTTATTTTCAGTTCCTCTCCAGTGTGTTACTATAGTAGTTTGAAAGGTCAGTAACATGCTGAGATTGCAAGAAGTCATCATTCCAATTTTAAGATGGTACCACGCAAAACTAACATAAATCAGGACCGACTGGGATTGACATTTCCGCTCCCAAAAGGACGAAAGGCCCCCCAAAACGACGAGCGAGTATGAGATCATCTGTCGATTTTTCAATGTACCAGATACGTCACTCTCGTACATCGTTCCGCCAAAAGCCCTCTAAAAGACGCGAAAACCCACCCAGAACTGTTGTGGTAACACACAAGTTAATTCTTATGCAATCTTCGATTAAAATGTCGCAACTCTATTGTTTACGTATCTGAAATTGGGAAAATAACACTTTGATATTTAAAGAGAACCACGTTGCTTGTCCTTTCCGTGAACAATGCATTTTAGTCGAAGATTGCAGAACATTTAACCGGTGTGTTACCACAACCCTTTTGGGTGGGTTTCGTTTTTTATAAGGCTTTTGGCGTTTTCGGAACGATGGATGAGGGTAAAGTATCTGGTACATTAAAAAATTGACAGATGATCTCCTACGACTTCCTCTTGCTTAAATTGGGCATAACATTCAAGTCAAATAAAAATATTCTACTGGGTATTCCATTTTCTTTGTCACTGAGTATACATATTTTTTAACAACTTCGTTTGAATCTATGACGATTTCATTAATAAGGTAAAGGTAAGAATACGTGATCTCTACTTTAGAACGCCAAAACAGTTCCCGTAGGCTTATGTTCTATTTATTTTATTATCAATACATCAGTGTATTTGTTGACTTCCTCCATTAACAGTTATTTGCTCCGAATCTTGCATCTGAGAGTCTTCACACATGTGTTTCATTTTTCATCTTAGATATACATAATTATATTATGTGTACGGAAGTAATTCATGTAAAGCTTACAAATAGTCGTCGTACTTCCCCAATATTAACATAACACCTACTCTAAGTTTTCCTATAATATAATCAAATTTCGAATTTTTTCTTTTAGGGATAGAACCACTAGACAACGTTGCCCACGTGGAACTTCTTGTCCGCACCACCCACAAAGTATTTAGCTAATAAAGATTCTGAAATCTCCATAACTGTACATGTTTATAACCAGATAAAGTTTAAATATCTCATTGATCATAGAGCAGTACGTAAGTGCGGAAGTCACGTGGCCAGAACAACAAAAATACTCATAAATTAGTTACAACTACATAAGAACTCGAAAATAGCTCAGATAAATTTATAAATATAATCTGGCACAAACACGATTTTTATTAAAAGCACAGTGCATAAGCGAAGAAAAAGGACGTTTTTCCGATAATTTATTAAAGCCTGAACATAAGCATGCTTAATAGTTTAAATTATGGTATATACATATTGTAAAATGTTGTAGTTCATTCTGCATTACCTAGTTTGCTAAATATTTCACCTGCATTTTATATGCAAATATACTCAGTGACAAAAAAAGGTAAATACCTACGTATGTTATTTAGAATTCAAAAATTTTTTACACATTGATTTATCTGCCATGAACAACAAGTGATAAAATGGTCAGCTTTTTCTGTTAAGTTTTTGTGGTGGCTGTGTGTATTGTTTGGTGATAAAGAAGCAGTCAGTTTTCGTACATTTACGATGTCAGTTAAATGTTAAATTTCGTGTAGCTTATTGAGAAGTCTGTTTTTGATTGCTCATATTGCCTAGAGTGACTTTGGGAGGGGTCAGACCGACAAGACCGCCGGTTAAGACTTCTGGCTCTGAGAGACAGAGACAGAGTTTGCTCTGGTGTAGGGAAAGGATTATATGGGACCGGGAATGGAATCAGGTGGTCTTCAGTGACGAATCCCGCTTCTGTCAGGGGATGCACGATGGTCGGCAAGAGTGAGAACGCGACGTGTTCAAACACATGACCCACAATTTGACAGGAAGCGTCACGTTCACTACACCGTGGGAGTTATGGTATGGGGTGCTATTACTTGTGGTAGCAGATCACCACAAATTTTCATCATAGGCAATATGACAGTTCGACGCTATATTCAGGAAGCAGTGGAGCCTCATCTTATTCCATTCCTAAATACCATCCAAAACCCGTGTTTTCATCAAGACAATGCCAGACCGCATGTTGCCAGAACATCTTTAGCCTTCATGGATCGCCTTGGCCACCACGATCTCCCGACCTATCTTCAATTGCATATGTCTGGGACATGATAGGCCGCAGGCTCTCAAACTTGCAACATCCTCCACAGACTTTAGCAGCTCTTACTCACGAAATTGCAGTAGCCTGGAATGAGATACCCCAACAGGATATCGACCGCCTTATCAGCACGATGCCCAGGCGTGTAAATGGGTGTATAAGAAATCGTGGATTCTCAACACATGATTGAACCAGCTTTTGCAGTCAGTTGACGAATCAAGCTGAAAATTTAATCATTTTACCAGTAAGGAACACTGAACATATATGCCAAAAATTATTAAAATCAGATAAACATACGTAGGTGTTTACTTTTTTTGTCACACAGTATAATTAGGTAGATATTTTTTTCATTGATCCTAAGATGTAATTACAGGGTTGTTAAGATACTTATCAGCAAGATATACGAATCTTTGTGATACTTATTTTCTGGCAAATATGATTTTTGCATTAATCGCTCACGTGAATGTGTTGGAGCGCTGGGACGAGCTAGGTAATTCCCGTCTGCTATTCTTATATTTATTCAACGCCACAAACCAGAAAAAAGTTCCTTCAAAAAATTATTCTTAAAGGCCAATATGCATTATCCGCTAGTCCAGAGTACGACCTCAGCAAGTATTTTCATTGTCAAGGTGTGCCTTTTTATCAAATTCATTACCGTTTTGATTAACCCGTTTGTTGAAAAATTTGAGAAGCCATTGATCCTACGTAAAACATAGAACATTTTTTTTAGAAAATCAATTGTTTCGCAGTTTTGTTCCTATTAAGAATGTGCTATATATTCAACGAGTTACTAGAAACTTTGATCGAAAATCTCGAAAACCGGCGATTGTATGTGAAAAAAATAATAGATTTTTTTATGGTGTTGAAAAAATATTATTTTGCTCCTAAAGAAATTCAGTCAGCTGCTTACAAGAAATTAAAGGCAAAGGTACATGTAATGATGTTTTCACTTAAAGTGGCTAAACTAATAACCTAAGCATACTGCCCTTTTTGAGTAGAAAATATTCTTTTTACAAACACATGGATCACGTTTTTTCAACAGTCTGATGGTTCTTGAAGTATAAGGAGCGAAAGTTACAAGTTCATATCAAAACAGTCGCGCGGGATACTACGCACGCTACGTACGCCGTCCACAAAAGAGCATGCAACACGTTTTTACTTGGAGATAATTCCATAAATAATTATTTATGATCAATAGTAACATTTGAAAATGAATACATTTGTTCATTGCCTCAGGCGTACTTTTTTATGATTCCTGTTGTCTTCACTTCGGATATGTATATTCCATTTTATTACCCTCTAGCCTCAACCGCTGCATTACATTACATCGATGCAATGGTTACTGAAACTACGCAGTGATAACATGGCTAATAGATTGACTGATGGAAGTGAGTCAGTCAGTCTTTATAATGAAAATATCAAAAATCATTCAAAATATTACATTTTCCATACTTACACGTAGTAGTAAAATAATGGTATTCTTGATCGTAGATAATGATTAGGGAGTTACTCCCACGTACAATAATGTTGTATGCGGATAAAAAATAGAGATTCAAAATTATTATCATAGTTTGATGTTGGGTGTTGTTTTTGTTTTTGAGAATATCATCTGTGAGTACATCGTTATTGCTGGATTATATTTTTATGCTATGCATCTGTGTGCATTTATATTTAATGTTTTTAGCCTTGCTCCAAGAACTTTGAATAACCACGTTTTGATTGTTTATACTATTACCATTATTATAACCTTATTTTTAGAATTAGACGTAAAATAGAGCGTTGTGCATATATATGCTGACAAGTAATTTACCTTGCTGAATAATTATTATTTTCGTCAAATAGTAATTAACGGTAGTAATTACTGAATACATGCAAGATATTTTATGGATAAGTACAGAATATACAGATAAATACACGTAATAAATAAACACGGATAGAATCTATTCCGAGCAACTAGGTACTGATATTGAACTGAAATATTTGAAGTGTACTGAAACTTGTCAACAGACTATTTTTATGATCCCTGTTTCAAGATCATGTTTATACCGTGATCGCTAGTGCTGCTCTAAGGTCCGGTTTTAAGTTTGTCCGAAAGCGGTATTAACCTCAACCAGATGACCATGTATGGGTTAACTATGAAGTGGTGGTCATGTCGAAATGTCTAACCTAATGTACTTGACAGTAACATAAGTTGTCGTGGATGATACCAGACACAAATACCGAACATCTCGAAATACATAGAACACGATAATTTCAGGCATAAGAGCAGCATGGCCGCATCAACGATTTATGGAGTGTTAACCAGAACTTGAAACACGAATTCACAGGTAACTGATAGTCAACTTCCAAGTCATAGTTACCTACCTTGCACAGAGCCACAACATAGCGCACGGTGTAAATGAGATAGTGTTGCGCCATCTTTTAGCACATGGTTGTATTAACGCACGGAAAAGCACAGGACTGGGTTTAGCTATCACGGCGTTAACATGACCTATGTCATCTTTGATCATGATCATCACTCATTAAAGCATCCATGGATGAGAAATATTATTTTTCGTAGATTCCAAAAGTTAATATAGTCACTGATAGCAAATACTTCTTGTCAAATTTGCAAAAATACAAAAAGACCAGACATTTTTGCAATGTAATGGAACTCATAGAACAGCAAACATCCAAAAACGAGGATCTTGTATTATTAATTTAAATGTAGTAACTGTAAAATTATTCCTATTGTTCATGGAGTCAGGGTAATAAATAATATTTGTAGGAGATTTAATGCGAAGGTAATATACTAAGTGACATATAAATCCGAACACCCAGTTTAAATGGTTTTATTTTAATAAAATTTTGTATAAGTACTTAATGAAGCATAATAAGTAAATGATAAAAATTTCAAAATGATTGCACTGCTTTAAAGCCCTTTGACCTTTAATAATGTGTGGATGCACCCTGATGTGCTACGCAATCTCCAACGCGTCTAGGCATGCTTCTGATCAGGTGGTCAATGTTCTCCTGTGGTATCTCATTCCAGGCAACCACCAACTCCTCTCGAAGTGCTTCTAGAGTCTGAGGAGGACGTTGCAAATTGAGCAATCTCCTACCCATCATATCCCATACGTGCTCAATTGGAAATAAGTTGGGAGATCTTGGTGGCCATGGTAACAATGTGACATCATTATGTTGAAAGAAGTCTATTGTGACTCTTGCAACATGTGGTCGGGCATTATCTTGCTGGAAAGTTGGATCTGCCAGGGTGTCTTGATAGGGTAAAAGATGGCGTCTAGAACTTCGTGGATATAACGCTGTGGACTCCTCCTTTCACCACGTCACCTTCTAACCATGGCACGACCATCGTGCATGCCTAAACAAAATCGAGACTCGTCACTAAAGACAATACTGTTCCATTCCTGATACCAGAGTGACCGTTGTCTGCACCACTCAAGGCGATTACGTCGGTGTAAGGGTTAGAAGGCGACGTGGTGAAAGGAGGAATCCACAGTTTTTTGTTGAAAGACATGTTCATCACACTGTTGGAGTTATGGTCTGAAGTGCTATAGCTTATGGTTCCAGGTCACCCTTAATCTTCATCAGAGGTAACATGAACGCGCAGCGTTATATCCACGAAGTTCTAGAACCCCATCTTTTACCCTATCTTGACACCCTGGCAGATCCAACTTTCCAACAAGATAATGCCCGACCACATGTTGCAAGAGTCACAATAGACTTCTTTCAACATAATGATGTCACATTGTTACCATGGCCACCAAGATCTCCCGACTTATCCCCAATTGAGCACGTGTGGGATATGATGGGTAGGAGATTGCTTAATTTGCAACGTCCTCCTCAGACTCTAGAAGCACTTCGAGAGGAGTTGGTGGTTGCCTGGAATAAGATGCCACAGGAGGACATTGACCACCTGATCAGAAGCATGCCTAGGCGCGTTGGAGAATGCGTAGCACATCAGGGTGCATCCACACATTATTAAAGGTCAAAGGGCTTTAAAGCAGTGCAATCATTTTGAAATTTTTATCATTTACTTATTATGCTTCATTAAGTACTTATACAAAATTTTATTAAAATAAAACCATTTAAACTGGTTGTTCGGATTTATATGTCACTTAGTATAAGATACTGTTGATTGTTGGTATGTTGGTGGTTACTAGGCGAAAGTCATGAAGGAATTTTTTGCGCTTTAAGATAGGATATGAATACATCACAAAAAATTTAGAACTACTTTTTGTTTTTCCTGCTTATCGAATAAATCATGAATTTGGATATAAACGTGAAGAAATGTTTTCTGTTTTTTTCCATATATGGGTCAGAAATGTATGAATTATTACGATTAATTCATATGTTTATATCTTTGATAAGTAACATGGTTCATACAAATTGTGTATCTTAAAGCATAGCGATGCAAGGCTACAACATGGTTTTGAGTAATTTATTCAAAATTATTTCAAGGATGACGTATATACAGTGCTTTTCAGAATGGTATGCATTTTCTGAACGGGTCAAGTTAGCAAGATTAAATTCGGGCGGATGAAATTGACACATGAATATTATATTTAAGGTAAAAATAACACTTGAAAATAAGATATAACATCACTATCTTTGGAAATAACAGAATGTCAGGCAGTCAATGTACTTTTGCGAGCATCTAAGTGTGATATGATAAAACATAGGACATTCGGTTACTTACAAAAAAAAAAGTTTGATGATTTTCTGTCCATATTTCATTTCACATTCGGGTACACCCCTTTAAGAGATGAAGATTTATATAACGCAAGTCATAAATAACCGTTTGTCTCAATACAGCAGAAGTGACATAGGGCTTTGACGGTTGTTGGATGCTGCGACCAGCAGTGACGTTTATTGTTTCTAGAGCAGTAGCTTTTGGTTGCTCCAGAGCACTGCCACAAGCGATATTGACGCGGTGTTCAAAATATAAGGACTCTTCACAAATGTCTACAGTTACTGTTATATTTGCCTGGAATCAGTGCAGGTGCGTAATAACCAGCTGACCCTATCTATGAAAATCTGCTTTTCTCTCAGCATACTTAATATCTAAGCATTTGTATATTATTTACATTTTTTTGACATCACTTGCATCACAGGATCGTCATCTATTTTCGGACTGACATATCATCTCATCAATAAAAACAAAAAATAGCTGCATAAAAACCTATTTTATTTTCCGAGTTCAAAGAGACATGGACGAGTTACTTAGTTAAAAGATTTATGCCAGGTTAAAAAACGATCTAAAATGGGTTTTTCACCTGATATTGTGAAGTAGATGTTATATGCATATCATGATATGCAAAATCTGAAATAATTTAACCGAGGCTCGGTTGCCAAAAATAATGTTAAAAACCTTCCGACTCCCCGGTATAATGTTAGCTTCAATGTAATTTTTTGTCGATTTCGTAACAATAACAACTAAAAGAAAATTATGAAATGAAATAATTATATTTTCGCGATACTATAAGAAGTTACAGGAAGGTGGCAAAACATTGAAAGGGTGCTATTTCATCATCTAAAAATTCCTATTTCTTAGTTATGCCTCATCACGAACGTAAAAAAGTCTCTCAAAAACACACGAACGTAAACAAACACCATTTTTGTCTCTCGTATCCCATGTCCACACTCACTTTTCTTATACAAACTCCACCACTTTTCACTAGCTTTCACCTGCACTTCACCACCACCTCCACACGTTCGCGTCTTCTCGGAAAACTGCCTTTTCCTGTCGTACGGCGAATGCGTGCGCGTTTTCGCACTTTCCAGCTCTCTGTTGTAGGCAGACCAACGCGATGCCACGCCACGATGCAACGTCTGCTCAGCAGCCGCGAGGCGCTATAATTATCGAGAGCATCTCCGAGGAGCTACCGTGAAGGAAGACGCTAGCACAGAGGCGGGTGTACGATACCCGCGAGCATAATTTTTGAGGTTCTTTGAGAGTAGCAAGATTTATATTTGGGCCCCCCGTTAAAGTGCGATTAATTCCGATTTTCGAATAATGTAGTTTCTGAAACTTATCCCTGTGGTTGTCTAGCTAATCCATCTCCATATTGTCATAGTCAATTCGGAGTGTGAAGAATTTCTGTTTCGACAGTCGTTTTTCATTACATTCACTGAAACTGAATTATTATGTTGTTGAAAATGTATAAAATTGGCGGCATAATGAGTTCGATATACAGTGCTTTTCTTTAATGTCCCCCCCACTTTGATTCTTTGAACGGATCAATTCAACAAATTGAAACTTGAGGTAATGAAATTGATGCATGGATACCATATTTTAGAGTAAAATTGACAGATGAAAATGTCAAGATGGCCGCTGGGGGCCATCTTGGAAAAAATTATATGAAAACGGGGGTCTTGTGGCACATCATTTTGAAGCACCTGACGAGTACTTTATAACCCTAGAATATAAAGTCAATACCTTTATCTGGTGGTACATTTAATAATTACCTGAATACATTGACATTTAACTTGATAATTCGAATAAATATTAAATACGTTGAGTTCAGCTTAGAAGATGCTGGAAATGGTTGCGTTGAACTTCTTGACACAATAAAAGCCGGTCCGTAATTTCGGGTCGAACATTTTCAAACAGTAACATTAATATTTCTATGAATATTTGTTATTCTCAGCCGTATATCCCATATTGAAGCAGGTTCAGTTTCGTACACCTTTTGTTTCAAATAGCTTCATAAAAAAGGTCTTTAAATGAGGCATCATACAGACGAGCAGCTGTTACTTTTGGAATCATTATTGGATGAGGCGACACTCCACATCTTTTTAGTCAGAATTTCTTACAGACAACGTATAAAATAGCTTATACGAGTTACAGTAACAGACTGTAATTTCAGAAAATTCTACTGTACCCTTTTCTCCATTCCCAAAAGTAACACGTCAGAATTATTTCGATCACGGGTAAAGATTGATTTTTTTTGGGCATCTTGATCTATGTGTTGATAATGTCCCGCACTAATCTGGACATTCCCTAAATTATAATCATGCTAAGAAGCACTTTCTGGATCCAGGACTTGGGGAGAGGGTTACTAAACCTTTAGCAACAAACAGGCCATAAATACCTGGGAGTCTTGCCACCAAGAGTCGCAAAGCTGTAATGGAATACGTCTGCAAAATGAAAAAGAATATACGTAAGCACGAAATTGATGGTGATGATAGTTTCACGATACTCCACTGCCTAAGAGTAAAGGCGGCGAAGGTAATGCTGGAAGAAAAGTCGGACCATGGCCGGCTTCCCGTGTGTAGTTATAGAAGCCCCACAGGGTCGCGCAGGTGATTACAGGATAGGATAGCAACAAGCTAGCCTAATGACCTACATTAGACTCATTACGATTAAATATTGTCAGTATCACGGATTAGGGGTAATCCGGTAGCCTTAGGTATTTATTGGTGTTCTCATCAAGTACATATTTATCGCAGATTAAAGACCCTAGGTGAATTAGATGCTTGAAGATGATAAAGATAAACTGCATTCAATGACAGATACACCTGTATAAGACATTTGATACTTCCGAAGTACGAACGATAATCATTAGGCTAAAATATCACGGTATGGCCTATATACCAGGAGAAACTACGAAGTGAGAAAAAAAAAATACCCCAAAACTGCGCATAGTAACTGAAGTCATAGCACAGCTTGTTATAGTACAAGATTGGGCCGCTTGAAGGTATCTATTTTTTTATGGAAGTTAATGTTTATTAACGATAAATAATAGTCGAACTAATGAAACATTTGTTTGTTTTAGAGATTCAGAAATTAATTTTAAAAGCTGATGTATGGTGCATTGTACTGATAATACAGGGCGCAGGTGTGATTCGTTAATTCCTGTAAAAAATATCGCTTATGGTTTCTTAGTTAAGATCGCTTCCTTCAGATGAACTGACACAGATGGTTCTAAAAGTATGCAATGTATTATTCATTATTTTGCTAATACGAGTAATCTGTAGCATTTTCATGTCATTTTGACTTTACAGACCTAAGGTGTCCATCCTACGAATAAGGAAAGAATGATATTTGATATTATATCACCATATTAGTAATGTATCACTTTTTGTTTCGTTTTTCCAACTAACTGTGCCAGGCATTGATCTCGTGAGACAGTAACTTGAGCATCAGGATGTGCGCAACGCAAGACGCAAGCTGTTCAGGCCGGAAGGTCTGGGTTTTTAGTTCCTAATAATTAATATCAAATTACTCTTTAGTGAAGATTATTTTTTATTCGCAGTAAAAATACTGTAGTGACGTCTCAAATTCAGTGACGTATTTACCTAACCAACACTTATAAGAGCGCATTCAAAACCATCTATAGTCAACGCCAAACAAAGTGGCGTGCACGTCATCACGATAAAAATTCCCCGACCTAACATAATGCCTAGGTTTCTATCACAAACAATTGCTCTATTGCAGTTTCATATTAATGTGATATATAAATTGTAAAATGGCCATTACTCTCTTATTATGGTTAATAGTCATATAAACATTGTTATTAAAATATCACATAAGTTGCTTTCTGATAAATTTAGACGCATTATGCGAAATAAAATGTTTTGCAAACGCTCCAATCACTTATCGACATGTAAACGCACTAAACCGATTTCGCAGCGTTGACACATTGTCACCTTGAAACTTATTTAAACTGGGAACTGACATTTGTATTAATTTTGACACTGAATCAATTTGTGGCATTTCAAATCTTTATAAATCCTTTGGCCCCGCATACTGCAAATCAACAACTGTTTGTTTCAAAACAAAATTATTCATTTTACGAGTAGATAAAGGCAATTTTGGTATATAAAGATGCCCAAACAGTTAAATAGTCGGTGTAAGGAACTCGTGGCCTCGTTAATGCACTACTTTGAGCAAGAAAGGGACAACAACGGGCCTTTGTTGCCTTTAAATGCTGTTCAAGAGGTAGGTTACTAATAATTATATGTAATGTATATTAATAATAGTGAAATTTTATTTCATTTTTTGTAGCGTGTTGCTGCTGCTTTAAAAATTAGTTTAAGGACAGTTAGTCGTATTTCCGAGGGTGTGAAAAGTGATGCAAATTTAGAATCGCCCAAGAAAAAGCGGAGTTATATTAAACGTGTAACCAACACAGCGACATTGGATACAAGTGCCATTCGAGAAGTGATCTATAATATGTATCACAAAAGTAAGATCTTATTATAATAACTTATCAGAAATTTGCATTAATTTGTTAACTAAATTATAATGTCATATTACACATGGTTTCAGAAGAACAAGTTACGATACAAACTTTATGGTCTCGATTAAGAGATAGGGCATTATTTGATGGTAGTGCCACGTCTTTAAGGCGGTTGCTTAGAGATCTTGGATTTAAGTGGCTTAAGGACAATCCGCGACGAGGGCTCATGGAACTACCAAGTATAGCTTTGAAAAGGGTGGAATTTCTAAGGCAATACAATCAAGCCAAGGTTGAGGCCTTATACCAGTTTGTCTTCCTCGATGAAACTTGGATATTTCAAAATGGGACCATAGGTCGCTCTTGGCAAAATGGAAACCAAAAAAGCGTGAAAGCTATTAAAACAGATGGTAAAAGGTATGTACTTTTACACAATTTACACTATAAAATTTAAAACTAATATATTTTAGATACATTATATTACATGCTGGAAATGAAAATGGGTTTATTGAGGGTAGTGAAGCGATATTTTCTTCGAAAACAAAATTGAGCGATTACCATGGAGAGATGAACCAGGACAATTTTTTGAAATGGTTTCAACATCAGTTATTAGAAAAATTGGAGAGTCCATCTATGATTATACTGGATAACGCCCCTTATCACAGCATGATATTGAACAAAGTGCCCAACAATGCATGGACAAAAAAAATATCCAAGACTGGTTGACAAATCAAAACATACCATTTTTAAACACAATGTTTAAAACAGAGCTATTGAGTATTGTTGCTCGGTACATAATGCTTCTTAATTATATATATTTTGGTCGACAGTTTATATTTCTTTTGTTTATTCCTATTCTTAAAATAACTGCTTTTTTTTAGAAACAAACCACCTAAAATATACGTGATTGATGAATTGGCGGAACAACATGGGCACAAAGTTCTTCGTCTGCCTCCTTACCATTGTATATTTAACCCTATTGAGTTAATTTGGGGCATAGCAAAAGGTTACTATAACAGACATATTGGTAGAGATGGTAACAGTGAAAAAGACTGTTTGGATATGTGGAACCAGGCTCTACAAACGGTTACCCCAGACATGTGGAAAAATAGTGTTCGACATACTGAGCAAGAAATTTTTAAATGGTATGAAAGAGAACGAATTTTTGATCGACCAGACATCGAACCTTTAATAATCAACTTTGAGAGTGATGAAGAATCAGATTCAGACAGCGCTGAAGAAAGAAACTCCGACTAACTTTATTGTACAGAAAAAGCTTACACCAGTAGCTTACCTAATTTTAGAATGCATTTTTCTGTATGAATTCTGTAAAATAAATACCATGCATAAAATTTGGAGGACCCCATTTGGATTTTTATTCAGTACCTTTAAGCTATCAATTAAATATGGTAGTTTCATAGTGTCATCGGATCAATAATTGTCATACTTAATGATTATGCAAGTACAGATCTATAATTTTATTATACTATTATTTTTGTTCTCATTTGAGGTTAATATTGCTTATAAACCTAGATATGTAAATAATAAATTTTATTATTTTACAAAAAGTTTGGCAACAATGTAAATTTTTCAACACACCCACCTTGATGACGTGCACGCCACTTTGTTTGGCGTTGACTATAGAGACGTACTGCTACAAGCTGATAATTAAAATAAACGCTAATTTATAGTAACTGAGGATACAATATCAACGGAAATATATTATGCAAGATGTACCTAGGTATGCCACAGGCGTAGCTGTGGTAGGGCAGTTCGGTGCGACGCACAGAGGCCGCTAGTGTTTGAGGGTCCCACAGTGCCTCAAACGCTTGAATTGTCGAAACCGAGTGAGTGGTTAGGTGACTTCAGATAAAATAGTAACTCTGTTAAGAAAAATGGCGAGGCACAAAAATAAATTTTCTTGAGCTATCCCCAATCGCTTTCTGTTTTTTCCCAACGGCACTCAATGAAAATCTGGCTCTAGCTACGCCACTGAGGTGCCATCGGTTGTTTTTACTTACCATTCGTTGATCATGAACATTATCGCATGATAGTTGAATTACCAAACTTACCTGAAAGAAAAAAATAAAGGAAATTAGTGACAATAAGAACCAGGACTCGCGTCGTAAATAGTGGTTAATCTAAGCAACCCAGTAAAGTGATTGGAAGATTTAATAGATCACTCCATTTAAGCCATAGTTTTATTTACTATTCATTTTCAAATATTACTGTACAGGTACGCAAAATTACATTGCTTTTCTACTACGGCTTTATGTTTCTCTTAACTCTTCCATGCATTCTGTTGTTAAAATCTCGTCAGTGAGTATGCAGTGGAAAAATCCTGAGGAATTTCTGAAGCAACTATCTTCAAAAATGGACAAGCCTTACAGCTTGACAGTAATATTGAAAATAAAAAAAACTAAAATTGTTTTGTTATCACTATTCCACATACAGCGTGATACCTCTATATGTTTGTTAGTTCATTGAAAACCAGATCAACTTAATCTTCAACAGCCGATGTACATATGTGCTAAATGATATCACTCTTCAAATAGGAATATATGGTCTAGATTGAACATAGAATAGATCTCAAATGGATGAGGAACAACGAAATCTGGCTGGATGATTTTATCATAGCTACATTTGCATGTATACATCGTGCTGTGATGATCTAAAGAAATGGCGTCAAGTAAGTTGACCTTCCACTCAACGCTGTGCATAAAGGATTAAGTTCAGCACAAGTTAAACCCTCTCAAATACAGTTGGTTACGAACATGAACAGCAGAGAATCAAACGGATCAAGTCAGTCAAAGGATCAATTGGTCCATAGACACTATTTCCCTGTCCTACCGGTAGTACCGTCCACCTGGCAACGTTGCCCCTTCCCACATCTGATCGCACGATGCGTCAGATACGGCAGCAACCGCCGGTTAACACAGAAAGCATGAGCAGAACGCGTATCGAACGTTTTTCTATCATTCAGTTTTAACAACAAATGTACGCGGACATTTCCAAAAATGAGATATTATGTTTTTTGGATGATATATGACATCTACATCACGAAAAACCATGTCACTTATTTGCATCGGTCTGTATGTATGTCGGACTGTCCGCTAATCTTATAACCGCCTATAATTTAAGAAGAACCGCTCGGATTTTGATGAAGCTTTTACACAATGTTTCTACTATGCCAAGAACGGAAAAGACATAAGACGAAAAAAGTAAAAATCGCTCAAAACTCGTTTTTCGACGTTTCAGAGGATTCTGATCATCTTTGAAAGAAAATTTAGAGGTAAGAAACCTTGTATGTGGGAGGTTGTAAGGCGGTGGGGAGAATTTATCTCAATTTTTTGATGCTGGTACATTAGTAATTCTACGTACCTAGGTGTATTAGACATACTTTACACATCATAGATTCCTGAAAACTAAACGGGAGACGGATCACGTACCTATCGCAACCGCATAGTGTTTCATATATGCTCTGACCGCGCTACCACGGTGCCCCGTCTGCCCGAGTTAGGTATCTAGGAGAGGCGACGTTTCCAGATGCACTACCGGTAGGGCAGAGTTAGAATGTCTATGGACTAATGTAAGAACCTGTTTGACTGACTTCTTTACTCAGATAGTCTGGTTTGTGCTGCACATATTTCTTTGTGTACTGGTAAGAGCGTTGCGTGGGAAGTACAGTGTCAACCTATTTGATGCCAGTTTTTCCGAAAATGATCAGGAGCCCTTGAAACGTCAAAAAACGAAGGTATGAGAGATTTTTATTTTTTTCTGTTTCTACACCCATGGTTTCGCCGTCACTTAACCGATTTTCAAAAACAAACCTTTTCCGTCATTGGCATAGTACTAGTATTGTGAGAAGATTCCATCAAAATCCAAGCAGTACTTTACAAGTTATAGAGGGATCATGGATTAGAGGACAGACAGATAGACCGACGGATATGAGTGGCAATTGTGTGAGGATATTGGCCTCTACAAATAATGCTATTGCACTTTACTAGTTTATTATTTCCGATTATACATTGGAATGGCGATTGTACGAGAAAGGAGATTGAGCTAGCAATTGCAAGTATAATTCTTAAATTCCTCCGGAACGAAAATATTAGATCCCATAGTACCGAGTACTCACAGCGTGCACATGCGGAATTCTCGGATACCCCTTTCACAAGTAGGTGGTGTCTATACGTGATGAGTTTTAACAACCATAATAATGTGTGGGGTCGCCAAATACATTGGCCCTGTTTTCGGAGCATGTTTCTGATGGGCTGCACTTGATGCCTAAGATCCTAAGAGCTTCTAACGTTGGTGGATGATGAAATAGAGGTCATTTATGTTCCAATCATGTTCAACTGGAGAATGGACTAGAAATCAAGGAGACCAAGGAATGATGTTGTTTTAACCGTTATTGAGGTAGTCAAATAGGATTAACGGGCAAAAGCATAATATACACGGAAAATAGAAGATGCGCCTACCGTATGGTCCGATTTGACCATAGAAAAGATGTCAGATGTATTAATAGCTCGATCTGGCTGGATGATTACTATGTAGTTAAAGTTTCATGCCGTGCAACGATGATATAGAAAAATGAGGTATGTAAGGATATTGGTATGTACGAATAATGATATCGAACTCTGCTGAAACATTGTTTCCGATTAAACGTTGGAATAGCGAATAACTGACTCATACTCGTCCATCATGTATCCCTTACAGAGAACTGAGACACAGGGAATTGGGATAATAACAATGTTTTCAGTGATGATACCGGTTCTGCTTAGCAATGGACAGAAGGCGTCGCTGAGTAAGAAGTAATGTCAAGAATTCGGTTGAACTTCACGTGCACCATACTGTAGCAGTTATGGTTTAGAAGGGTGTGTTGTAGGATAAATCATGGGCAAAAGCACAAATATCCCGTCAGATACTCTTTTCTCAGTAACTGGGCCTTACGATGAGGTCCTAGTTCTCGATGTTGCTTCAGAAACCATAACTTAGCTATTTTCTTAACTATTTAAAAAACCCTGCTCTATGATCCACGATATACCGCCAAAATCACGCTTCTGTCAGGTTTTATTATCACCTATTCTGAATTCATAATAATCAGTGACGTACCATCCGTTGACAGAGTGGTAAAATGACTGGCTCCCATCCTGTGTAATTTACATCACGCCTGAGCTTAAAATTTAAATAAAACGAAAAAATTAATTTCTTGTTTTTATAGATCCGGACACTGCTTTGAAATATTTTGTTATGTCATAGTTCATTAGAATGACGGTACAACTTTTGCTCCATATTTCATTATGAAATAAGATTGAGATGCTGAGGAGACATAGAAGAAAAAAGCACTGTAGGAATTCAGGCATGAAATGGTGAACTCTCTTAGAGGTGACCCGATTTCAGTAAAATTAATTATTGATCAATGAGTCAAAGTATTACTTTTATATTATTGTTATTTGTTCACATAACGTTTTTGATCTAATCTTTTAAACCTAGAAAGGCTTCAAATTGGTTTCAAAGATTTCGCCTTAATCAAAGATTGAACGATATGAATAAACAAAACTTAATGCACCCTGTTTATTTTAAGTTTTTGTGAAACGGTTTGATTTTCGATCGGCTTTTATACCTGCAAAGTATGATGATCAATGATGATGAATTAAGAAGGCATGTGTAAATTTATCATTTTAGCTAACATTAAACGTGAAAATGACAAACGCATTATCTCTTGTTGCTGTTTCACGTGACATCTTGACATCTTATCCTATTGGTCCAGAAATTATACATACTTACCTCATATGTAATTCCGAATCTGTTTTTCACTCTACCTACCAAAATTTTCAGAACTGCCACCATTTATTTATTAACAGAATCACGCGCACAATACTATTGAGGGTAAGTATCAAAACATCGATGGAATTACCAATTTGCATCCATACAGGGTGAACTCAACTAAAGGGAATCAACATTGCCTGAAAATATTGATTTCTGGTAGCCGCATCTGGGGATACACAATTTTGTACATCCATTTTATCTTATGCATTCATTCATCGCCCCGTCAAATTTGTATCGATGCATTGCCAAGTACAGGAACTTTGATCTAACATCTATGCACTTTGAATGCCTAAGATCGTATCCTACCAACATCGGTTTGCATCTGTTAACATATCCTGGACATTTCGTGATACAACATGGAATCCCAGATTTCCATTGAGTTAGTATTTGCAGCTAAATCTATACATATCACGACGCTCACCGTACGGTTCATTATTATATTCACATAAAATGGGAGGATTGCAGAATGTTACGTAACAGTATATAACACGCTCTTGCTGTTATGGAGTAATCATATAATTCTAGACAGGTTGCACAATATTCAAATCATTCACTTCGCGTTCAACAAAGCATAAGCCAAGACAAATGACTGATGACCAAATATATGTATACCGGCCAACTGAAAAACTTGATTCTCAAAAGGCATATAAAATATTATAAACTGTTCAATTGATCCTGAATAATAATAGTCTGATATCCCATGTACTACGAAATCCCTATGACACAGGGTGGCCTCAACATATTTGGCAAGTCCGTATCAAGAATGTCCCCTACGAAGATACAAGTGTCCGAAGGACGATACTAAAAATTGCTTTAAATAACTTATGAAGGACACTGTGAAATTTATTGCATTTACGACAGCTGTCAGCAAGTGGAGTCTCACATTATGGTATTAGATTAACAGGAACGGCCCAACGAGGACAGTTTTTGAAAGTATCAGGCTAAAAAAATGTAGTTTAGGCATAGATGGAGCCGTTGCTTGAGAAGCCGCCTCTTCCTTCAGTATAGTTTTATCAGTATGGATTCAATATATTGAAAATATAGTGACTGTAGTAACGTGCTCAGCGATCTGAAAAATTTCAGAATATAAATTTCCAGATCGCTTATTCAAATTGTACGGGATAGTACGGACTATATATAAAAAGGATAACTAAGATATGATATCGTCATCATGTTATAAATACTATTCGAGTGAGGATTTGAATAATCCAAATATACTTCCGATCTGGACGAGTGGAGGAAAAACCTGGTGCTAATTAGATTAATGGGTAACTTCGGTATTCCGCTCCAGCGCATCTTCCAGTTACACGACGTCACGATAATCCGATATTTCTGCCCCATGAATAAGACAGCACGATAGCATTATGTAGTCTAAATCATTGGCCGGAATAAGCACACGAAAATTATATTTTTTTATTTCATTTATAGGAATTATATAAGGATTGAGAAGAAGATCACAGAGTAAGTTCCAGAAAATAGTATTATTTTGGGATTCACCTTATTTTGTCAGGCAGTATATCCTAATCATCGCACCAGATGCCCCGCAGACGTTCTTAGAGACTGTACAATAAGGAAACGTGAAACCATTAAGGTGGTACCGCCTTACGGCAACCATCTGACCTTTCGAGTGACTGAACAACCTCGCTCACATTATCAGATTCCACCTGTCTTGAAATGCACTATTAGGTGCCCTGCTGGTTGGAATGTCTTATTTATAAACCTCTCTCAAAATTGGTTGCATACAGAACTTCCATAATATGCAATCGTCGATTAGAAAGCTTTCAGCTCGCAATTATCGTGAAAATATGGTTTCTGACGATAAAAGTACATCTAAAAGTAACAAGAAAACTTCCTATAACATATATCTTGAAATGTCCCACTACCAAGGTACAGAGTGTTATAAGTTTCTAGGCCACCGATCAGACTGAATAAGGATGAAAACGAATAATGTTCGAATAACGCTATGATGAGATAAGATTATTCTCCTAATACACTTCGAACAATTTACAATGTCAAGATTCACAAACTTCAGCATATTTTCAAAGTAGTATGGATTGTTAGTTTTCTGTACTTTCTATATTTTACCTCAAATATTGAAACAAAACTCGAAAAGTATTCCGACAAAAAATTCTCAATTTCTCATGTAAAAGTGAATGCCTTATTCAAAAATGCAACAGATATAATAAAAAAATGGCGTAAAGTAAGTTAAATCTGTACTCCCACGCAAAGTTGTCATCAATTCATAAAGGATTATGTTCGGCAACTTAGCCCTTCTGAGAAAAAAGTTAACGATGAACATGTATAACAAGAAAATAAATGATAAATGCTCTTCCTCCTCCCCCTGAGGGGAATTTCTGCGGGCACACATGATTGTTGCTATGACGAATCCCATGGAGATGATGATATTGTCTTTTACAGCATACAGTCCACAGCAGCACGGAAGCGACTGCCGTCTGCACGCACAACTATCAGCTGGACTACGTCACGCATCAAGTCGCGACAGTTGGAGATACTTCTACGCTTTAAAGGTAGATGTACAGGGACATCTATGATGAGTGAAATAAGGCTAATAGGTGCGCAGAATTAATAATGGAAAATTAAGATTTCCAAATTATAATTCCCCCTGTATCTTGGTTAATGGAGCATACTAGGATCCAATTGTATATGAACCATATATGTAAATTTTTGATATACTTTATGCCACCATTGCGTGACTCAGTGGACTACAGTCATCATTGTTGGAACTCAGGTACGGGAAATAATTTATGTTGAAACTACGCTCATTGAGCAGGAATCATTTCGATATAGTTATACGATAAAATCACCTGAAGGAATACCTGCACAAAATGCGGCATGACGATGTGGAAAAGGATCATAGTCGACATTTTTTGATGCTCACTATGAGTGAAAAGCACTACATCACAGGAGACGATCTACCTCGCCGTGGATAGAAAACTTTATGTATGATAGCCACCACATCAGAGCTAGGTGGTGAATGTCAGGTTATTCACCTTACTGATAGACATCTGTTGCCTATGAGTGGATGATATAATTCAATGTCGTATTCCCGCGTAATGCTTGAGGTGGTTTCTAAGAGAAATCATAATAATTGATATCATCAAAAGAAAATATAATAGCAATACTTTTAGTAGGAAATGATGTCTGCGGAAGTAAGTAGCAAGTTGAGGATTATAATCAGATATCGATCGTGGCAAGGAAAATCATCACTCTGTGTCCATTATTAACACTTATTGAATTACCAATCACAGCCCGATTTACTTAGGAAGTGGGGCATAATGGCTAGCCACAGCTAGGTGAAATCAATCGTGATAACCATGTCCACAGAGTTGTCTTTGCGAGAAGGACTTGGAAAACATTGTAACAACCTGTATTGTGTGTTAGGCCACAGTTTGAGTTCTATCGTGTGTCGTCAAACTGTATGTTAGGTATGCTGTCAGATAGCTGTCAGTTCTGTTTATTTCTAGATCGTTTGCGAAGTTTGTAAATCTCTTGTGTAGAAGGTGATCTTCATATCTTTACTAGGACGTTGTGTGTAGCGATCAACGAATTCAAACTAGGTAGAAGGAGCTAGTCAAGGATTTGTTTGCCTCCTAATTCTCATAATCTACTTGCGAATGCTTGGTGTTAGGCGCTCTCAGACATAGTACTTCTTGCATAATTTGTAGGGGGCGCCGCAAGACTAATAAAGTTAGATGTTTCCACCGGTAAATATTTTTATTGTGTTGACACAACGCTGTCACTTTGGTAGGCATTGGTAGTCAAATGTGTCCCAAGTGTGAACTAAATTACACAATTTTGGCGACAAAGTGGTCAGAAATACCAGGACCAACCAATGGAATTTTCTGTATGGAGAAATAATCCGCCTATTATATAATAATATAAAATTTTTGCACCCAAGCGCCCAATGACTTGGCCCTGCTGCGTCATTTCCAGATAGCAATTCGGACTTTGCTCAGCCACCTTTTCTGCCAGCTGGTAATATAGAATAAGCTAGCAGATATTACAAGTTTTTTCTCAACTTGACATTTTAGTATGTTAGTGTGTGACAAATTCTGAAACTGATTTTAGAACCACACTTAACTTTAACCAATAGAGCTGAAATTTTATAAACCCATTTGGTTGAAATGACAATACACAATACCGCCATTTTGAATCAATACGGCGAATGCTACACGATGGCGATTTATTTTCATAGTTACCCTTTTGATATGGGTATCAAATGAAAAGGCTTGTTTAAACGTAATAATCAAAGTATCTTTTAACAAATAATTAAGCATCTTGTGGGTGTGTTTTGAGTGCATATGCAGTGCTATCCATTTTTCCCCTTTTTTACCACGTATCTAAGGATTTATAGTTCAAATTGAATCTTCGATAGATGCTTAATCTAGGAATTAAATGTTATGCAGAATGGCGTACTTTTCGATGTTATTTCATTGGCTGTTCGTAAATCTGATTTAAGGTATTAAGACTGTATTCTTCACGATATTATGATACATATACTTTTTGCATTTTTCACAAGAAAACTGTAAGCTCACCGACTCTTCTGCTCCTACACTGCCACTTTCATTTGTTACTCACTTTCCAATTAATTTTATTGAAATTCGTTTCACTTGTAGATAATGTTGACATTATAATTCCAAATACAAAGAATACAATTATAGAATATTGAAAAGCTTCATGTTACTTTCGTTTTACACGCACTAAAATAATTCCACGAAACTATTTGTATGGTGATTTCTAACAATTATATTAATATACATCTAAAAGTTACCGCCGCTGTGTCAGTGCAATGGAGAACCTGAAAAAAAATTGATGGAATATAAAATTGTAGTGGTGAACTAATTTGGAGAGTGAAATACTTCATATGCGATTAATCTCTTTTTCCGCTGCCCTCAGATAGAGACACAAAGCGATAAAAGTTGCACTTTTCATTTGGGGTTCATTTCCTTATGGTTTCCTCAACAAAATCAAAGGTTCTAGCTCTGACTTAGATATTACGAGCCCCTTCCCACTTCAGTTGGCCCAACTATTGAAATCCTGTTTTTTTTCTTATCAAACACCAATAATAAAAATGTAGCAGGGTGTTATAGGTTTAAAATATTAACAATGAATATTTTGATAATATATAGTAGAAAACACCAACTTTATCACTCCCTAATCAAATGTGCATATCAACATATAACGCATAGGTGACTGTGAAAAATAAAAGCCATGACAATTGTTTTTATTAATCACAGCTGTCAGAATACGTTTAAAATAGTTTTGGGTAGTTAAGGTTTTCAAAATGGGTAGAGGAAAGGTTATTAGTGAGAAACTTCGGTTAATGATAATTAAAATTTTCAATTCTGGGAAATCAAACTCAGAAATTGCGACTTTGTTATACTTATCGCGGTACGGTGTGAGAAATATTGTTAGAAGATATAACCAAACTGGTTCAGTTAATATTAAGCCACGATATGTGAAAAAAAGTAATATCACAAATGTCGACCGAAGAGCATTAAGAAGAATAATCGTGAAAAACAGGCGTGCCAATTACTTGCAATTAAGTGCTCTCTGGAGTGACGCTGTTGGAAGAAGAATTTCGAGGTCCACAACTCATAGAGAGGCCCACAAACTGGGATTTAGCACTTGCAAGGTAAGTTTTCTTATAAAAAAAAAGTGAAGTAAAAACCCTAAAGTTGCACAACTTGTTTATAAGCCAAAGAAAAGCCACTATTAACTCCACTGCAAAACAAAAATCGGCTTAGATGGGCTAAAGAACATAGACAATGGACATGGTGTGCAATACAATGGAGTGATGAGGCCCGATTCGAAAGTTTGTGTTGTGCAGTAGAGTTATTCGCAAAAAAAATGAAGCATTCCATGTTGACTATCTGAAGAGAAAAGTGAAATTTCCAGCATCCATTATGGTCTGGGGCAGTATGTCATCAAGAGGAGTAGGAAAACTTCATTTTATTGATGGAAATGTGGATACAAACAAATATTTGGAAATTTTAGAAGAATCGCTTTTACCAGTGATGGAAGAATGTTTGACATCCGGCCAAGATTTTGTGTTTCAGCAAGATGGTACAGCGTGCCATACCTCCAAAAAAGCTATAAAATGGATGGAAGAAAATAATGTACCACTTTTGAAATGGGTTTCTAGCAGTCCAGATCTGTCACCTATTGAAACTTTGTGGCACGAGATGAAAAAGGTTCTACGACAACATCCTGCTCCTACAATCAACGAACTGAGACAAAAGCTTCAAGAAATATGGGATTGTTTTACACCAAATTTTTACCAAAACTTGGTTAACACTATGCCCGAAAGAATTTCAGCCGTAATAAAAAATAAAGGTAATGGTAATCTTTCAATTGTTGCTTTGTTAACTTCGCGCATTTATTCGCACATTGTTTATTTGTTCAGATGTTCTATTAGTTATAGGTCTAAGTGACTTCAAATATGTATTTTTTAGGACTAAAGTGTATCTAAAACTTTTTTGAGATAATAAATTGTTTTAGAAGTAAATAGTTTCGTCATGTTTAGTTTATAAAGGCATATTTTGGTACAACTCTTGGAGTGGGCCAACTGAAGTGTGAAGGGGCTCGTATTCATATTTAACAAAGGGAAGTATTATAAACATTTTGAAATTCAAATAATAGATCTTTTGGGCGTATTTATTTTTTTGACTTGTCAGCACGTAATTTCAGTACCCGCAGCATCGACTCTAATAAAATTTGGATAACGACAGCTAAGGTACTGCTAACGATACATCATTGGCGTAGTTCTGAACAAACACAATGTAAGAAGCATTTCTTAGCGTCTAGAGATTCTAAGAATTTAGCGTAGCCAAAAACATTTGTTTGAAGATGTCATTTAAATGAACCGAACTTTCTTATGGTCTCTGATTCATTTTATATCGTGGTCTGAACACATTTTTATGCAGTTAACGTTTCTGATATTGCTGGTCTCATTCTCTGGCTTCAGGGTATCACTAATACGTATCTGTATCTATTAAGAAACGCTTGTATTTAAACAACTAAAACTTTAAACTAAAAGTTTCAAAATGTGGAGCCGCGCAAATCTGAGTCCTTCTATTTGAATTTATTTTCGTTTGTACATTGTCAATGATTGCGAAGGCAAGTCAAATCTTTAATTATCGAAAACAAGATACATGTTTACTGTTTAGGGCATATCGCACCAATATAACTATATCTGTACAGGAATATCAATTTACTTTAAGCACACAGATCTGGTTTCACTTAATTATATACTACTCGAAATTTAAATTCGTTATACAAATATTAAATAAGTAATGTCACTAATCTGTCGCAAGTCAGTGATTACGTAAAATTCAGGTGGCTATGCTAATGCCATTTTTGGTACTAAATCGAGCATTTGCGCGATTGTAAGTGGTCTATGCCGATTAATGAACTATGATTTATTAACTCAGCCGGAAAGGAGGTGATTATAATTAGGTGCTAGACATTCCTTTATCTCAGTTTCCCCACTGTCTGACGTTATTATGCAACTGATCGTATAGCAATAATAAAGTAACTTTTGTTTATATTAGAAATACGTTGTGTCCGCCATTTGTAGTATGATTCGACATATCTGCAAGATCAGCTGTAGCAAGAAGATGCGTATGACACACCTTAAGTGTCAAGGTCTCTCAGACCTTATCCGGTCCAACAATATTCGTTGTCTGTACTGAAATGAGGCAATGCCGATTAACCCGGAAGGCTTATTTTTACTTTCCGGGTGACGATACGGTCGGTGCGCGCCCATACTGTTGAATGTATTTTGTGGATGGTTGGCCCTTCAGATTTGTCTAGCTAAGCAGATAGATTAGTCTTAAAATAGTGTCACGTGCCAAAATCACATAACTTTTTTTTCTATTTAAATATGGGGGCAAGGCCTACATGGCACCTTCTACTACATTGATCATGATTTTGATTTTTGAGCTGCCTTAACTTTTTAGAACAAGGGTATATTAGTTTAGTACATTTTTATCTTTTTTTGCCTTTGCTTTACTTTTCTTATACGAAAAAAATTTACATGGTTTCGCTTCAAGTGCGATTGTTCTTAATGAGTAGTTTTATCTCAGACAGAGACTAGAGTAGATTTGTAAATAGTCTTTATCTCTCTAGGGTTTTTTCCTGTTACCATCATAATTTTTGGGACCGAGGCCAGCAGCCCCTGCCCAGTGACGTGCCCACTACTGGATGAATTTTTTTTGTTCCTTTTCGACCTGGGATACATCTCGGCTGCGCCGTAACTGGGAGAACACCTCCGCCCAGGTAAGTGTAGTTTAGGCGTGAAACATATATGTAAAGCGTATACCATGGTAAACACCAAGTAATTTTATTTTGCGATAGTTTTTTTTTGGTAACATCCTTTCTCGCACTCCAGTGGTGGAGCACATGTGCGTTTTGTTTTTTTTAATCAATATATTGTGATCCATTTGATATCTTATTTATTTGGCTCTCTCTGTGTGTACTGTTACTTAAATTTCGTCCTCTCTGTTAGATTTTCCTTTTGTGTGGTGGTCAAGCAAAACAAGTTCCGACTAACATCTCGGGGAGTTGTGGCTTAATCCGTCCTAAGTTACTGGCGCTCTTAACCCGCCCCTACTCTCCGCTTTATTGAGCTAGTGCCTAAATTTGCACGCCACTAGACAACTGTTTTGCTTGGACCAACCATTAGATAGCATTTATCATTGTGTTTTATTAATTAACCAAAAAAAGGCGTGGCGATAGTCTCCTAAATAAATATAAAAACCAAGCGTCAGACTTCATGTAAATTCCAGTTATCTTTCAGACATTCAAATCAATTTTTCTCCTAAACGAGTAGACTGATAGAGTTTCTCAAGAGAGACCTATCATTGAAAAATTGGATACCTCATTCCAACGTGCACTAGATGTTTCAAAAACGTCACTGACTAGAGCATAATTCCCTTTTTTATTCTACAGGGATCAAAATTTCCCATTTTCCACGTCAGTTGTGAAGTACCAATAACAAAAATGCATGTATGTGTTGGATGCCATGTTAGAGCTACATGTACAACATGTTAAGTCAACGTCATAATCTACTCCGAAGATGTGATTTTTTCGATGTCGAAATTACCACTTCAACACCCTGTATCTCGATTGGGGTCCTACGCAGATAATATGACCTGATATTGAGGGGCAAACAGAGAGAGCTGATTCGCTCCAAAACGCAAGTATATTGCCGTCGCGCAATGTTTTTGCGCCTGGCGTGAATTTAGTCCCACACGATTTGTCTGGCTGAGCAAATGGAGTTTTAGAATAGTCCACTAAATAATGTACATAAAAAACAAGCATGAGAAAATAAGCAAAGTTCAATTACTTTTTCGGTGCTTCAAGGCTGAAGTTGTGGGCCATAAGAGGTGCCTGGCAGTTCTAAATATGACAGTATATCTGAAAATCAGCTATGAGAATTTAAGTGAAGTTAGTCTTATTTGTACTTGCCTCTGTCAGCTGGTATTTGTAAATCGGACCATTATCCAACTAAGCAGATATGCAGGCGTTGAAAGTACATAGGGTGATTTTTTTGCTAGTATCTTTTTGGCAACACTGTTTTTGACAGATGACGCGTGAATCGTGTCTTGTGTCATTGTCAAACTTGTTCAGTTTGGTCTATAATTTAACCATGAATCGACTTACGAACGAACAACGCTTGCAAATTATTGAATTTTACTATCAAAATTCATGCTCGGTTAAGAGAGTGCATCGAGCACTGCTTCCAATTTATGGGCAATTTGGTCTGCCTACTGAGGGAGCTATTCGGAAGCTTGTGACTAAATTTCGAACCCAGTATACATTATTGGACATTAAACCACCAACACGCAGACGTAGAGTGAGGACTGAAGAAAATATTGCGGCTATATCCGCCTTGAAATGTCGATTCGCCGCCGTTCGCAGCAATTGGGCCTCTGTTACTCCACTACGTGGAAAATTTTGCGACAGGATTTGGGTGTAAAACCTTATAAGATACGGCTGGTGCAAGAATTGAAGCCACACGACCTCCCACAACGTTTCCAATTTGGAGAATGGGCGCCGGCGAAGTTGGAGGAAGATCCACATTTTCATCGAAAAATTGTGTTCAGCGACGAAGCTCATTTCTGGTTGAATGGGTACGTTAACAAGCAAAATTTCCGCATCTGGAGTGAAGACCAGCCAGAAGCATTGCAAGAGCTACCGATGCATCCCGAAAAAATCACTGTTTGGTGTGGATTATGGGCCGGTGGCATCATCGGGCCGTACTTCTTCAAAGACGACAATGGCCGGAACGTAACTGTGAATGGCGAGCGCTACCGTGCGATGATAACAAACTTTTTTTGCCCAAAATGGAAGAGCTGGACTTGGCTGAAATGTGGTTTCAACAAGATGGTGCCACATGCCACACCGCACACGAAACAATGGCCCTATTGGGAGGCGAGTTCGGTGAACAGTTTATCTCACGTTTGGGGCCCGTCAATTGGCCGCCTAGATCGTGTGATTTAACGCCGTTGGACTATTTCTTGTGGGGCCATGTTAAGGCTAATGTCTACAGGGATAAACCAGCAACGATTGACGCACTGGAAGCCAATATTGAAGCATTTATCCGTGAGATACCGGCCGATATGTTGGAGAGAGTGTGCCAAAATTGGACCTTGCGCATGGGCCATCTAAAGCGGAGCCGCGGCCAACATTTGCATGAAATAATCTTTAAACATAAAATTATATCGACCGTTCTATCGACTCAAATAAAGATTTAATCGTTTTTTCAAATTTTTTGTGTTTTTTTTTTTTGAAAATCAAATCCTATACCTCTTAAAAAATCACTCGTTATAAGCGCAAGTCTGGTATTTGAGAAAATAAGTAATGCCTGGCAGCCCTGGGCCCCTGGGATCTTATAGTATATTGTGTAAAAAAGTACTATCTCTTCGGCAGATTCCATAGACTTTGTTTACATTTCTATTCTGTCTGATGTATTCCAAAATGAAGTATCTCAAATAATAAAATACGAGAAGGTATGAAATATCTTAAAAATCATTTGACAATGACGGTTGTGGATCTAGGATTTCACCCCACTAGTGCGATAACAAAAGAATATAAGCGAAAAACAAAAACGGAAAATACAAAGAAGTTTATGAATAGCATCACACAGAACACTTGGTCCCAGGACTCATTATCAGCATTCAATTCATTCTAGTGCTCACTTATACAATTCAGAGAATCTGAACAGTCGTTCAAAAATATGTTTATTCAAAAGTTCAAAGTGAGAGACTCACACTGCTTTAAATAAAAAGGCATAACTTCATTTTCATTTCGTAACCTTGTAGATATCTGCATTATTGTTGTATTAATCGATCTTACAGTAGAAGTGTCAAAGAGCCACTTCTACAATCTATACAAAATTGGGAAGAAGATTTGTCATAAGCGAAGCTAAAAAGCTGAATCCGCGACTTTTGATAAAAAATGTTAATCTAGAGGGATTAAACACTCCTGACGACATTATATCTAGTATTATGGCGTTAAGCAGCTTTGAAAGGGCCAACTTTAAATTTGTGACTAAACTGAAGCACTTCAATAGTACGAATATAGTTATTGAAGTTACTTCACCTGTCAGGCGAGCGATTTTGGAGAAGGGATATATTTTCATTGGATGGAAGAGATCTACAGTTCAGGACCATATACATTTTGTGAAGTGTATGAAATGTTGTGCCTTCGGTCATATAGAGAATTCTTGCAATGCGGAGCTGGTTTGCCCTCGATGCACAAGAAATCATAAATTGAAAGAATGTAAATCCGATGTGTTACAATGCATTAATTGCCTAAACTATAATCGATCCAACAAAAAGAGTATACCTACTGATCATTCTTCCAATTTTAACGGTTGTACTGTGTATCGGCGTTACGTTGAAAGTATGCAAGAAAAAATTAGTTATGAATGAAACAAATAACCTAAAATTATGTCATCTTAATGTTCGCTCGTTAACAGCAGATTTTAATAATTTTGTTCATCTGATCAATGATCAGTTTGATTTAGTCGGAGTAACAGAAACCTGGTTGAATTGCAATATTCCTGATCGCAATGTATTGCTTAATGGATATACATTTTTTAGGAAAGATCGTTCTGACAGGGGAGGTGGTGTCGGGTTATACGTAAAAGTAAATCTCACATGTCAACTGCTAGAACTAGATTTTGCTGTTAATACCTCACTTGAAATTATGAGCTGCAAATTGGTCGCAAATAACCGCAACTTTTTAGTCATTGTTGTATATCGTCCGCCTCATTGCTCCATGAATCAATTCATCCAAGTTCTTGACAACATACTCTCATTTTTCACTCCACAGTATGAAAATATAGTGTTTCTTGGCGACATGAATGTTGATTTACTTAATCATAACAATATTCTTAGTAATTGTTTTGATTGCTATAACTTTACTCAAGTTATCAATGAGCCAACTAGAATTACGCAGTTCAGTTCTACATTGATAGATCCTATATTCATCAATGCTGCGGTAATGTTAAACAAATCTGGAACGCTAAATGCTGATATCATTTCAGATCATAGGTTGGTATATTGTGAACTTGTCGTGACTATTCCTAGACCAGAAGCAAAGTTTTTGACATATAGAGATCTAAAAAATGTGAATATTGAGCTGCTTAAAGAACGATTAACAACTTTGCATTTGGATGATGTTTTCTATGTACAAGACATTGATACGAAAGTTTCAATTTTCACTGAGCGTTTTATTCACTTATATAATGAACTTGCCCCAATCAGGTCTGCACGCATTACCAAAGCTGCTGCTCCTTGGTTGACATCAAATCTAACGCGTATACTTCGTTTGCGAGACAATGCGTTTCGGGCATATCAGGAAAATAAAACAGATCAAAATTGGCGGACGTATAAGGACCGTAGAAATTTTGCACTGGCCTCGATTCGCAGAGAAAAGAAGGCATATTTAACCCAGCTGGATATTTCGAACTCGGGAAAGCTGTGGAAAAATTTGAGAAGTATGAATATCTGTCAGCAGAAACGAATTGAGATTCCTGATAGTTTATCTGATCCAGAGGAAACCAGGAAACTAATAATCATTTCCTCTCAAATTTTACATTCGACGATCACTCCAATAATGTAGTTAATAATACAGCCAATTTTTACTCCAACAACCGTTTTGATAATAATTTGACTCCTTTCACTCTTCATACAGTAACACAAGAAATCGTTCTTGATATTATTTTATCGATTAAATCGACTGCCACTGGGAGTGATGGATTGAATTCAATAATGATACGACTTTGTTTGCCTGAAACACTTGACCACATAACTCACATAGTAAATATGTGTTTAGAGAAGGGTGTTTTCCCAACAAGCTGGAAAGAAGCTGTCATCACACCTATTGCTAAAGTCACAAACCCAGCTGAATACCATGATCTTAGACCGATCAGCATTTTATGTTTTCTTTCTAAGATATTAGAAAAGATCGTCTATCTACAGCTTATTGAGTACCTTGAACTTAATCATATGTTTCCGATACATCAGTCTGGATTCCGCAAGAATCATAGTACTACAACTGCTTTGTTATATATAATTGATAACATAATCAGAAATTTGGATGATCGCATTGGTACAATATTGGTTATGCTTGATTTATCTAAAGCGTTTGATTCTGTGAACCACCGTATACTTTTGAGTAAGTTGAAGTACCTTGGTTTAGGTAATACTGCTCTTATGTTCTTTGACTCTTACTTGTCTAATCGAACGCAAAAGGTGAAAACCAGTAAAGGTGTATCTGTGCCCAAGTATGTTCCTTCTGGAGTTCCACAGGGCTCGATCTTGGGACCTATACTTTATTTGGTTTTCACGTTTGACTTGCATAACAGTGTTGAGCATTGCGCAATCCAAACTTATGCAGACGATACACAGTTAACATTTAATTTTGACTCTAACAACTTAAATGTCTTATAAACTTAATGTCGACTTAGCTAATATTGATAATTTCTGCAAACGGCACTCACTGAAAATAAACCCTAGTAAATCGAAAGCTATTGTCTTTAGTCCACATAATTTTCCAGTTAATGTTGTTGATCTAATCCAACTGTCTGTGAATCATACTGTCATACCCTTAGTTAACGAAGCAAAAAACCTGGGCGTTATTTTGGATAAAGACCTCCGTTTTAATCAGCACGTGAATGCCACCCTTAAATCCACATATATATCGTTAAAATTATTATATTCAAACCGGCACATTCTTAATTTCAAAACGCGGAAAAAACTTGTTGAGAGTCTTGTTATGTCTAAAATATTTTATTCGCTGGTTCTTTATTATCCTTGTATTGATTATAACACTAAATATAGACTGCAGAAAATCCAAAACAGTTGTTGTCGGTTCGTATATGGCCTCAGAAGGTATGATCACGTATCGTCTAAGATAAAAGAGCTAAAATGGCTAAAACTTGATAAACTTGGATGTATTTGTCCATAAATTGATTTCCACAAGGTCACCCATTTATCATATGGACAAACTTGTACCTCGTGGTCAAGTCATTTCTAGAGCCCTACGACATAACCATCTCTTCGGTATGCCATTCCACAGAACATGTATATTCCGAAGATGTTTTACGTACAATGCTATCAGGACTTACAACTCTGTCAACCAGGTACTCAAGTCCAAAAGCTTACCTGTTTTTAAAATTAAAAACAAATCTGCTCTTTTGGAATTGCCTTTTTAAAAATCCCTGATGATTAGCCGACTGATTTTGTAGCTTTTGTAAATTTTCCATGCTTTATACATTCTGTAATTGTTCATTGTTTTCTTTTTATTTTTCTGTACTGTACTATTGTCCTTATTATTATTATTTTTTCACTTCGTTTTTGAGGTTAAGTGGTAGAGTAGCCATGTGGCTAAACTTCGCCCATTCGAAGGTTTCAATAAAGACATTTATTATTATTATTATTATTATTATATTATGACAGTACTTCTAACCATTTTTCAACATGTTCCTACCTTTCTGATGTTTTGTTTTTTGAATGTATTATATCTTTTCTATAAGATATCAGATGTTCCAAGCTTGACATTTTTGTCACTGAAGGCTCTACGAAGCGGCATATTGCAAAACAAGCAGCTTATTGCTTTTTAGGACATCACTAACTGTGCGTTTTGGTGTTCCTTTCATGTTGAGAAAGTATGGAAATTCGTAATCAGGACAACACAAGATTTCATAGACATGAGACTATTATAAACACATAAAAAGAAGTGTTATTCCGGAAACTTTTATGTTTATCATTATAGTCGAGTAACGTGTATCGATAATTCATAATAACTACTTTTTCGAATCAAGCCCCATTGATTACCAATTAAACTACTCGACAATAAATTAATTGTAGTAATAAAAATAACATGAAGAAAATTCTACTCCAGTTTGTAATTCAAATTAGCATTTGAACCCTAATGGATATTACAGAATCAAAAACATCGTATGTATTTTCATAGAATCATACATCACCAAATCAAAAACTATAGTCAGGTCGATTGGTTTAACCATGGAAAGAAGCAGATAAGATGGTTAGTCAGGTTTTCATATATTTTTTTCCATGATGGCGCCCAGCGGCCATCTTGACATTTTCATCTGTCAATTTCACTCTAAAATATGATATCCACGCATCAGTTTCGTTACCTCAAGTTTTAATTTTTCGTATTGATCCGTTCAAAAAATCAAAGGGGAGGGGGAGTAAACCACTGTAGGTGCATAATGCAATATTTCAGCGTTTGGCTATAGTTTCAAAAATTCTCAATATATTCGTCTACCTTTTTCCAAGCATATAAATGCTACATGGATATATTTTTTAATACAAGGTCAATTTAACAATATCTAGGCCTCTCGGAAAGAGTTCTGTGAAAGAAGTGGTTATTGTAAAAGTTGGTTCGATTAATTGCGGAAGGAAAAATTGATAATTTGAATAATGAGCAAAAATATTGAATTGAATAAATTGAAAAACCGTCAAAAAATGACAACACTCTGATCCGACTTAGACCTTCCACAAATGTAATGAGCATTCATACGAACTCTAAAATCTGCCAAATTTTTTTACAGTATATTATAAAAATTACCGCAAACTGAATAAAATAAATTTGAATGTAGATACACCAGTAGGTGTTTTCGAATAGCCGATGCGTTGACCATCGCAATAAAGTTCATGAAGTTACTCAATTATTCAACCAAATTAAGAATAAAACAGTAAAATATTTTATACACAATTTAGATGACGCTTCGCGCTGTCATATTTCGATATTCAACCAACTTTTGCCAATCATCCGCAATCAGTTGTAGGAGAATTCAACTGCTTATTCAGCTACAAGAAAAAAAATTAAGAGAATTATTGGTTTCAGTCATGCCCATGAGAATTATATCGAACAAAATCCAAAGTAATGGACTGTGGACGAAAACATATAGAGCAAAGTAGATACAGTAGGTACTCCACCTCCTGAGTATCGGTTATCCTTGTAGCTACTGGCTCTGACAGCAAGTGACAATATCTAATAGAAGAATGCAGCACTAACAGTTAAAGTGACTATCAGTTGAATATTTTTTCCTTTAACAAACGTAGGTGGTAACGCTTCGATGATGACATCACGATGGATGGACGTGTTTGGAGAACGTTAGGCAAGACGTTTCACTCAATGTAACGTTTGGTACTTGTGCTGCAACCACGCAGATGTGGTTTTCAAGAAGATAGATGCCCTTTGCTTTCTACGAAAATGACATCGCCATGCTATAAACAGACTACATTTAACTCCAGTTTCAGTTGCCTGAAGTGCATCATAATGTTACGAAACTTACCCTATTAGGTTCCCTTTTTCTAGTCCATAATGTTACGAAACTTACCCTATTAGGTTCCCTTTTTCTAGTCCATAATGTTACGAAACTTACCCTATTAGGTTCCCTTTTTCTAATCACTTCATCGTTGTTTAACAAGGTCGGATAAGCTTGCTTTTTGACTCTAATAGCCCAACAAAAGTCCATTCCCGACATTTAGGTATATTAATCACCTTGGGTCCAACTTAAATTCTACACATTTTCACAATATTATTTAACATTCGCCATTTTGAAGTCCATTCACCATCAACACAACCAAATTCGTAACATAGTTGGAAACGCTACTTTTTGTATTAGAACGCGGGGCCAAACCGCGGTACAAAAGTGCGATGCACATGTTACCAAGCAAGGCTGCACCGATTTTTTATATTCATTACCGCATCTTTACCAACGCACTACTGACTATAATACGATGCGGTGTTTGCTTTCTATAAAAAACAAAGATACTTATATCTCGCCTCCGTATTTTTGTGTACCTACATGGTTTGTTGAAAACCTACGCGGTTTTACGGGTATAATTTCCAAGGACCTGCTGTTACCTAGAGCTTTCGAACAAATGATAAAGTCCAGCAGGATTTCTAAAATTGTTTCACTAGGAACTTTTGATTGAGATTGTATCAAATGAACAAACTAAATGAAGCTTAAGAAACTCAAGGGTATAAATATTTTATTTATTTCAATGCATTTCGCGTCAGGAAAATGTTATATAATTAATCACAAAACTTACAAATGACAGCGCTAAACAAAAAAGTAAAGGTGTGTATGTAATGTCAGTCCAGTCAACGGATTCAGGCTGGGTAAAAAGTGCAACCCTACGATTTGTTTGTCTCGAAAATCTCAATGTGGAGTCAGAATTGAGGTGAATACTACAAATGGACTTGACATGAGTTAATTGTTTGACACCTCTGTTATTAAATAACATATTTATACTGTTATTTCTTAAAAGTGTGAGTGTTTGCAGATAATTATAGTGTTAGACAATTTTAGGACATGGTACTTTTTGCATAATTTGCAAAGAGCGGCACAAGCCCAATGAGGGTAAATCTTTCCACCGGTTGAAACAACGCTGTCACTTTGAAAGGCAATGCTAGTCATATGAGTCAAAAGTATGCACTAAAACTATGCAATTTGGGCGACAAACAATGCAATGCAAACATGCAGACTTGGCTCCTTCTAATCTTTTCGAATTCGGTAGTCCTGATGACTGACACGACTGACGTGTTTAAAAGACAAAAATGACAGCTTACTATTCCTTTCAATCAGTGTCGGCCTTTCTAGATAATATTTAGATGCCTCGTGTTCCTCTATTACCAATTATCAATCCAATCTATTAGCAATTTCTCGAAGTAATAGCCCTCTTGTATTCGCTGAAAACGTGATGTCAGCGCTAACTGGCGACTGTGAGACAGAGATACTTGTGCTTGGCATGTGCGACATAAAAATAAACATACAGAGTGTCCGCAAAGTTGGGGTTTTCCTTTACACGACGTGTAGATCTTGAAAACATAAGCAATTTTTCTTAGTACCATATACACCAATGTCTTAAGGGAACCGAGATAAAGGGCTCTGCAACATCAAAAATATCTGAATACCGTCCTGTAGCCGCGACCCGCGGTATCTCAGACTGGTACCGGCTACTAGCTGAACCCGACGACAGAACTGGGTCGGGGGTTGGGGTCAGTGTGTCAGGTCAGTATGCAACCTTCAACCGACGGTAAAGGGTCACGCGTATAGAGGTAACGAACCCGTATAATCGATTGCGTTTCAAAAAAAAAAAATAATAATGGCACACTCATACACCAATAATGAACTCGTTGATATGTTGTTAATTTATGGCAAATGTCTGCAAAATGATACAGAATCGTCGCGAGTGTATGCAGATCGTTTCCTTAGAAGACATTATCCAAGGCCCCGCAGATTTGTGTATCAGAGAGTCAGGGATACGGGCCATTTGGAGGAATTTCGAGGTGGGCACAGTGGGAGGCCTAGACAACCACGAATGGTGCAAGTTGAGGAAGAACTACTGAATCGCGTAGACGAGAATCCCTCAACAAGCACTAGAAACGTGGCTAGAGAAGTGCAAGTATCAAAAACTAAAGTGTGGCAAACGTCCAACGTGTACAAGCCCTTCAACCTGACGATTTTCCAGCAAGAGTGCGGTTTTGTGAGTGGTTGTTGCATCAACATGACAATAATCCGGACTTTTTGAAGTGCATATTGGTGACAGACGAATCTACGTTCACGCGTAATGGGGTGAATAACTTTCGATTTTAGGCAGAGACGTACTTAGCCCTTCTCGTCAACTGGAGAGTGAGTACTTTTTCCTTTATTTTTTTTTACTTGGTCGTCCTCGTTTCACTACACATTACCTTTGTTATTTCAAGGGTAGTTGTTTCTGAAAAGGAAAACCCCAACTTTGCGGACACCCTGTATATAAATGAAAATAATTGAGATGTAGTGGATTTGAGGTTAGGTATAATTTCATTCTTAAACTGATGAATTTGATCTGATAAATGATAGCCGTGGTACATTTGCACCATTGCCAAGCCTCAATTGACCCCACATTTCTCCATAGCGACCACGCCTATATACCTCTATCAGGCCGACGATGTTGCCATTTTTGTCTACCGCGTGCGCGACGATCGGTTTAGCTCCCCCACTATGCATTTCGCTCCTGTCGAATACGCCACATATACCTACTCAATATAAAAGGCAAAATTATCCTTTGTATACGTTACGCTTCCAAAGCATGGAGCGACAATTGAGATACCTGATTATTCTTAAACTATTTCACCCTTAAGCGATTTTGGCAAAATCGCATCGCTTTAACGATTTAAGACCAAATTCTTGAATGCGACAGTTTTTATATCCAGAATTCCTCAATCTACAAAAAAATTAGAAATGATTGCATACAAATACAAGGTGGCCAATATATAACTAACTGATTTGAATTGCGCGCCATTTTTGATTACACGCATTTCAGTAGGTGGCGCCGTAATAGTTGCTTAAAGCACATGCGTCCAATTCATCATGGAGCGCCACACGATCCCTCAACGCGTCCATACTGTTAAAACGTTTTACTAAAATAATGAGTCGATTTTTGCAACGGTTCGTAAGCTACGACAAGCTTTCGGACAAAATAATGTGCCCAGTGTCAACACCATTCGTCAGTTATTGCAGAAATTTGAACAAACAGGTGAACTTAAAGACTTAAAGACCGTGTTCGAACTGTTCGTACTCCGGAAAATATCGAGAGAGTTCGTGAAAGTGTAGTGAAGCACCCTGAGACGTCTACCAGACATCGTTCTCAAGAACTGGGTCATTATGCACTATTTTAACGAAAGACTTGCATTTGTTGCCATACAAAATTCAGTTATGAAATATTGCAGCTTAATACGATAACGATTTTTACCGACAACTGATAACGAGCGATGAAGCCCACTTCGATATGAACGGATTTATTAATAAGCAGAATTGTCATATCTGGGCATTAGGGAACCCTCATGTCATCCATCACCACCACCACCACACATCCTTGTCGAGTCACAGTTTGGTTTAAGACGCTGCAGGTAATTCTTTTACTGCCTCTGGCAAGCGCTACCGTCATATGCTGCAAAACTGGCCACCAAGGTCACCGGATTCAACGTCTCCTGACTTTTTTTATGGGGATTTTAGAAAAATAAGGTTTATGCCAACAAGCCAAATACTGTAGAGCAGCTGAAGAATAATATTACGGAAGCGATTGAAAATATTCCTCCCGAAACCTACCAAAAAGTGATGGAAAATGTAATCAAGAGCGGCTTCTAGAGGCGAACAGTTGATATTATTTTTCATACATAATTTTTAAGTTTCAATAAAAGATTAAGACGAAAAAAAATGGACGTATTTTATTTCATTTCACAAATCTTCAAGATACAAACCGGTTAGATATCGGCCACCCTATAGAATGCAAGGTTGTATATGTCTTCTTCTGGACCACCGAACACTTTCAGTTATACCAACAGCATTTCTTATTGAGTTACATCTAGCAATTATCCGAACAGAAGTTGTCTAGATCCATAAACTTGGAGAGACCCATACAGAATAACGTCCTCATCGATCTATTCAACAATATACGTATATTTTTGTGGAGTAAAAATCATATTCTTGGACTCTAAATGGAAATTGATAACTGACAAACTACACATAATTTTTCTAACAAAAAAGTACCATTTCGGAAACATTTTAGTTGTCCTGTATTTTCGAAACGAGATGGTTTTTCTAAAACCATCGAAGCAACAAGTAGGCCGAGGAATCACTGCTATAATCTTTGCCCCTTGTGTTGGAATTACGCGGTATTAAAACCACATTCCTTCTAGTTTCTGATAGTTCGTTGGTCCAAATGTGGTAGGCCATAACAGTGGAAGAACCTATGTGGGCTTCAACGTCATAATTTATTTGTTGGACTTAACCATGCGAATGCGAAATAGACATTTCACTGATGGGCGGTGGCGGTATCATAACTATTACTACAATGATGTTATTAAACAAAGTGTTACTATGTATTTACATAATTTATGTACATGATGTACATATACATATGCATTCTATGAGCTTATTAAACTCTGATTCCTCTGATCAGATTTTTATACAACATATGTATATATCCAAAAAAAACTAGTTTTCCATAATGTATCAAATATACAAATATACAATATACAGCTCTCAGAATACAGTTTTTGACAACCTCCCCATACCCTCTCTGGGAGCGGTTTGTTTCTAACAACTTATTCCTTTCATATTATGCAAAACATGCGTTCTTCAACCGATAAAAGAAGTTTCAGTATTTGCGCATATTATAGCCTACACATTCATGAATGCTCCTGCTACGTAAATTGTCGAAATTGTGTCATTTTTTGCAAACTGCGTAGAGCTAGTGTATTACCCTGGAGAGTATACCAATCTACTTAAGGCGGTCGCGAATTTTGTAACATCATCGTCAAGGTGGGGACTGCCATATCGCTATTTTGTACTTCGATGGAACCGCTAAGTTTGAAGGTGTAGTGCCGAAGACTGTTTCAAGTGAATATTTCTAGTTGAAAGATGCAAGAATCATCATAAACTGATGAGCTTTTCCATTTACACCATAATTACTTCGTATCAAGTAAACATCTAATAACATCAGTATGGTTGCTCCTGAGTTTTTAATAGGAATAAAAAATATTTGGAAAAATCAAGGAGGCCCATTTTTTGCCTGCCTGGTCGACGGAATTTGACTCCCAGATAATTTTTCACTCCCCTGGAAGATGAGGATTTGGAAAATTCGAAATTATAAGAACCTTAAAGAGTTGATCAAATTGTAAAAACAACAAGTATTGTACATACATAAAACCATGCTATATGTGCTAATTTCAGATGGCAATCATATTTTCGGGGAGGGGGGATATTGGTCACGACTTTCCCTGTCTCCCTCTGAGGGAGCCACGGAGGAAGCTTAACAGCTAATTGTTAAATAAAATAACATCTATAATGCTGTTCTTCCTATATGTATCTCGAACATCGTGACAAGATAAAATATTCTATAATAGTACCAAGAATTAACATTTGAATGTTTATAGTATCTGTAGTAGTAGCTTTTCTATGTTATGTACCACATATGAGTTTTTATAACAATGTAAATAGTAGAGTCCGTTACGACCATGGATTATAGTGCTGCTGTAACACCAGTCTAGTAGACTACAATGCTGACATCGGATGTAAAAAATCAATCAAGGCATAATTAAAATACTCATACAAGACTTTTTATGCAACCTGTATATGGCGGTTGGCCATGAAAAGAGATTCTTGTACGAGCTGCGATAGAAAAAATTAATGAATATCGAATGATCGGGTGTTTAACTAGATTGTAATCGATATGTATCTATCAAGAAAAACAGGTACCATTTGCGACGTTTGAACAATTCTTTCTAATATTTGGAATTATCAGATTCTCAGTAATATATCATTCTTTTCAATGAGTTGAAATTAAATTTTGATAATGTGCAATGAACAACTCTGGGTGTGACGTCGATAATACTTCAGTTTGACATGCCACATGGATGCTAGTCCATGATAAGTGTGAACCCGAGCATGCACTATATGTATGGCACTTTAAACTAGACGCAGACGTTCTTCATTTAGTCATTTCTAAAAACGACTTATCGATCTATTCTATAGAACAACACTTCTGAAAAAAAATGTTTTGGGTCCCATATTTGTTTTAAGTGTACTTTATTCTGTTACCTATTCAATTTATCCGATGAGCTTTAGAACCGAAACGATGAAAAGAAGACGAAAACATAAGTGAAACTAGACACAACGGGAATAGTTCTAACACAATGGCATAACATTTAATTACCATATTTTCACACGAGTGAATGTCAATGGCGTAACATTGGGTGTTAGGCGGCGCTCTTATTAGCCGAGACTGAAGACGAACATTTCTCAAGAACTGAGAAAAATATGTGATACAATGGAATGTGCAACATAACATTTGCTGAACTTGTACCTTGCATCCATTTTCAAGTATTAGAAGATAGAAGAAAGAGTATTTTGCGGTCTCAATTTAAAAAAAATTGTCATTACATTCCATAATTTAGGTTTACCTTTACAATCAAATAAGGCCATGAAATCGTTATAACGCATATAATTTGTTCTTTTAAACAATACTTTTTTGGTAGTCTGGACCGGTCATTTACTATAGTCCAAATCAATTCAGTACGTGAAGAGGCAACATTATATCATTAACTTTGATGAATGTCTCTGTCAAAAATTGTTGGAAAGACCGAAATTACTGTATTTCATATTTTTTAATACTCCTACCACCACGAAAAGGGGGACGCCAGACGGACTCTAGCGAGAGAACACAAACATCGGTCGGATGGTACCTCCGCCCTCCGCGTTTCACAGTCAAACACCGTCTACCACCTACGGACAATCACAACATCCATAGCCAAGAGAAAAACTCTCTTGGGACGGGATTCAAACCCGCGCAGCGCACCGCGACAGATTAGTAGACCCATAACGTCTACCACTACGCCATCGCTGCTGCCTAAATATCATATCTACGAATATGCCATTTTGTTATTGGGCATATATGCTCTGACTGTCACAGAAACATTTGAGGATACATATTAGAATAACCTGTAGATCCGGAATCACACAATCTTCAAAGCAGATTTCAATCAACAGATCTTTTTAAGTGCTTTGACACACTTTCCTTAAAATGAAAATTTTTGGAGTTTTTTCTCTTATACTCCAAAAACGAACTGTTAGCAAAGCAAAGTGGTGAAAAAGCCAATCTTTCCAAAAATTTCTTTCATATTTTATATCTTCACTAAATCCTAGAATGCTTTTACAACTTTAACATGATCTGAAGAGTTAACTGTGATGATCCAGCCTCATACTAATTTATTTGTCGCATCAATCTGTTCGTATTTGCTATTGCGTTATCAGAGAGGTCTACGGAACTTTTGCCCTCAAGTCAGTCGGTGAGACTGTAAAATCTTTCAGATCTGGATGACAAAGAACAGGACATTATTTGTGGAAAGAGGATAAAGAAGGAAAAAAGAAAAGCTATAAAAGAAGAGTGATCGGCATGGGTATCACGTATCTTGAAACGTGACAGTATGCCTATTTTTTTTGATATTATGCTGTTTTTTTTTGACATTATGTAGGTTATTCTACAAGGTGTTAACTTAGCACTTAGTTGTACGTGTTGCCTAAACGTCATGAGGCTTGTTATCAATCTTTGGCTCTGATGTGATGTAAAATCTGCTTCTGAGGTGGCATTACTGGAGGTCTAAGCTGTAAGTTGTATGTGTTGATGATAGTTACATTGGGTGCATGTCTCAAATACACGTAACTGAGATTCAAAGCTAGAAATTAGTTGCGCATCCACTTTTTCTTATCCATTCTGGAAATTACATTTACAAATTTGCTGAATTTCAGAAATGAGAGAGATAAGAAATAATTATATTCACTGTACAGTGTCGAATTACAAGCCATATACAGTAATTACACACAACGCGGGCGCGGTGATGATTTCCCGAAATTCTCCTCAGTTTTTCGTAATTTATAACTTTGAACATAACCTCTCTTCAGAAAGCACAACATATAAATAACCCGTCATATTCGGCATATTCAGTAATGATTTTCTCACACAGCAAATATCACTGATTTTATACACATGCAGACCAATACATATAATCATCCAGATGCGATCTTGCTATTCAAACAACTTTCTTTTCAGAGATAAAAGCTACAGACCCGGATCACTCAGCCTCACAAAACTATGCAACCAATAATGCGTAGTTTAATTGAGTGATTCCTCCATAGATGGACGTTCACACCGATAGTGAGCAAACGTGGAATGACTGTTTGCGACCTAAAAACTACCTAGTCTGCAAGTTGACATCTTATAGGTTTTTTTTTGACGTTTTATAGGTTTTTTACATGATACCCATGCGAGTGAAGAGAAAATTTAATAAACATTGTTAGGTTATTTTGTGTAATTTTGTTTTATCTATGTAATTTTTATTCATGTTTGATCAAAGTGCTTTTATAATTTGTGTGCTCTAAATTTTTCGGTTCAGTTCTGGTTACAGCCGTGACCTATAATGTTTGAAGACCTCTTCGACTCTGTGCTTCACTGACCAATTTGTATCACATAGAGACATCGGGATTTGTTCATAACCGGAAAAAGAAAAACTGAACAGAAGCAGCACAAATAAGGTATCAGTAACGAGGACGATCTAATGTTTATGTCTACTGGTCTTATCAGATCCAAATTAATAGCATTATAAAAAGTAGACTAGACGCCTATGGAGAAAAGCAGAAACCCAAACACAATTAGAAAGTTTTACGGGCAAGGTGGTAATTAAAAGACATGCAAGTTCAGGCGATGAAGTAGGAACAACATTAACATTGCTTCTTGACACAGGAAACACCAGACTTGTTACATTAATGGTTACGTGTGCGGTATGTTTAATACCGCTGAAAGAAAACAGCCATAAGCGTGATCCTCGCTGCTTCCAGTGAAACAAAACAGGAAATCCAGTAGGTAACGTGTATTTATCACAAGCTTTCGTCAGCTATTTAAATTTGACGAGGCGAAGAACGTTATATTACAGACAAATGATTGATTATGAACCTACTTGAGTTATACTTTGCACTGGATTGAAAGTTAATACTACTAAATATCAGTTTGGCTACAAAAATCTTGAAATGGACTCCTGTGGATATTGGTATTGATGCAAGTACAATGAATTAAATTGATCGTGAGTTTCAGTGATCGCCTCATTTAAGAATGTTATGGTATGTTTAAAGATATTAAGTGGACAAAGACATTGATGATTAGATGGAAGTGAAAATAACTGCACATTGACGATTTGCTGATTTATTATGTGTAGTCGTGATATGTTTGGACATTTCTTTTTTAATTATGATTATCAACAACTTCGAATATTCCTTAATTTGCTTGACCATTTGTAGTCCACCAGATATCAGAAGCATTTTCTGATAAAAATAGTCACCAGCACCACTGAGGCAAAAACGGAAAAACTGTATTGTTTCCAACAACTCATATAGGAGCGGCGATGTTATTTTGCAAAAAAAGTAGCATCAAGAGAGTTGACTGTGAAGTCACCATACAACTGTCATCAGTTAGATTATGTTCGGCAGTGCTATTAAACCTATGAAACCTATGAAATGTCAAATAAAGCGACAAAATGTCAACTTACTACCTAGATAGTTCCTAGTGTCAAACTAGAACATTACGCGTTTGCTCGCAATACTTCATCAACCAGGAATTTTCTTTTCTTATTGCTCTCTTTTTTGAAATTCAGCAAATTTCCAGGTTATAAGAAAAGCGGATTTTTAGCTTAAATCTGAAGTAAGTATATTTGAGACAAGAAATCAATGGAATTATCATCAACACACACGTAAGGCTATTAAGTATTTTCACCTGAAATGTACTGGTTCTTATCCAGAAAGAGGTTTTTGTAATCATAGACCTTTGAATTTTTTCGATTTAGATTCACTATCAATTAGACGTAATATGCCTTATCGTTTTTATATGGCCTTATGCACAACCAAATTGACTCTCAGGATTTACTTGAAAAATATATTTCCGCATTCCAAGGCTTGAAAATCGTCACCAATCAGCCTTTTACTGTCAAGCAGGCCGGACGAACGTAAGGTGGAAATCTCCAATTTATATAATGTGCAGTCTGATGAACTCTATTTGAGATCTGTGCGATATTTATACTGACAGCTGTAAATCAATCATAAATTGCTATAAGTCATCGATTGTTCTCTGAGCTTACTTAGGCCAATTGGTGCTAAGTTTAAGTTTTCAATGTGTCTCTTTATTTCCTTTTTGTTATTGTATTTGAGCTTTTCCTCTAATAGGGTTTTACCTGTAGGAAATATAAAATATAAATAAATAAACACAGATTATTAGCACACAAACCCTTACTATGCACCTATACACTGCCGTTTCATTCCAGCTATAGTATGCGACTTGGCGCTCCAACAATGCCATCTCTGAAGCTGATGTTATGTAATATCAGAGCCAAACATTGATAGCTGAAGCATCATGAGATTTAGGCAACACGTATAGCTACGGAACGAGTACACAACAAGTGTACAACAGCTAGTGATGAGTTGACATCTTGTAGGAAAACGAACATAATGTCACAAAAAACTATATAATGTCGAAAAAACCACATAATGTCACTTTCAAGATACTCGTACGTAGTACCCCTGCCATTTATATCAAAACCTAATGCCATATGAAATATTAATATATAAATCTATCAAAATAACTGCATATGGGACAGAGGCAACCTACTTTCCGAAGGAGGTAGAGTAGAAGGTCTTTCCAACGTAGAGGTACCGCCCGGAGGATATCTAAGGTGGGGCCAGAAGGATGGATACTTATTCCCTCACTAGAGTCCGTGTGTCGTCCTCCTCCCCCTTTCCCTGTATCCCCCATAGCCCCACGGTACCCATAAATGTTTAGGCTTAGGCCTTCGTGGTGGTTCAAGTATGAAAGAACAGACTTTTAACCAGGGCTCAAGATTGCTCCAGTGCGCGGCTTACGGAGCCCCTGATTGATGTACGAGTATAATATGCGCTTTGAAAATCATGGTATTCTAGCAACTTCCAAACGATCTTTGTGCTTCGGGTTCCAAAAACCCTAACAAAAAATAATGAAGCAAGTTTATTCAAAAAACTCGAATCGAAACTTGACTACGTATGTTCACTTACGTAAAGATTCTTAATTTTGAATGAATGTTTGCTTATACCTACACAATATTTGTGAACACGAAAATAATCTATTTCAATAGCAAAGGTATGGGAAATATATATGTGTGTGTATGTCTATTATGTCCAACAGGTGCAAAATATGACGAGAACCAGATACTTCTTAATAATAGGTCGTTTTTCATCTCCAATTGTCAATCACCCAAAAACATTTTTTCTGAAAAGGAGCAGGTGCCTCTTATACGTCAAAAACGAAGTTTTGACGTTTTTTTTTATTTTGTCTTTTTTTATTTTTCGTAGCTCCGCCGCTACTGGATCGACTCTGAAAACGTTTATTGTTAACAACTAGGTATGGGTCAAAGTTTAATTAAAATACTAGCTGTCCTTTCCGAGATATAGGGGGGCCAAGCATTAGCGTGTTTTTTCGTGATGTTAACGTCAGGGGATATCCAAGAATCATATTCCCATTTTCGCTTTTTTTTGCGAAAAGCAACTTCAAAACTGTTTTAATCGATTCATTGGTCACAAAGCAATGTTAGTACAACTACGCTCATGTGCATATTTTGAAAGGTGAATCATGTTAACGCTGAAGTTTTTGCTGGGGAGTCTCTCTGAAAATTGTTCACCGTACCCATCTTAGTTGTATCACATACTACAATATTTTACTTTATTTTGAAGATAGACTTTGATGTTATTAATCTCCAGAAAGTCTCGAGACTTCACGTGCTTTGAAGTAACAAATCGATACAGGGATCGGCAAATTCTTCAAAAGCACGTTTCATATAGTAACGGGTAACGGTCTTCATAACCAAATGCAATTACGTTATTGTTTTCTGTCTGCTATAACGGAAGAAATAAATATTCATCAAATTATTGCATGCGTAACCGTTCATTTGCTTCCTTTATGGACGCACTTCCAATATGGTTAATAACAAGGCGATGCCACAACCTTTCAGTGTTTTGTTTAGGAGTATCGTAAAAATCATGTATGGTATCCGTGTGGTACTTGACATTAGAACTTACCGTTATGTTGCTAGTAAGATGATTATGATTTTTAGAGACTCACCTGTAAACAAAAATATACTTGTTAGTTTGATTGTTAATTTACACGATATACCTAAATTTATTAATCACTACTGCTCCACTAATATTATAAATAATAAAGTGTTGATCTTTGTTACTCAATGACGCCAAAACGGCTCAACGGATCTGGATGAAATTTGGTACAGAGATAGATCGTATTATGGAATATCACATAGACTACTCATTATCCTAGAAAATAACTTTGAAATATCTATTTCAAGGGCTACAGCCGAAACGGCTTGATGGAATTTAACATGAGGTGTCTAACGCCGAAACTCTCAGACAGGTATATAAATGAAGTATTTCCATCGTGCCACAGAGTACTACCAGAGGCGACAGCCTAACAAAATCCAGGATCTGTCAATGCCTACTTAAGACTTATCTCTTTGATAGGATTTCCGTTGCTGACAACTGTTGCTGTAACATTTAGGAATACATATTCGAATGACTTCTACTGTTGGTCGTGGTTATATTCAATATAAAATGCTCTGCAAAATGGTCTTGCCTAAATGCATGTGGGCAAATGATAAATTTCTTAACTCTGTAGTTTGACGTATGACATTCATCACGTCAGACCAATGAAGCGTAACCACCCCTGGAAAAAATTCCTCTGGACGCCCACGGAATCGGGAAGGGAATGTTCCCAATAGTTGGGGACACGAAGATCAAAGGAACCGACTGTAGGCGCCGCTTCTGTACAATCTGTGATGGTGCGTTTTTATTATTATTATTATTATTATTATTATTATTAAACAACAAATTTCAGTTGAGTACAAGTACTATAAACTCAAACACAAAAATAGATAATAGTGTACAGACAAAAGAAATATAACAATTTGACAATCTTAGCACTTCTGAAGTAGACATATACATAATGGGAACAATATGTTAAGCACTACGGTGTCTATCGTAATTTTTTTTGAAACTGTTGACGGATTCCGAGTTCACTACATAAGATGGAAGACTGTTCCATGCATCGAAGACACGGTTTGAGATGAAGCGCTGACGAGTAGAGGTTCTAAAAGCTTCCTTCTGCAATTTGAAGTTATGGCCTCTGAGACTGTTCGTTGCCAGACGAAACAGATGCGACATGTCGACACCAAACAAATTATGCAGTGCTCTGAAAGTGATGATGAGATCTCCTCGTACTCTTCTATCAGCAAAAGCAGGCAGGTTATATAGCTCGAGGCGGTCTTCATAACTTGGCCTACGTGTGCCATATGGCAAACGTGTAGCACGACGCTGAACGGCCTCTAATAAGCTGCTATCGCGAACAAGGTTTGAATCCCATACCGGACCAGCAAACTCCAGTAGGGGTCGTACGAAAGTTGTTTACAAAAACGAGGAGGTACTAACGGTGCAACCGCTAAATGGTCTTTCCATCATATATAGCAACCGCTTTGCCTTAGAGGTTATGTTCTGAATGTGCTCCGACCAGGTGAGCCGGCCATTAACTGTCAGACCAAGATCTGTGTGATGAAGAACAGTCTCTAAGGTATGTTTGCCAATCTTATATGTTAAGTTAGGATTATTCTTTCCCAGGTGGAGAACGTAGCATTTCGATAGATTTAAAGGCAGGAGCCAAAGTTCTGACCACTTTCTGATCAGCTTGAGGTCTTCTTGAAGCACAGATGAGTTCATGACAGTGTTATAGACTTTAGTATCATCTGCATAGATGGAACACATAGAATAAAGTCGGGTGGGAAGGTCGCTTGTATAAAGAAGAAAAAGTATTGGCCCTAGCACAGATCCTTGTGGAACTCCACTAGTAACACAATGGCTAGAAGAATAGGCGTCTCCAACACGGACGGAGAAAAATCTGTCTAACAAAAAAGCTTCAATCCATAACAACAAATTTCCCCTGATTCCAGGATGTTCAAGCTTGTGCAGGAGCCTTTTATGCGGAACTCGATCGAAAGCTCTGGAAAAATCCAGAAAAACCACATCACATTCGTTTCCTTGGCATGATCGTCTTAATTTAAATTTGTGTGATTTGTTTTCTTCAAGTATGATAGTTATTGGGCAACAAGCTTATAGGTCTAAGTTGTTTAAGTTCAGCAGGATTTGAGATTTTAGGTAGGTACAGGTATACTTAAGGCCAGCTTCCACTGCTTTTGGGGATATTGTTTGTCTAGACAAATATTTATTATGTGAGTGATATGAAAGAAAGTTATAGGAAGACTGACTTTGATCATAATTAGTGATTACCTTAGAGATCATTTTGAGGTCATATTTGAAGTTACTTTTCTTATCCTAAAACTTTTTTTTCTGGATGTTATGGTATTTCATAGACACCCTGTGAATACAAGAAATCCAACGATCAGTTCGCGGATAAAACCATACCTATAACTTTCCTCGGATATTAATTAGTTAGTGTACACATTTTTACGTTTATTTATATTGTGGTTCAGATGTGATGCTGATAGACAGGAGGGACATTCACATTTATACAGGGTGTCCGCAAAGTTGGGGTTTTCCTTTCCAGACACAACTACGCTAGATATAATAAAACTAATGTGTGGTGAAACGTGAGCGAATAAGTAAAAAATGAATGAAAAAGTACTCACTGTTCAGTTGGATTGAAATTCTAAGTAGAGCTCTGTCGTAAAATCCGTATTTACATCGTAGTCTTACGTCGAATAACTGTACGCTGACGCTGTGGACGTGATCGAGGGAAAGGACAGGACCGGCTTAGGTTTAGTTCAGGTTTGATTGAGTTTGCGGTTCTCTCAAGACATTGGTGTATACCAGTATGCTACTAAGAAAATCCGCTTATTTTCTCCAGAACTACACGTCGTGTAAAGGAAAACCCCAACTTTTGCACTAAAATGTTGAATAAGCAATATTTATTTTATATATATATAATAGTTTTATATATATATATATATATATACAGGGTTATCCAAATTAAGTGTCCACCATTAGTAACTTTGTTATTAGTGAAAATACAAAGTTGTTTGAATTAGCAAACTAGTAGCATTTTTAACGCTGGTAAAAATGAGAAATAAAAAAAAACAATTGAGAGTCGTTATTTTGATTTTTTTCAGTAAAATAACATTTTTTTAAATGGAAACCCCTGTATATTATATTTTTTTCTGTTAAAGCATCACATTTTAAACAAAAAAGCTTACAATAACTTTTCTCCTAGGTTACAAATTGTTGAAGTTATGGCCTCCAATCTGAAACAATTAAATTGTATCGACAAACTTTATTTTCAACATCAACTTATAATCTTACAAAATACAATAACAATTTTTTTTAAAGAAGATGCTCGAAAACACCACCTTGTTCTTCAATACATTTTTTGGGCACGTTTTTCAACTGCTCGAACTGTCTTAAGTATGGTCCTACCATCTATCTGGGTTATCTTTTCCCTAACTGCAGTCTTTAACGCGTCAAGGTTATCGTACCTTCGCTTGTAAATTTGGTTCTTTAAGTAACCCCACAAGAAGTAATCAAGTGGGTTTAGATCTGGTGATCTGGGAGGCCACTGTATTGGGCCATTTGTTCCTATCCACTGATCATTAAAAGTAGTACTTAGAAAATGATAAGTACCTCTGGAGTTGTGGGCAGGTGCGCCATCTTGCTGAAAATGCAGATGATGTCTACTTATAAGATCCAATTCGTCTAAGAAATTAGTCAGAATTTCTGACATAAATTCCACATATCTTTCACCAGTTAGGGTTCCCTCATAAAAGAACGGGCCAACAATTTTTGAACCAATTATACCGCACCAAACGTTGAAACTGAAACGGACTTGTGGGCCTCTTGGATGTACTAACAAAAGATTTTCTCTTGACCAATAATGGTGGTTTTTTCTATTAAACATTCCAGAATTTGAAAAATTTGATTCATCTGTCCATAAAAGGTAACGAAAGTTATTTACATTTTGGCGACAGAAGCTAAGATACCAATGGCAAAAAACAAGTCTTCTCTCTGGATCCCCTGCCAAAAGCGTTTGAACTGGTCGGTACTTATACGGAATAAATTTGTATTTTTTTAAAATCCTTTGAACAGTACCATAACTGAAATTAGAGTCCTTGAGAATATCTGCTATTGAATTCTCACGATAAGCTTCAAAATATCCAATAACTGCAATTTCCGTGGCCTCGCTTATTATGAATTCTTTTTTTGCTCTTGTTTTAGCAAAAACATTTTCGTTGCCCCTAAATTTTCGATAAAGTCTCAGAAAATATCGTTCATACGGTTGAATGCGAGCGGGATATAATTCACTGTAGTATTCTCTTGCTCTCAAGGAGGATTTTCTGCACACTAAATAGCATTCTAACATATCACACTTTTCTTCATGGGAGAACATTTTTCTTTAAATTAATGACACAATAAAGCTTATAAACAAGTATTTACACTAATGTTTGACATTATTTGATTTTATCATTGTTTTCCAAAGCCTTCTAGTTGCGAGTATGTCCAGTTTAACAATTTGTCGCTTATCTTAATGCTGTCAAATCGCGAACGCCATGTTGTTTTCATAGCCGTCTTAATATTATAATACTGCAAATAATTAAAAATATTTATCGTTATTTTGACTTTATTTTTGACTTTAGCGGAAAAGTCATTATGAACTTTTTTGTTTAAAATTTGATGCTTTAACAGAAAAAAATATAATATACAGGGGTTTCCATTTAAAAAAATGTTATTTTACTGAAAAAAATCAAAATAACGACTCTCAATTGTTTTTTTTTATTTCTCATTTTTACCAGCGTTAAAAATGCTACTAGTTTGCTAATTCAAACAACTTTGTATTTTCACTAATAACAAAGTTACTAATGGTGGACACTTAATTTGGATAACCCTGTATATATATATACAGGGTGACTTTGAAGTTGAGTCATTAATTTTCAGATAATGATTGTAGAAGGAAGATAAACCAAAGTATGTGTGTAAAAATAAAAAAAAATTAAAAAAATTTGTTTACCTTGTTTTATAAAGTATCCTCCCGACAAGTATTTCAGTGCGGACCTGTATTTGATCGTGAGGTCTTGGAGCACCGGCATGCAGTCCCCTGTGTGGTCTTAAGTCACCTGATTCACGAGCCCGTTGAACTACATTAACAAAGGCACGCGGGGTTGGTTGCACTCGATTGGGAAACCGATCCGCATAAATATATGCCATTTTTTATTTCGTTTGAGCCACGCAGCAAACACCTCTATTCACTCACGCGTTACCGACTGACACAGACTGATATGAATAAAAACATCGTGATCAGCGTTTCAAATTCTTTCGCTTTTTTGTTTCCGATGCGATGAACCGATAAGGCGGAGTATATCCGTTGTCGCCAAACACGAGCACATAATATTATTATTGAGACAGGGCGGTACTCAAACTTCTAAAGGGCTATAACTTTGTTACTTTAATTTTACCACAAAAATGCTAAAGGAAAGAAACATTTCTTTTGATCAGATCTACTCACTGTTAAAATAAATGACTCAACTTCGAAGTATAAATATATATATATGAGTATATAAATAACTATTGCATTACTTTGAATCTTGCATTTCTTTCTTTGAAACTAATCACCTTCTAAGTGATGAAAGACGTATGACGTAGAATTTACACTACTTCCACGCGAGCGGAGCTGCAGGTTTAGGCTTATCCGGTATGAAGTGAGTAAACCACGGAAAAAAGACTTAAAACACGTTAACGCTTTCGGCTTTTCATAATCTCATAATCGCAGACAAACGAATCATTTTTTATAAAGTTTCTTTCCTCAGATTTGTTTTGACATGTCTAGAAATTTCAAAGACCAGACGACCACGAATCATAGTATCAAGTCTGCGGGTCAAATACGGGGTTTCACAGCTTATCTGACAAATTTTAACCACATATGCACTGTTACGAAAGAAGTTATTTCTCAAAAAAAATGTAATCAAAGTCCTACAGAAATTAAGTTATAAACCTGAGTTTCAGTAATAAATTGAAAAATAAATATCTGTATTTTGCGTTCATCGTCGTGATATTAGAACACCCATTAATAATTTATTGTAGTAAATGTTGTACCAAACAACTGACGAAAACAAAATACCAGGATTTTTTTGTTTTTTCATACATAAGAACGTGTAAATAAGGTTTAATTTGTATCGTGGATGATCTGAATAACGAACGGTCGATTTTTGTGAAGTTAAATAAGAAAATATTTTGCGAGTTTATAATAATAATAATAATAATAATAGTTATTCGCCAAAATACAAAAAATGGGCAAATAAATATGAAAAAACCACAGAAGGCATCGCCTGTGTGTGGTTTATATCTTAGTAACTAACAATCAATCATATATGTGTATAACAATTATTGTTAAATCTAAAAAGTATTAATGTAATTGGAATTTTGTAGTTTTAGTTTTCTATATAATTATGTATGGTCATTCGCTGCACAGTACTAACAGAGTCTTTCAATTTTCTTCTAAATTTTTTTCCAAAATTAAGTATTTTTATTTCGTTTGGTACTACATTATATAATTTAGCTGCTAAGAATTTAAATGATTTTTTGAATAATGTTTTGTGTGGTCTTTGGATATTAGATGAGCCTATTCGAAATCGTTTGTTATGCTCGTGTTTATAGGATTTTTTCTTTTTATTACAATACTTATGGTATAAGGTGGTGGCATGTAAGAAATAAAGTTGTCTTGTATCAAGTATCCCTGTTTCTTGATATAAGTTGTTCGTTTGATATAATCTTGGCTTATGGAAAATGGCTTTCAAAACAGTTTTTTGTGCTATATTCAGGTCAGAAATATATGTCTTGCAGGTGGCACCGCAGGCTGTGATGCCGTATATTATATGGGTTTCAACTAAGGCATGGTATAGGATTCGCAGATAACTTTCTGTAAGAATGTTAGCAAGCATTTTGAGTTTATAGGCAACAATTCTATTTTTTTTGATAACATATTTAATATGGTTATCCCACCTTAGAGGTGAGTCCATAAATATTCCAAGATATTTCAAAGTGTTAACTCTATCGATTTTGGTCTTTTGGCCATGATAATTAACGGAAATTTGTTCGAAGGTAGGTACAAATTTTGAATAGGATGTAAATGCAATAAATTTTGTTTTTTTGAAGTTAACTGTTAAAATTTTAGTATCAAACCAGTCAATGATCCTTATAAAATCCTTTTCAGCTATTTGCTTTAGTGTGCTCCAGTCATCAGCTTTATATAATACGAGGGTGTCATCTGCAAAACATATAATCTTTCCAGAACTGTTAATTTTGAATGTCATTTAAGTAGAGACTAAATAATAGTGGGCCTAGTACTGTTCCTTGAGGCACACCACACTTGATGTACATTTTTTTACTGTAAGTGTTAGTGATTTTGACAGTCTGTGCCCGACTTGAAAGGTACTTTTTTAAAAGGATTTGTGACGCTCCCCTAAATCCCAATCTTTCCATAACTTTCAGAAGCTCGACATTGTTAACCGTATCAAAGGCATTTTTTAGATCAACAAAGATACCAATAGTAGGTATCTTTTTGTTGACATTAGAGTTAATTTCATCCATTGCAGCCAAAATTGCATATGTAGTAGATTTTCCTTTTCTAAATCCATATTGGTCAGAACATATAATTTTGTTTTTGTCCAAAAATTGTAATATCCTTTTTTGTAGTAATATTTCGAAAATTTTGGCTATATTCGATAGTACTGATATGGGTCTATAATTTGATGTTTCCATTCTGTCACCGCTTTTATAAACAGGAGTAATAGCAGTTGTTTTAAATGCATCAGGACAAATTCCAGATTGGAAATACCAATTAATGACGTAAGAAAGTGGTTCGGCTAAGTCGTAGGTTATTATTTTTAAATGGTCAGCTTTGATACCATCTACACCAGGACTTTTTGTGGTTTTAAGTGATAGGACAGCTTCTTGTACTTCAATCGGACTAACGCTTTCTAAAAAGAATGAATTGGGAAGTTGGGTTTTTGGGAACTTTTCGTTCGAAACCTTTTTTTTAATACTGGATGCTAAATTTTCTCCAACATTAGTGAAAAAATTTAAGAATGCATGGGATATTTGTCGTTTATCTGTTAATATTGTTCCGTCACGATTCCTAATTTTATCAATATTTGGCTTCTCTTGGACGTCTTTGTTAGTTAAGTGATCGACAACTGACCACAGTTTTCTTGGATCAGATTTGGCATCTTGTAATTTTTTTAGATAAAATTGGCGTTTTGCTTCTCTAACTAGATTGATAAACATATTTTTATATCCATTATATTTATGGGAGGTATCTGCACATGGCGATGCTTTCATTATTTTGTGTAGTTCCTCTTTTCTGTTGGCAGACTTTATCAAACCTTTAGTTATCCAGGGATTCCTGCTTCTGTCAAAATGTTTAATTTTAACTCTGTTTGTACTACATTCAATTAAATATTTTATGCGTTCAATGAGTGTGTTTGCAGCATCATTAACATTTGTTGCACAGTACACTGCTGTCCACGATTCTAATTTGATATTTGCAAGTAGTTTTTTATTATCGACAAAACACCTAAATTTCACTGTTTCATTATTGGAGATGGATCTACTTTTATTTTTTTCTGGTGATGGGTAAATGATCGGTAATATGGTTTTCAACAATTAACGGTATGTACCGATAGAAATTTGAAAAATTGTTGATGAAACAATGATCAATGCAAGAACTAGAACTATTATTGACTACTCTTGTTGGTAAATTTATATTTGATATGAATCCATTGCTCTGCATTAGAGTGAGGTATTTGATTACTAATTTGGTATGTTCGAGTATATTAATGTTCATATCTCCTATTATGATGTGGTGTGACTGTATGGCATTTTTGTTATCTAACAAAAATTTTTCAAGATTTTCTACAAATGTATAAGGGTTTGATGATGGTGGTCGATAGACAGATGTGACTTTTACACTTTTGTTATTAATTCTCAATATCAAATCCAACACTGTGATACCGTCATCAAATTTAACAAAATCACATCTGTAGTTGATATCATTTCTTACATATACTACCACCCCATCATTCTGATTGTACGTACCATTATTGTAAAGCGTATCATAACCTTCCAAACAGAACAAAGATACATCATTAATTTTCCAAGTTTCTGTTAATATATATGTATATATCAAATTTGTGTTTAATTGTAGTTAGGAAGATATTAAAACAGTCAAAATTTTGGTTTAGGCTTCGTATATTCATGTGATATAAACTAACATTGAAATTAGAATATTTTAACCATTTATTAAGAGCATTTGCGTCTTGAGCAATATTTGTATTGATATGATTAACCTGAAATTATTTACGTAACTATCCATGTAAAAATTTGCGAACGATATGTAGCTCGAAAAACGTAAAAAGAACTAAACGCTCAAAACATTATTCTGGATGAATACTGTTTTTGAAAATATAAATACGACGGGCATTTTTTGTCTGTGGGCGAGTGGCCAACATCATTATTCTCATTATGCTTAACGTTATAGTTCATACAGTTAGAACATTTTAAAATGTTTACAGTACAAATTTCACTTCCATGTGCTTGTCCACATTTAATGCATACATGTATTTCCGCGCCCCTACATTTTTTGTCTGTGTGACCAAACTTCAAGCATTATCTACACTGCTATATCTGGTTATTGTCATAGACAAATAAGTTTTGCCAACCTAGTAGTATTCTTGATTTCTTGTTGATAAATATGTCTCTATATATAGCTCTCCAGAAACTTCAGCGAATATAGTATAAGAATTTAGGAATGGCATGTGTCGTACAAAAGTGATTTCGATTTCGTTTTCATTAATGAATGTATTCTGGGATATGATTTCTTCTTTAATTTGTGCTTCTGAAGGTTTTTTTTCAGTTTTGTAGCCTATGATTTTAATTTTCGGTCTCATTTCTCTTGCTCCTGATATATTGTACTTTCCCTTCAACTTAGTTTCTAGTTCATTTTTGAGTTTCTGGTAATAACATTGCTCAACTTGAATTTCGACGCCGCCGTTTTTATAATTATTTACTTTCTCTATCTTGACTTCAATACTTGCTAGATTAATGTTACTAGTTAGGTCTTTTCTGGTGTCATTATAATGTTGGGTCCTTTCGGCAGTAACTAATATGAATTTCATGTCATTGTTGTTCTTGTTGTTGCTATTGATTTTAGGAGTATTTTGCTTTAAAATTTGTGAGTATGATATATTCTCTGACGTTCTTTTCTCAAGTTGTTCTAGTTGATCAATTACAATAGCCAAAGTAGATACAACGGATTCCTTCTCTACTATGTTGGCAGAAATCAAGTCATATGCTTCCTGTAGTCTACGGTTTTCATTTACCAACTGATATATAGTTCTTTCCTTTTCTTCCAAAAGCTGCTTAAGATAATAATTCTCTTTGACAATAGTTTCTTTGGTACTCTTTTCACTTACGCTAATTTTAATATTTGGTTCTAGAGTTTCGTTTTCGCATTCATTTTTCTTCTTTTTGGTCATATTGCATATGAACACTCCTTATATCAATTTCTCATAAAGTTCACTTTGACAGAATGAATTCGTCAACAATTGTCAATTTGGTATTACGGCCGCAAAATAGTGATAGATGATGGAAGGATCTCACCAATTAGCTCCACAAATCTGGCCGACCTCAGGAAATATTAGATTACACAGCAGCAATTTTTCTCGACTGGGAAACTAATGAAATTGTCGAAAAGTTCTAGAGCTAGTTAAACGTAGATAGCTAGTAGTCTATTGTGTCACCTTGTGAGTTATAATAAAAATGTCACATGCGTACACTAATGAGGAGTTCGTGGACATTGTTTTAGCGTACGGAGAAGCAGGGCAAAATTCGCGAGCGGCTTCTCGTTTGTATGCACACCGAATTCCGAATAGGCACATACCACATCACGAAACATTTAGTTCAATTTTTAACGTGCACGTGCTAGTGGAGATTTAGCGCACCAGACGTGAAGTGGATGGGAGTTGGATTCGCCCACAACTTGCATTGCAGTCAACGGAAACAGTTTTGAACAGCTTGTATAAGTAAGTGAACTGTTAAATTGTATTATTTTATAATCTCTATTTCTGTAGGACTTTAATTACATTTTTTTTTTTTTAGAGAAATCAACATCTCTCGTAACAGTGCATATGTGGTTAAAATTTGTCGGATAAGTTGTGAAACACCCTGTATATGCCTACGCACTAAGGAAGACTTAAATGGAATATTCATGCGCAATTGTCTTATGTCAATGTAGTCTAAATGTAAGGCAAAAGCAACATCTAACACAAATCCGTTACATCCTTCTGCTTTGATTCACCAGAATCTACACAATGCAGAGTGGATTCATAAAGGGTTGTCCAATAGGGACGCAGGAAAGTAAATGTCAATTTGACATAGACGCCATCTTTGTTTTCTGTCACCGACATGTCATTTTGTTAGTTGAATGTTTACCATTGATCGCTATGGAGTCGTATTCGATTGAAGACCGCATTAAAGTTATTCAAGAGCACTACAAAAATGGTGCAAAAATAAAAAACACGTTTCGCGCGCTTCGTGAACATTTCGGTCGCAACAACCGCCCAAACGAAACAACCATCGGTCGTCTGGTGCGTAAATTCGAGGCAACAGGTTCTGTGGCAAATCTGCCATGCTCTGGCCGGCCAAGGAGCGTTCGCACACCGAAAAATATTGCTGTTGTGAAGGAGAGTGTGAGAGACGATCCGAAACAATCAACAACGCGTCGTTCCCAAGGGTTGGGCATTTCGAGAACCAGTTTGCTCCGCATTCTCCACAAGGATTTGAATGTACACGCCTACAAGATCCAATTGACGCAAGAGCTGCGTCGGGCCGACCATTTTTCGGGCCGAACGTTCTCAGATTGGCTCCTTGAACACCGCCAAATTGATGCCAATTTTTCATCAAAAATCATGTTCAGCGACGAAGCGCATTTCACTTTGAATGGGACGGTAAACAAGCAAAACTGCCGCATCTGGGCGAACGAAAATCCCCGTGAGTATCAAGAGCAGCCGATGAATCATCAAAAAGTGACTGTGTGGTGTGCATTGTGGTCAAAAGGCATCATCGGGCCTTACTTTTTCGAAAATGCGGCCGGGGACGCGGTTACCGTCAATTCTGAGCGATATCACGTGATGATAGAGGACTATTTTTTGCCGCAACTTGAAGGAATGAATATGGACGATGTTTATTTCCAACAAGATGGTGCAACATGCCACACAACCAACGACAATATCCATCGATTGCAATCCTTCTTCGGTGATCGCGTGATTTCGCGCAGAGGAAATGTGCCATGGCCACCAAGATCGTGCGATTTGACTCCCTTGGACTTCTCTTTATGGGGATATTTGGAAAGCAAAGTCTACGTCAACAAACCAGCCACCCTCCAAGATCTCAAAAACAACCTCATTGCCGAGATAAATGCCATAGAACCGACCATGTTGCAAAATGTCATTGAAAATTTCGATCATCGCGTGGACGTCTGTAAATCCAGTCGTGGTGAACATTTGAACGATATTATTTTTCATACATAAATGGTATAAATTAACCTTCAAATTAAAGTACCCAACTTGATTTGAATATCAATCTTTCTTGTTTTAATATGCGTTTACTTTCCTGCGTCCGTTTTGGACAACCCCGTACAAATATCATATCGCTCCATATAAGATTTGATGCGCTAACTACTATCACATGCGTTCGCCTTTTTCTCCTCGGGAGAATCTTGTACACCCACTCTTAGCCCAAAAAGCTTATAAGGCATAACATAAAGCCGCGTACAGACCCAAAATCCAACCCCGAGCAAACGAATGCAAGTCATGTGACGTTGGCGTTTTTTGTTGGAAGGTATTGGATTGCGCTCATCTACACCTAAATTTAGTTTCGAGTTGGACCGCGTTGGGTTAAGTTCGGTGCTGATATCGAGCGGCGAGTCTCCTCTCATCGAATGCAGACAAACGACTAAATACTTGAAGCGCAACAAATCCTGTCCAGACCAAATCAAACCTCCCTTTGATGTACCGTTCAAGGAGGGAATGCATTCGAACACCAAGACTACCTTGGAAACCGTTGGTTTATGTTGGCTCGCGCCGTACACACCGATTCGAACACCTCCAAATCTGTAACCACATGTGCCTTGGCTTGCGTTGGAATCTCGGTCTGTACGCGGCTTAAGACTATCTTCATCGACCTCATTCATAACGTTCACTCACAAATTACAAATAACATATCTAGAAGATGTTTTTCTTGGCGATTATTAAGTTAATATCAGTGTTTTTTTGTGTGGATTTGGAGAGATGTAAACCCTTAGCCATGAATGGTACAGCTGTTATTCTCTACCAGATTCTTAGACAGTGTTTCTTTTATTAAGCTGTTCTTCCACATGCACAGACGGCAGGCAATTTCACGGTGCTGATGAGTTAACGGATTATCAAAAACACTAGTATTCTACACAAGGTGATAGAATTTTCTGATCAATCGAAAACCGGATGTCATCAGATAAAAAAGAAAGCGAAGTATATTGGATTTAGTGGAACACTGGGTCACGATGCTGATATCTTTAGAAGCAAAGAAGCCTCGAGGAAGATTAAATAATCCTAGCGAGAATAAGGTCAGGGTCAGAATGCAATTATAGTATGACTTTTACCTTTTTTCGATGCGTACGCGAAAGGAATTCATTCATGGGTTTGTGTAAACGAATACTTACTGCATTGGAAGAATCTATTGGAACTCGATGATAGACAAGAATCTTTAAATAATGTAGTATTGTCTACCTAGAGAAAGTTAATGTAATGGGTTGGTTACATCCATTTTACTTCCTAATCCATTGGACGAGCAGGTGTTGTAATCGCGAAAAACTTTGAAAATGAGAGAGTGCTTTTCGGATGTTATTTGAAATATAGGTACATCACGAAAAACTATAATACTCAGGTCTGCCAGTCTGTCGCGTCGGTATCACGTCGGTAAGCAACATTTTATTTTTCTTACGTTTAACGATAGCATACCGCGAAAAAGAAAAAATGAAGTATTTTTACTGCAAATATATAGATGTCAACTCCTATCTGTCGTAAATTTATGATTTGATCAAACATGTGACGACGCACATTCCAAACCAAATCACAAAAATCCAGCTCATCATTTAGTTATTCCTAATTTAGCTTTGCGCGATCGCATGCAGTGGGCGCCTGCACTCAAGTTTTGAAGTAGTTTATCAATTGGATGCTTTCTCGCTGTGAATTGGTCAGTAGCAGATAATATTAGACTGGATAAAGTCAGCTTGGTCTGTGAATGTCAGTCGCACCGTAGATACAATAAGTCCTATATCGATTTGTAATAAATATTTTCACCGTGTGCACATTTCATTTAACACGCTATTGAGAAATAAGTACTTAGCATAAAAAATTTTGGCAGATATCTGAAAGTTTTAAATGAAATAGAGGGTTCTTTTAATGTTAAATACATAAAAAGATACAGCCAGATATGCGTTGTTTTTTTATAAACAATGGGAAAAGCTTAAAATTCAGTATTTTGCTTGTTTTCAAATTATATTTTATAAATGATCGGTAAACTGGAGATTTTGGAGCATAAAAAGACCTACAAGTATTTTTTAATTTGTGAGAATGAGAGCATCATTGTTGTTAATGTACTAATCTGATTGTTTATTCCAGAGACGAATTATTTAAGCAATTGTTCTTGCCCAAGATAGAGTACTACAACTTTTTACAAAAATGAAATGAATTCTTGGAGGTTTCAACTCCAAGAATTTACGCAAAAAATTACTTATTAATTTCAAAATAGTTGTTAAAAATAATGTTGAAAAATAGTGATTTTTATAGTTGTAAACATTTACAAAAACCTCGTGATTTTGCAATATCATTTACTTTACTTGATCTTGATAGGTGGTTAAAAAGGGCATATTCAAGAACAACCTTCTACGACCAATAGGAGCCAAGATATTATTTTTTCAAAATACATATATCTCCCTTGCTTATAAATATTAAGACTAGAAATTTTCACAGATTTTAACTAAGGATCTTAATTTTATTGTCCAATTTATAATTTTACTATTAGTTCAAAGGCTTTAAGAAATAGCCACCTAAAGTGAAGGTACTTGCATAAGTACTTCCGGGTGAGAGGGTGGGTGAATCAGCTCTAGCTCGATTTATTTTTTGAAATTGAGTCTTCAAATCGGAACGCGCTGTAAAAGTTTGCATTTTCTATTTTTTTAATTTGGGGTAACACGTCGAAATAATGACATCTCGCACATTTTCATTTTCTTAGAAAATCGAGATATCCCGGAAAGCTTAAAACGTGATATTCTTCAAAATTAAATTACTATGAAATAATAATAAATTATCAACAAAGCATTTACTTTTAGTCTCACACTAATGAAATAATTTATATTTTACAATAAAATTGTTTAAACAATGCATAATTCTGTTAATTCGTATACCCTTAACTAAATACACTCTAATAAATTGTAAAAAATATTGATTCTCGTTTGTCTTTCATTTATATTTATTTCATTTGCATGCTTTGTGTTATACCTTTGAACTAATAGTAACATGATAAATTGAATCATAAAATTAAGATCCTTGATTAAAATCTGTGAAAATTTCGAGTCTTAAAGCTGATAAACAAAGAAGATGATTTTTTTTAATTATACTGACTCCTATTGGTCGTAGAATGTTTTTTAAATATGCGTTTTTAACCACCTATCCAGATCAACTTAAATTATATTGAAAAATAACGAAGTAATTGTAAATGTGTATAACTATAGAAATGGCTATTTTGAAATAACTAATTAATTTTTTGCATAAATTCTTAAAGTTGAAACCTTCAAGATTCCATTTCACTTTTGTACAATGTTGTAGGGCCATATCTTGGACAAGAACAGTTGCTTAAATAGTTCGTGTCTGGGATAAACAATTAGCTTTTTACATAAACTATTGAGCTGACCCGGCTGAAATTTAGCAAACTTATTAACACCAATGATGCCCTCATTCTCACAAATTCTAAAATTCTTGTTGCACTAGTTACGAGGGATGTCTTTTAAGTTTTGCATATGGAAATACAACAACACGGTAGGTAGTTTTAAATAACTTTATTGTTTTTCGAAGTATTCTCCACGAAGATTAATACACATCTGCATGCGCTAGAACCAATTTCCGAAGCACTTATTGCACTCGTTTGCTGGCAGATCCAAAACGGCATTTTTGAATGCGTCAACTGCTTCATCTGGTGACTGGAACATTTGACCACGCAGCCTGTTTTTAATTTTCAGGAAAGTAAAGAAATCGTTAAGACTTAGATCGGGACTATATGGAGGATGGTCCAATAATTCCACGTTTTCTAACGTTAAATACCGCCTTGTTTTTTTGGGCTGTGTGCGAGCTTGCATTGTCTTGTTGGAGGATGATTCTTCTTTCGGGGTTGATTTTTCGAAGCTCGGTGATGACTGTTGGCAAACAGATGGTGGTATACCAATCGGCAGTAACAGTTCTTTGCTCATTAAGAGGAATTGTTGCAATATGACCCGTTTTTGACACAAATGTCGCGACCATCTTTTTCGAAACACTTCGAGAACGGATGACTCTTGTTGGCTTTTCTTCACCTTGGAACACTCAAACAGCCGACTGTCATTTATTTTCTGGTTCATAACAGTAAATCTACGATTCATCACCACTAACAATGCTGTACACATTTTTTGACTTTCCGGAATTGGAACGGTCAGGCGTTTTTTGACATCAATTAACCCTGGCTGCTTTCTGCTCTTCAGTCAACAGGTGGGGTATCCAACGAAAAACTAATTTTCTTACTCCTAATTATTCAGGTAAAATTTTTTGAGTTGAGGTCTTTGAGATCTTCAAGGACGCCTCAATCTCGCGATATGTCACATGTCTATCTTCAATGGTGAGTTGGCGCACAGCATCGACGTTTTCCTGGGTGACTGCCGTTTTTGGTGCACCCACCCTGGGATCGTCGCTAAGACTCATCCGTCCACGTTTGAATTCTCCATACCAGAGGAAAATTGTCGACTGATGTGGCGCTTCGTTTCCAAAAACAGACAGTAACTCAGCAAGGCATTCTTGTTGCGATAATTATCTCTGAAAGTTGTAATAAATTATGGCGCGAAAACGTTCTCGGTTGAGTTTCATTTTTCGATGACTTGGGGACACTTAAAAATTCACTGTAGTCAGAACACTGCACGTATTGTTGTGAAACTTTGAATTTAAGTTTACTAAAGAGTGATGTTAAGATTCAGTACTGACGTTCGATCCGCGCGGCCTACTATGTTTCTATATGCAAAACTTAAAAGACATCCCTCGTATAAACATTTATTAAACATTGCTAAAGAGCCCCGGTCTCAGCTTAATTGTTTATCGATTTTAATTTTTAAAAATCAAATTTAAAGATCTTTTTATGCTCTAAAATTCCAGTTTACCGATTGTTTATAAAATTTAGTTTGAAAATTATACAATCTGGCTGTATCTTTTTATGTATTTGTCATTAGAAAGACCCCTTCCATTTAAAACTTTCTCATCCACTGAGCTTTTCTTCACCTTTTTTCAGCTAGCCTGGACTATATGTCGTATAACATAAACAGGTTGTTGGTTTCATATGCGATAAACGTAGAAACGCACAAACTTTCTTAATGCACATTTTTCTGAATCAATGCATTGAAGTTTGTGATTGAAACGAACGATTATTAATTTCCTCTTAGTTGACTGGTCTATATAATATTTAGTCAATGTATCACCACATTGAGAGGAAAGTATACCACTGCGGTTCAAATTGAAATAGATTGCTGTTAATAAGCTCGATTCTGATGCCACAATGAACATTTATTCTGTCACTAAATGAATTGCAGTAATTTATTTATTTTAAACATGTTATGTGCAAACTCTAGTAGGTACCTGGTTTGATTCCAATATATTGCAATTTTATTTACATAGTGAGCAATGGATTCGTATACATTTAAAATATAGCTATTTAACATACCGAAGGAAATTTCCACTCACATATACACAATTCACCAAAATTTGCTTTTTGCTTTTAATTCATGTAGTATTTTGATTAATCAGTGTACACGTGGCTCTTGAATGATCTTATTAAAAGAAAACGGCGGTAAATACATGCAGAAGTAACGAAGCAAGCAGCTCACCTCCTACATAACTTAAAAATTAGAAAAATCTATAATGATGTTGCGCCGACGTCTACAAAATCTGTTATATGTTGTATTTTATAAATGCAGCGCATTATTCGTATAGACCCTACCATAAGAAGAACATTGGTGCAACATACTATAGGTTACCAATAATTTGATTAAGCGAGTCAATGAATGAAATGGCTCTAGTTTGACCGCTCCCTGGAAATTAGAGTTTTCAAGATAAATTGATTGATATATTTTTAAAAAAAATATGTAGTGTACTTTATGTCATGGTACCTATTGGAAAAGTTGCAATAACACCTTTTCCTAGAATTTCTTTTGATTTTTTGTTTTCCAAGGCACTTGTGATTCTTTTAGCAAAAATGATAAACCAATTATGTCCAGTGACATGCAATACGAGGGATGTCTTTTAAGTTTTACATATAGAAACATAGTAGGCCGCGCGGATCGAATGTCAGTACTGAATCTTAACCTCACTCTTTAGTAAACTTAAATTCAAAGTTTCACAATGATACAAGCAGTGTTCTCACTTTAGTCATTAGAAAACTGGAACTCAATTTCTCGCTGGTATGGATAATTCAAACGTGGACGGATGAGTCTTAGCGACGATCCCAGGGTGGGTGCACCAAAAGCGGCAGTCACCCAGGAAAACGTCGATGCTGTGCGCGAACTCATCATTGAAGATAGACATGTGACATATCGCGAGATTGACGCCTCCTTGAAGATCTCAAAGACCTCAATTCAAAAAAATTTACATGAAGAATTAGGAGTAAGAAAATTAGATTCTCGTTGGATACCCCACCTGTTGACTGAACAGCAGAAAGCAGCCAGGGTTAATTGGTGTCAAAAAACGCTTGACCGTTCCAATTCCGGAGACTAAAAAGATGTGTACAGCATTGTTAGTGGTGATGAATCGTGGATTTACTGTTATGAACCAGAAAATAAACGACAGTCGGCTGTTTGGGTGTTCCAAGGTGAAGAAAAGCCAACAAAAGTCAACCGTTCTCGAAGTGTATCGAAAAAGGTGGTCGCGACATTTGTGTCAAAAGCGGGTCATATTGCAATAATTCCTCTTAATGAGCAAAGCACTGTTACTGTGGATTGGTATACGACCATTTGTTTGCCAAAAGTCATCACCGAGCTTCGAAAAATCAACCCCGAAAAAGGAATCATCAACCACCAAAACTAAGCAAGCTCGCAAACAGCCCAAAAAACAAAGCAGTATTTACCGGAAGAAAACGTGGAATTATTGGACCATCCTCCACATAGTCCCGATCTAAGTCCTAACGATTTCTTTACTTTCCCAAACATTAAAAACTGACTGCGTGGTCAAAGGTTCCAGTCACCAGAAGAAGCAGTTGACGCATTCAAAAATGCCGTTTTGGATCTGCCAGCAAACGAGCGGAATAAGTGCTTCGAAAATTGGTTCGAGCGCATGCAGATGTGTATTAATCTTCGTGGAGAATACTTCGAAATAGAATAAAGTCATTTAAAACTACCTACCGTGTTGTTTTAATTCCATATGCAAAACTTAAAAGACATCCCTCGTAAAACAGTTTTTATTTTATCTTTCTTGAAAACTAAGTGAGATACGAAAAAAATAAAAGTGGCAACGAAGTTGTATTTTTAGATGCTTAATTAAACAACAAATATTAGAATTACAAAGAAGGCATTGGCGTACATTTTTTTGCCAATAATATTCGCATAGGTGCACCTAATAAATTTAATTATTCATGACTAAATTAGCCTGTTAATACAACAAATAGTATTGCCAAATTTTAACAGAATCGAGTAAATATTCTTTAAGATATCAATAAAAACAGAATTTATCACCCTGTATCTTGAAAACTCCGTCTATTTTTTGAGCACCTTGTATATTACTAATCAGGAGCTACAAAATGGAGTATCCCAAACCATTTAAAATATTTCGTCTATCGAACATTTCTGAATTTTTTTGTGCATAAGTTGTTCAACCATACCATCTGATAATACAGGGTGACTTTGAAGTTGAGTCACTAATTTTCAGATAATGATTGTAGAAGGAAGATAAACCAAAATATGTGTGTAAAAATAAAAAAAAAATAAAAAAAAAATTTTACCTTGTTTTATAAAGTATCCTCCCGACAAGTATTTCAGTGCGGACCTGTATTTGATCGTGAGGTCCCCTGTGAGGTCTTAAGTCACCTGATTCACGAGCCCGTTGTACTACATTAACAAAGGCACGAGGGGTTGGTTGCACTCGATTGGGAAACCGATCCGCATAAACATGTGCCATTTCTTATTTCGTTTGAGCCACGCAACAGACACTATTCACACGCGTTACCGACTGACACTGACTGTATGTATAACTGAACTGAATAAAATAATTGTAAAAACATCGTTCCAAATTCTTTCGCTTTTTTGTTTCCGATGCGATGAACCGATAAGGCGGATTATATCCGTTGTTGCCAAACACGAGCACATGATATTATTATTGAGACAGGGCGGTACTCAAACTTCCAAAGGGCTATAACTTTGTTACTTTAATTTTACCAGAAAAATGGTAAAGGAAAAAAACATTTCTTTTGATCAGATCTACTCACTGTTAAAATAAATGACTCAACTTCGAAGTCACCCTGTATAGTTACAAAATCTTCACCTAACTATGGACACTTTGCGAAAATCAAAAATGCAGGCATCGAATCGCTTATAATGCGAAAACGGTCAAATTTAGAGAATAGTTACTAAGAAACTGTTTTGTTCTGACGGATCCAATAAATCTAAACGATCTTTGCCTGGAGTGAAAAAGATTTTCATTCTTGTAATTGGTTTCAAAATTGTGTAAACAGATTTGCACCGGGTTATTGATCCGTAACCTATTGTTTCATGTTAAAAGGCAACTAGCAAATGTGTCTATGAGAAAAATGAATTGCAAATTTTTTTCCACGAATACGAGGTTTTCCGTTGTCTAATTCTGTTCAAAAATTAACACTGGGCATCGTGGAAGCTGGAAAAAGGTAATTATAGCCGAAAAACAATTTCTCAACCTTTTCTTCAAATATTCATCTGAACTTCAACTTATGACCATATTAACTGAATTATTCCCGATGCTGAAGGAGCGTTATTGACTTGTAAATGTTCGCTCTAGTTGCATCATTTTAATAGTTTTGATGAATAGTCTAGAAATAGTCATGAAGATTGCCGATTCGATTATCCGAACGACTATTAGCAGCAATGGCGATGTTAGCCGAAAACTTCGTAACGTAACGTAACATCATGACCGTTTCTAGTGATCGACAAAAATCTTGAATAGCAAAGTATTCCTTTAAATTTCAGTATGCACCCAGGTAAGTGTTTTTTATGCTCCAAACGTATTTCGAATCTCTCTGGACAAAAAAGGTCCTCAGCAACTTTTTTTCCAGAGTTGGCCGTTTCCGAGTTACATGCGATTTAATGCCTGAAAACCCCTGAAAATGGGCATTTCCAATGCATGAAAAAATTATTATTTCTGAGGTTGTCAAAAGTTTAAATCAAAGATCAGACTTTCCCGTACAAGACTCGGAAAAGTATTTCAAGCTGAAGTTTCTTTTAAGGCAATTTTTAACCTTGGCTGGTAGATTAACAATGTTTGAACTTAATTTTCGCAGTCTACACGTATATTCCTCGCGCACCTTATTTTACAAAGAAAAAACGGTAATTTTCGCACACGGTAAATCTTCTGGTAGGTACATACACTACAGCTATTTTTTCAAAGTGACTGCGGTTATAGTCGTAAAACGTAACTGTGCGAACGTTATTTGCCGCAAACAGCTGTAGGCCACAAAGGTCGTAACGGATATTTCAATTAAAAATAATTGTCCCAAAGTAGAACAGAAAAATGAGTTAATGAAACGAGTTAGGATCATCTGATGACACTATTTAACGTGAATTTGGCAGAGAAGGTCTAAAAAGAGCTGAAAGATTATGGGGTACCCGTTTACAATATAAATTTGGGCAAATTTGTTTGCAAAATTATATTAATTTGATGTTATAAAAAACAGTAGAACATATTGATATGGTACTTTTCACACACTGATGTCGGCCAAGATATATGCAATTCGCTTGGACCTCTTATTGGAATTTTGCAAAATATTGTACCCCTTCAAAAAATGTTGCTGCTTTCAAAATTCATTAGGAAGTGAACAAACGAGCTTTTGGAGTAACTCAGGTAATGAAAAATAAATTCCGGTGTAGGTAAAACGAGTTAGTGACGCAAATTTGTAGATAACTGTCTGATTTTCCTATCCATCTACATCTTCATTTGTCCGTTGACTAACCATAAATTGTTGCACGCGCACTAGTGTTAACAACTAAGAAAGCACAGTAGAGGAATTTTAGAGCTACATCTAGTGGTGAATCAACAAAGTTATTAATTTTATTAGTCCTCATAATGGTAGGAATCTCATAATCATCTGCTAGATAACATATATTTTGCAATGGATCTAAGTATGATGAACTTTTGATAGTACCATACACAAAAGCATTTCAAAATAAATTTAAACTGTTTAGCACTAAATCTCTTGTGCGTGGGAGGTAAAAATGATCCAGCATTGCATAAGACCAACCGTAGATATTACGCCCGATAGATTAAGACAGCTGCACCCCGTTCTTGTTCTTAATAAGATGAAATTATCAGATTGGACCATATTCAAACCTCTTTCTCAATATGGTCTTGTGCAAACATCGAAACAGCGTATTCTTTCCTTTAAAATTATTTGCATTTCGCCCGAAGACAAAGATAAGAATCAAGTAAGCCGAAGTGTCATGTCGGTAGTAAATAAGGTGTGGTAACTCCATCTGTACAATGTGTGTATGTGTTGTACCTTGCTTTAAACTATTCCATAACTGTTTATTTTTACATGTCCCTCGAACTTGACCCGAGCTTCTGTGTTAAGCGGTCACTGTTCTGTTATGTTTGGAGTATGAATTGCATTTAAAGATTCATTGGTACACATATATCAGAGTGGCTATGTGTTCTGAACAAATCCCTCTGTATTGCATCAATGATGAGATGAACGGTTCTGAAATTCAGACATACATAGTAGTATTTGAATTTGATTCCGCGGATGCGTATAGAACATAATCATTTTTTCACGTCAAACTATGACTACCACAAGCAAAATGCGATCTTCAGCACATGTGGCTGAAGCCCTACTACCTCCACAGCACAGGTAACGTCTGAAGAGAAATTCATAACTTGGAGCAACGGACAGTAGAACATAAAAGATTATCGAGATTACCGAAAGATTACTTTTTGACGTAACATTAACCGATTATTAACTTTGCTAATTCTGTTTGAGAGAATTTTTGTAAATATACCATCCGCTAGCCTGAAGAGGTTGAAGGATAGGAATACGAAACAACTCAATTTCAACGTACTAACATAAGCTACTGCAGAACATCTGAAAGTACCGAAATATTCGCTAAGCATACCTATGAAGTTGAGCTATCTATCATCTAGAGAGGTTCACATCGTTGCCCTGTATAACTGCCAAGAAGAATTTTGAAGATGTCAGGGAGACAACAAGTAATTGACGCGTCTTTCTGTCGATGTAGTAACGAAATTATATTTCTTCTAAGCTCCCCTGCATGGTGCCACCACTTCCTACATAGGTCTGGTAGATCAACTAAACCTCACATCCAAACCTAATCATACACTATGCATATAGAACTGGCTAGTACGACTACATCTTCGTCCTTTCTTAGGGTCAAGAATACGGAACAACTCACCAAAAAAGAGCTTTTCCGATTCTACATCTCTTAATCTGTTCAACATTCAATGTGTTCTATCTAACTGGCTTAAGAATGCGTATTATGGTAGAGGACTCGATTCCGGTGGTTTCGATTCCGATTCTGGTGATTTCAATTCCGACTCCGATTAATTGGATTCCGGTGGTTTCGATTCCGACTAGGACGGCTCTAATTCCGGCTTCTATGATTGTGATTTCAATTCCTCAAAAACCAGTCGGATCGGATTTGAACGAACTGTTAAGGAGGAACAGTGCCGCTCGAGTTCGAATATTGCTGCCACTGCAATAAAAAATTGTCGCACTAGCGCTTTTAATTGAAGCGGCTCCAAATGAGCACCGATCTAAAAGATAATTTGGTATGAAGTAATTGTTGCCATTTCAACATGTATGTGGAATAGGAAAATGTTAAGCAAAGCAAGTACTACTGACATAAGCACACAATTTTCAAACTTGGAATGTATTTTTTTTATATTCTGACATACATATCACTAAAATCCATACCTATGTCCAGCTGCTTAATAATGGTAGAAAGCGGATTGAATTTTATAATTTGTTGTCACCTTTAGCTACGAGGTTCATCTTCAATCGACTCTCTCCCTTCTGAAAATATCTTAATCCTTCCAAAAACCTGGTCTCTTCACAAAACACTGACCTGCTGAAGTTCAGCAAGAGTTTCCGTTGCACTGTGCCCAAGTCTGAAGCAAAACCTGATAGCACACCGTTGCTGGAAATTGATGTCATTCATTTTTAGAACACAATAGGAAAAACTTTCACAAAAAAAACGTTGTTTACCTCTCGATTTTACAGGTTTTTCTATTCTATTTCTATTTTTCTAAATCCCAACTGTAATGTAATTGACTTCATGACGTCATACCTACTCCAACGTAACAAGTGATGACCTCATAGAATCATGAAATTAATTACATCATAGTTGGGGTTTTGAAGAATATTCATGTTACCCAAGGACTGGGTATGCAATTAAAAATATTTCACTTATAATCAGAAAGCAGGGGGTCTTGTCTCCCCCTAACGTTAAGCCGTTAAGATTTTTTTCTTTTTAATAATATATTTCGAATTTCGAAAAATATCATTTATACAAAACTCATGCATCAGATTTTCTTATGGATCCGTGAATTTGATCATATAAATGGCGCTTTTGGGCAATCGGGATGGTTTAAGATGGACAAATTGAGGAAACTGCAGTGTCTATCTCTGGTATATAAGACCCTTCCCCTTGAAGCGGCATATTTTCTTTATACAAAACTATCCCTTCTCTGTCAGTATGATCAAAATTCCTCTAGGAATAAACGCATCTTACTCATCCCGCGGCATTCGACAGCATTGTTCACACGTAGTTTCTCGTACTGGGTACCCAAGCTATACTCGTATAACTGCTTGTCAAGTGACTATGAAAAATATAACCTAAGCAACTTTAAAAAAAGGTTAAAGATGAGCCTAAAGCAATCGGATGGCTAGAATTTAACTTTACGCATATCCACAGGTAATTGATTACACTGATAAACATGACGATAGTACGTCCATCTCTCTTGTACGGCTCCCTGGTCTGGTGGCCTTGCATTAGAAATGAAACAACTAAGGCCAAACTCAATAAAATTCAGCGTTTGGCCTGTATTAGCATTACAAGCGCAGTGCGAACAACGCCATTGAGTGCAATGGAAGCTCTGTTGGATCCCCCACCGTTGGATCTGGTGATCCGCGGTGAAGCGAGAGTAGTCGCTCATCGACTGTGGAGCCAGGGCAGCTGGGCCTTCTTAAATCCTGCCAAGAGGCATACTGCCATCTTAGTCGAATTGCTAAGGGAGGACCCCATCCTACCTAAGCAAGTTTAAGGTGGAGTATCCAACGAGGGATTAGTGGGACACCGGTAACGGGCAGGTCTGGTACACGGACGGCTCGGTCACCGAAGAGGGCTCAGGTGCTGGGGTCTCTGGGCCTAGAACTAGGCTATCTCTGCCTCTCGGTGGATACACCACTATTTTCCAGGCGGAAATATTTGCGATTCTGGCTTGTGTATCTCGCATTCTGGAGGAGGGTGGGCCTAGGAGAAGAATAACAATCTTATCCGACAGCCAGGCTGCAATGAAAGCACTAAGTGCCTGTAAGATTACTTCGAGTCTTGTATTATAATGCAGGGAGGCTCTGGATCGCCTCACAGCGATGCATCTGGTATCGTTATCGTGGGTACCGGGGCACGCTGGGATAAGGGACAATGAGACGGAGGACGCTCTCAGCCAGCGTGTATAGAGCTAGGAGCAAAATGGAGACGTGGGTTGTAAGACTCTCAGAAATGGAGAAGTATCTCCAGACATCTCCGCCAGGCACGGGAACTCATTGAAGGGCCCAGTGCTAAGGATGGACGTTTCTGCTTATCTCTGGATAGAGCCAACCTGGCAAGGCGCGCACTGAGATGGTGAGCAAGTGACGTGGTAGTGGCGCGGTGATCAAGTGGCAGGTGGAATCGCTAAAGCCTATATAAACAAATGAAGACGCGCGTATCAAAATGGAGTAGCGGTGGCGTGGCATTTTGTAGGTGGCGTGATGTCAGTCTGGTGCCACTAATCTCGAGCAAGTTTAATTTTCGACTGGCAAGCGGTTGGTGACGACGACGCGACGTGGGTTTTTGTTTACTTTTTCCTGGAGTGAATCATGCGAGACGACCACGAATTGTACATTAATTTTGTAGCCCTTGTAGAGGCATATCCCTGTCTGTATGACAATACACGGGAGGATTATCATATGATCCATGTGCAAGAACGGGCTTGGGCAAAAATTGCAAAAGACATTGGGGAAGGAGGTAAGTAATAAAAAAATGTGGTGCCTTGAAAAATATATTTTTTTAATTAAAGGCATTATTTAGTTATCTTTTTATTCTGTTAATATTGGTATCTTCTTGTTTTCATACACAAAATCGTTTTTGACCTTTAAGTGACCCGTCCACTGTTAAAAAAAAATCACAAAGTTTCTCCCGTCTAGCAATTGCTGGATTGGTAGCTCTTCTTTGATTTGAGAGTCTCGGATAAGGCTGTTCCTCATTTTCTACTTCTATGTCATCATCATTTCCTTTCTTTCCTCGCGGGCGCGAAAATATACCTTCCTCTTTTTCAATAAAATTATGCAGTAAGCAGACTGCTTTAACAATATTGTCCACTGTATTTATATTAAGACCAATTGTTGTGTGTAAAATTCTGAACTTGGATGACATCATTCCAAATGAGCATTCAACTGATTTGCGACCTCTTGATAACCTACCATTGAATACCCATTTTCTATTTGTTAAGCCTCTTTTAGGGTAGGGTTTCATTATAGTACACATCAATGGAAAAGCTTCGTCTGCAGCAAAATAAAATGGAAAATTTGTGTCTTGTCCTGGTAATGGAGATGGGTCTGGCAGGTCTAACGTGCTGTTAACTAATTTCTTTCCAAAATTACTTTCTCTTAATGCCCTCCCGTCACTATTTCGGCCGTACGCACCAACATCAATGGTCAAGAAACAGCCATCTGCGTCTGATACAGCCATCAAAACAATGGAAAAGTACCCTTTGTAATTAATAAATTCGGAACCTGATTTTGGTGGACGTTTGATCCTGATATGTTTACCGTCTATACTCCCCACACAATTTGGTAAATTCCATAACTCCCAGTATCTTCGAGCTGATTGTACCCATGTTTCTTTGATAGGATTAGGAAGATAAGTTGGTTGTAGAACTTTCCAAATTACTACTGAAGTTCTTGCAATTATTTCTCTAATGGTAGTATGACCTCTCAAAAAATAACATGATAGTGCCTTTAGATTGCAGCCGGTTGCGAAATACCTGGAAAGAAAAACAATAATTAAGTAGGTACTTTATTTTACCAAACAAAGTGTGGAAGTGGTGGTTTTCCCCACATCACGGCATTTTGGTTTTAAAAATATAAAAAATTACATATTAATTGGCGTTATTTCACTTTTTTTTAATAGTGTTCGAAAGCGTAAAAACGTGAATATTAATAACAATATTATTAATAATTATAATAATAGCAAGCAATAAAGTAAACTTTACACACACATTATGCTCAGCACGCTTCATTTGTATATCTTAATGATGTGTTTTTATTGTAGCTACCATCGCAGATTGCAAAAAAAGGTGGAAGAATTTACGTGGAAGTTACACGAAACATTTAAAGACATACATGCCATCTGGATCTGGAGCATCGGTAAAACGCCCATACTATCTCTCGGAGTACATATGTTTTGTTTTACCGCCAACCGAAAGGAAATGTTGACGCACCATAGAATATTGAAACGGCCGATATAATTCATTAAGAATAAATTACGGAGGACCTAGAGACCGAAGAGCTTGAAACTCAACAATTAGGAAGTCCAAAAATTGGAAATTACAAAAACAACCAAGGGAGAAATGACGATATTGATGATGAACAGTCGATTCCTGAAGAATTTAACGAGCCTGTATCAAATATCTCAGACAGACAGTTTGGAAAAAAATGATTCTGGAGATCCAAAGCAAAAAACACAAAAGAGAAGTGTATCCAGTTCGTCAGTACCTAGTGTAAATAATCCTAAAAGAAATAAAACTACTCCGAATCAAATATCTTTGGCAGATCTTAACAAATCTGCCTTTGAATTTTTTGAAAAAAAGAAGCAAGCACCGTATAAACCACCTGCTTTCACTAATGATGATGCCGATGTGCAGTTTTTGTTGAGTCTATTGCCCGATTTAAAAAAAATGACAGACAAGCAGAAAAGAAAATATAAAGTGGGAGTCCTAAATCTTGCCGGTGAAATCTTGGATGAGCCTGTAGTGTCTCATATTTCTGCACCTCTCTTCTCCCCAACGTCTAGTTATTCATCGCTTGCTGCAGACAGCATACCTTCTACCCGTTCCTCTTCAGCATGTACCAGCTCTATTCGACCTCAATGTGAGACAGCTGATTCGCGGACATATGAAGATATTTCGTTTTCAACAGTACGTCGGACATCCAGTTCAGTATAATAACCCATTATTACCAGATCATGAATTTGCTTTTTAAGAATAATGTTGTACAATAAGTTTGTATCTGAATAGTAAATATATCTGTATTTATATAGTAACTTGCTAAAAGTCTCTTTCTTCATTCGATAGAAAAGTTTAAATTTTTGGTCGTCCAAGTTCAAATCCTTTTTATAAACATTAAAAATTCCAAACTTTTTATTTTTTTGCCACAGCGGATGAACCCAATGCCGTTTTTTCTTCGTCTCCTGACTTATAGCATTTAGATTAACAAGTTGCATAAATAAAAGGGCATCTTCATCTTCTGAGGACGACATGGTAAGCCGGTGACATCAACTGACTTGTTTGCCACTTCAGTGCGCTTTATATCACTTTCATACCACTTCGCCGCTATTCCGATCGCCACGCCAAATTTTACCATCCCTATGCCTCTCACCACTCCAATACCTCACCACTACCACACTACCTCAGTGCGCGCCTTGCCTAAGGTTGCTGGTGGGACTGTTGTCTGGCCATAGCATCTTCTTGATACGTGGGTACGTAGATGTACAGATCGTCTCCGTAAATATTTGTAGTTTTATATAGTTATAAGTGCCACTTTCGTCCAGATTTTTGTTGTGCAGTCAGATAAGTAGATTGACATTGCATTGCAAAAGTGTCATGTCCAGTTCTGCTGGGGTGATGATGTTGTGATTAATTATATGTATCACTCGAATTCTGAGGATAATTTGGTGCAAAAGTGACGAGCAGATAGCTGTTTATTTTTTTTTTTTTTGTGAACCAGTGGCGTACGCCCAGTTCCAATGGTGCAGGGAGCGGTATGTCGGGAAAAAATAAACCGCCAGACATAGAAAGAAGATGTGAAGTGTGTGATGAGGAGATCCGTAAAGGAGGTGCTAAGGTAATGTGTAGCAATGTAAGCTGCGGAATCACCCTCCATCAAAAGTGCTTTGCCTCAATTGCTAAGGTTATTAAGTTAGACAAAGCTGAATGGTTGTGCAAAAATTGTGACGAAGAAAGCGATTCTTCGATTAACACTGTAATAACATCTGATGGAGATTTGTCAAGGGAGTTAACTACGGTTAAACATGATGTGCAAATTTTGACTGACCTTGTGAATGAACTTAAACGTGCAAATGAGATTTTGTTGGATAAAATTGAGCAACTAACAGTCAATAACACAAACACCTTATCAAATTAGGAATCCCATATCTTATAGTCAAGCTGTTTCGACGAATGTGAAAAATGAGACCAAATCTGTATTGGTTATAACTTCAAAAAGTGATAAAGAAACAAACATGGATGTCTTAAAAAATATAAAGGCTAACGTTAATCCAGCAACTGAAAAAATTAGTATTAGCAGCACCAAACTTGTGAAACAGGGAATGCTCGTAAAATGTGCAAATGATGAATCTTTACAGAAACTAAAAGCAATAGTTGAGGAAAAATTCAGTCGTCAGTATAAAATAACTACACCTAAATCTTTCAAGCCCCGTGTCTTAGTTTCTGATGTGGATAAATCTCTTGATAACAATGATGATTTTATTCAGTCGTTGGTGCAAAACAATACATTTCTGGTTGATTGCGACATAAAGATAATAACTATGCTGAAGTTAAAATATTCTTTAAGTTATGTCATAGAAGTGGACCCGGAGGTAAGAAAAAGAATAATTTCTCAAGGCTGTTTGTAGACGTCTTGGAGAAAATGTCACGTCCGTGATCATATATCGCTAATCAGGTGCTTCAATTGCTCTCGGTTTGGTCACCTAAAAAAAGATTGTAAGAGTAAACCCTTGTGTGCAACTTGTTCCAATGAACATGATGTTAAAACCTGCGAATCTAGTATTAAAAAATGCGTAAACTGTTCGGCATATAACGACTACATGCTGAGTCGTTCTAGAAACTATAAGCCTTCTCCTGTAGACCATGCATCATCAGATACCCAATGTCCATGCTTTTTAAGGAGACTAGCACAAATTAAATCCAGAATTGATTATGGCTAAATCAATAAAAAATATTTTAAAAATATGCCATTTAAATGTACGTTCTTTAACGGCTGCCTTTAATGAATTCTCATCTCTTGTACGATGCAAGTTTGATATTGTAGCAGTCACTGAAACATGGCTCCATTCAAACATTGATAGCACTGCTGTCAGTATGCATGGGTATAGCTTCTTCCGTAAAGATCGGGGGAGTAGAGGGGGTGGCGTCGGTCTGTATGTTAAAGTCGGTTTTAATAGTAGCGTTATTCCAGTTGAGTTCTATGATTTTGTAATTCCCCTGGAAATTTTATGCTGCAAATTTAAACTACTGGGAAAAAGTATGCTAATTGTTGTGGTATATCGGCCACCACATTGTTCTATATCTCAAGCTATCCAATCCTTAGAAAACTTGATCGCATTTTTCACACCCCAATATGATAGTATTGTATTTTTAGGAGATATGAATGTTGACTTGCTTGCGCATAATAATATCCTTAGCAGCTGTTTTGATTCTTTCAATTTCTTTCAAGTCATTAATGAGCCTACACGAGTTACAGCTTTCAGCTCCACATTAATTGACCCCATTTTTGTAAGTGACAGTACTATAGTAAAGAAGTCTGGGACACTTAATGCAGACTCGATTAGTGATCACCGACTTGTTTTCTGCGAGATCTCCATTAGTAGTAATAAAATAGAGCCCAAATTTGTAGCATATCGGGATCTCAAAAGCATTGATATCCCTAGTTTTAAGACGCAGATCGCTTCATTGCAGCTTGACGATATATATTACGTAGATGATGTTGATACTAAAGTCTCTATTTTTACTAACCGTCTTATGCATCTTTTTGATATTTACGCACCACTACGTACAGTGCGAGTCACAAAGCCTGCTGCACCCTGGCTAACTCCTAATTTAAAAATAATATTTCAACTAAGAGATGATGCATTAGCAGTATTTCAGAATAACAGATCTGCACAAAACTGGGAATACTACAAGGATTTGAGAAACTTTGCTCTAGCATCTCTGAGAAGAGAAAAAAAAGCATATATGTCTCGTTTCAGTAACTTAAACTCTAGTCAAGCGTGGAAAGAGCTAAGGAGGATGGATGTGGTTGCACAAAAGCGTGTTGCGATACCGCCAAGTTTACTTGATCCTAACGATTTAAATAACTACTTTCTTTCAATTTTCCAGGCAGCTGTAACTGATTCTAACTTGATTGATCGTGTTTCTAACAGCTACAGCAATAGGCGTTATATACCAAGGGCACCTCTATTCGTATTTAAACTGCTCACTCAGCAAGACATTCTTAACATAATTAGTAATATTAAGTCTACGGCCTGTGGTTCAGATGGTTTAAGTTTAAATATGGTTTGCTTATGTCTGTCCGAGATTATCGATTACATAACGCATGTTATTAATATCTGCCTTGAAAGTGGTTATTATCCAGCCAGCTGGAAAAATGCTATAATTATTCCACTAGCCAAACACAATTGTCCAGAGCAACATTCTGATCTTAGACCAATCAGCCTGTTATGCTTTCTATCAAAAATACTAGAGAAAGCTGTCTACTCTCAACTGGTGGAGTTTTTTGAACAGAATAACTTATTTCCTCAATGTCAGTCGGGTTTCAGGTCTGGTCACAGCACGACCTCGTCGTTATTAAATCTCACTGACTCTATGATCTATAATTTGGATAATCACATCAACACCGTATTGATACTGCTAGATTTCTCGAAAGCCTTTGACATGGTCAATCACCAGATACTATTGAGTAAATTGTCTTACTATGGTATGTCAGATATAGTTGTAAAGTTCTTCGAGTCATACTTGCTTGATCGGCAACAAACTGTGAAAACTGAACAGGGCATGTCCACTACGAAGCCGGTTTCTTCAGGAGTTCCTCAGGGTTCTGTGCTTGGTCCCTTATTATATCTGATATACACTGCCGATTTGCAAGATTGTATAGTCCATTCAGCCATGCATACTTACGCGGATGATACTCAGTTGGTGTTTGCCTTTGATCCGTCAGAGGTTGACGAGGTTTCTTTCAAAATCAATTTGGACAGGACTAACGTGAACGATTATTGCAAGAAACACTGTCTTAAAATAAATCCTAAGAAGACTACTGCTATGTTGTTTTGTTCGAAAAATTCCTATCCAGTTGTGAAGGAGAGAATTAATATTGTGTTGGATCAAACACTCATCCCTCTTGTTGACTATACTAAAAACCTCGGAATAACTCTCGACAAAAACATGAGGTTTGATCATCACGTTTCATATTTGTCGAGAGTAACGTATATGCGCTTGAAACTTCTACATTCAAGTCGACATATTTTAAATTTTAAAACCCGTAAAAAGCTTTGCGAAACTCTTGTATTGTCAATTATATCTTATTCTCTTGTCCTCTATTATCCATGTTTAGATTATAATAACAAATGTAAGCTTCAGAAAATTCAAAACAGCTGCTGTAGGTTTATATTTGGTCTCCGTAGGTTCAGTCACGTTTCGGATAAAATCAGAGAACTCAACTGGCTGAAAATTGATAAACTATTTTTATATTTATTGAACGTCTTAACTCATAAAGTTCTGCTAACAAACAGACCGGCCTATCTTTTTAGCAAATTGATACCTCGTGGTAACTTCGTACCAAGGACTCTTAGATTTAATATTAATTTTAATATGCCGCTCCACAACACTTTTATCTTTGAAAGGAGTTATACCTATAATGCTGTTAAACATTACAATGCTCTTAACCATTCGCATCGATCCAAGCCAGTCTCTTCTTTTAAGAAATTAATGAAAAATCAGTTGCTGGAAACAAGTTAGTTCTCTGTGTTTATATACATATATATGTATATATATATATATATATATATATGTATATATGTATATATGATTGTCTTTTCCTGATTGTTTTGTGTATCTGTCGTTCATTTAATGAAACTATGTTGTTCTTAATTACTTTTTTTTGTAACATGTGTATGTATTTTTCTTTCTTTTTCTCTGCTTTGGGGTTAAGTGGAGGAGTAGCCGTCTGGCTAAACTTCGCCTCACTGCAGATAATAAAGGCATTATTATTATTATTATTATAACACGTTAAGGCGCCACCTCCACGTGATGGGGGTGGCTGAGGATCCCTTGTGTGAGCGCTGCGGGGTAGAGGAAGAGACCTAGGCGCATGTTTTGTGTCGCTGTGAAGCTCTGAGCCACTATAGGCAGACTATACTGGGGTCCATTACTTTGGACCCTCAGAACGTCAAGGAGCTTGGACTCAAGGCGATTCTCAACTTCGCTAAAAGGGCGAGGCTTGTGATCTAAGGCATGTAGAGGTGCATAAGGGCCCGCTTAAGCAGCCTATGCACTGGCTCCTTATGGTGGCCGGGATGCCTCTAATTTCACGATTCATTCATTAATAGACTGATAAACACAGGATTTGTGACATGACAATTTTTGGGTGAATCGCATGTATCTTGAGACCCTTAAATCAAATCTAAAAACAGAATTTTTCTATCACCCACAGATTTTTTTATACTTCAACTACCACGAAGGCCTAAGGCCTAAACACCCATTGGGTACCGTGGGGCTATAGGAGGATACATGGGAAAGGGGGAACGCCACACGGACTCTGGCGAGGGAACACCTGTGCATGCAACATGCATACATTCTGGCTCCGCCTACGAGATCCGCCGGGTGGTACCTCCGCGTTCGACAGTCAGACAACGTCTACCACCTACGGACAATCACTGCTGTCTGACCACCGCTACTGCCTGATATTGACGAGATATTCGGTAACATCCACTTTTATGAATTACAATACGTATTATCTCATATTGCTGCATTTCTCGGCGTTTATGTGTAGACGTACATACCTATATAATGTTAAGACCTGTCTATTCCTGTTTATTATATTTCAACTCTATGTTTGGAGAGCATATTGCGTTTATTAGTAGACTAATAGCAGCAGAGTCAGTTACATTTTCTGTGTTGAAGAGCAGAGATGTTCTGAGTTCTGTTAATTTTTGTTAAAACTATGGGCCCCAAGGCGACAATCGTAAAATGTCCGTTGCGGTACCAATGGTTTGGAGAGAACCGATAGACCATACTACTGATTGCTATTTTTGCCTCACAAATATTAAAGGTTTTGGACCAAAATCGAAACATACTGTTAAGTATTTTAATTTACCAGATTTGTGGCCCGTTAAGCATAGTGATGAACTTTCTGTCCCAGTTCCACCAGAATCTTGGTCTTTGGATGAAAAAGTCGAATCCACCGATTCTGAAAGTGATGGTATAGATAGCGTCAAAATTTCCGATCCTTCGTTTGACCTGCCAGGATGTTCAACAGCGCCGCATTTGATCACACAGGGCGAACTTAATGACTTAAATTAAATCTGACAAAATCCCAGTCAGAACTTTTAGCGTCAATATTAAAAAGATGGAAAATATGCGAGTTCTGTTAGAGCATATCCGTTATAATGAATATGGATGGGCCATATATGCAGATCTAAAGGTAATATATTAATAGTCCTTCTTCTTGGAATGCAACTGGGATATACCAAATATTGTTGTTTTCTTTGTGAATGGGATAGTCGTGCGCGAGATCGTGATTATAAACAGAAGGAGTGGCCACTACGTCAAGTATTAACTCCGGGCCTCAAAAACATTGCTCATGAACCACTAGTTGATCCCAAAAACGTGTTGCCTCCACCTTTGCATATTAAGTTGGGATTGATGAAAAATTTTGTAAAAGTTGGATCCAAATGGAAGATTGCTTCTGCATTTAAAACAAACGTTTCCGAGACTTAGTGATGCAAACATTATAGAGAGCATATTTGTGGGTCCACAAATACGGATAATCATGAAGGGTGATGTATTTGATAGTGCTCTAAATGGAACTGAATTACTAGCTTGGGATGCTTTTAAATCAGTTACTGCAAATTTTTTAGGCAATGTGAAGGCGGACAATTATAAAGATATTGTGAATGAACTAATTAATGCTTATCAAGGAATGGGATGTAACATGTCTCTAAAAATTCACTTTTTGGATTCTGATCTCGATTTTTTTTTTCGGAAAATTTAGGTGCGGTAGGCGATGAACAGGTGAACGGTTCCACCAAGACACTTCTGCTATGGAAAAACGGTATCAAGGCAAGATACTTAGGAACAACATATCACCGTAAAACATCGTCAACAACATTCTGAGATTTATTCGAGTGTTTATTAGTACTCTTACACACACATATCCTTATATTTTACGAGTATAAGCAGCCAAAAAAATGTCTTATTACAAGAAAGCCGTGGGTGATAGAAAAAATCGAATGCTATTTCCGGCTTTTTGGGTACGTTTTACATAAAAATCATCTTGTTTTGTCCATGTCATAAAAAATTATTTTAATATTGTTCACCAGTGCTATTTCCTTTTTCTGAGAAGTGTAATATTTTAAACTTTTCTTTTGTTTTTATGGTCACTGTTTGCCATTTGAACGTACTTACTGTTTTTCTTTATAGTTTGTATCAATGTTTTTTTGTCGGGTTGAAAAACAGCAAAAGCTGACATTCCACCTTTTCGTCACTATTTTGTTTTCTTCGTATTAAGCCAATTATTTAGAAAGGTTGTAACAAATAAAGGCCATTTATTATGATTATTCATTAGTATTATCGTTTAGCAAGGACCAGGACTTCCGACAGTTTTATAGAGATGAGCGTAACCCCACCAAGTCCAGACTTATAAATTATGGTAGGTTCAATGAGCGTGTGTATATAAAACATACTATGGAGCATGAATCCGCATCGATTTTCCAGGTTTAAGGCAATCTCGTACTCCAGCTCACCACATCGCGACTGGTGGTATCAGTATTGTTCCGTTGCACAGACAACCAATGTTTCGGACATGCGTGAAACGGAATCGAAAGGAGATGGAGCCAAAATGAACTGCGATTGGAAGGAATTGGACTCCTTAACGAATCGATGGCATCGATTCAGAGAATTGGAATCGAATCACCAAAAGGAACGATTTGGCGCAGCTCATGCTGTCGATACTTCGCTATTTAGGTTTTCCATCTAGCCAGTTTTGTTATATAAAATACCAATCAATCAGTTTATCTTACATGCAAAAAATTATTTCATTTTTTAGATACAAAATACTCGTAAATGTACTAACATCCCAATATGGAAAATATTTCTGTTTTGTGGATAGCAGATCACCGACATTCAGTAAAAAAAATTTTTATACTTGTTCAAGACTAGAATAGAATACCAAAACAAAAAGTTGTATTTGTTACCGAATATAGCCATGCTACAATTAGTTTTTGTACGGATAAAGAAGATTCGTTCTACTCTTACGTCGCACACACACATTTCCATAGTGCAACACCAATGTATTGATTGATAGCAAATCGTACCACGTGCGCCAACGTAGACTCCAATGTCTGGAGTCCACATTAAGCAACAATTCCAAGTTTCACCCTCCCTTTCACAGAAGATAGTAATCCGTCTTCATATTTTTGAACTAATACTTTGCAGAAATACATGTTCTTTTAGTTTTATGATGTAAGACATTTATTCCAACAATTATGAACTCAGATGCAATTACAGAGTACTTATTGGATGGTTTACCTGTGAAACAGGACTAAAACAAGTTATACAGAGAATGGTAAAACTGATTACATTAGGCGGAAAACGGTTTTGCTAAAATCATTCTTATTACAATCTCTGATAATATGAAAATTATTTTGTCATGTCAGTATTGTATATTTAAGTCTACAAAATACCTACTTTCTTATATTATACTCTAACATTCAGATTGATTAACAAGATTATTGTATTATTAAAACGCGAGAGAATTTTAGTCTGAATAAATATATTGTTTCGTAATCTAATTTATTATTTCACATAATCGCTTTTTCATCAGTTTCGTGGCTTTCCGAATATATTAACTTTTGCTTGCATTTATGTAATATATAATTTTTTTATGAAACTCGTTAGATAAATAATATATGCAAAAACATTCGCTTTTGCGTCTATACACGGTGCCCCAGAATAATTTGAGTTGTTTATCTCAAACAAGACATTGGTCTTAGTTGAATTTCATGGAAAAAGTAAGTTCTAGCTGTTCTCTAGATTATAGTTTATACAAGTAAAACATACTTGCACTTTTTTGCTAATGTACGGAGACAATTATTTAATGTTTACTTGAAGCAGAAACTATGATTTTGTGTAACCCCATAACTATTTTCTGCCTCCAAATGACCATCAAGTTTAAAGACATTACAAGTAAAGCTTTGTTGTTTTTTTAATATTGATACCTTCGAAAATGTTATGAATGTGCACAAAGTTTTATGGGACTGAGGTATACAAAAACAGGGCCTTGGGGATGTTTCCATTATATTTACGAGTACTATATCACACAACGATAAAAAAATATGAATACCAGAATTATCACGATCATAATACTTTTATCGCCTACATCATGGGAAGTGAAGTCTATACTCCTAAGCCCCCCCACTACAATCGACATGATTATTAGAATACTTAATTTTTTTTTATCCAGCCTATTTTCAAGGTTTTCTTCATTTGTTGAGCTACATGAATAGTAACTACATTTTTTAATTTGCTGGTTCAAAACAATCAAATCAAATCCAGTATGGAGAAAGAGGTCTGTCTCTCAAGTTGGAGTTTGTATTGAGGTTTATATCAGAACTCAAACAGCTCATAATTGTCTAAACAAAGCGTTACAGATGACATCCGAAACAAGACGTACCTAGTAGAACAAACCGAATCCGATCTCTGCTAGTCACTAATGAATCTTTGCTGACATGATTTATTAGAACACAATCTATTCAAACATGGAATATGAATGCTATTATAGGGCGGAAATACATTCTAAATTTTGCACATACTTTCATGAATTAAGCAATATCGTGTCTTGCCAACATTTTACAATGAATGCTGCTGGCATTTTGTAATCCGCTTCCCTAGACTCTGGATATTATGTGCATTTAATGGAGCAATAATTAATACGAACCATTAATCAGATATAATCGAGTAAGGCGATATGCGATCCCAGTTAAATAGTGCCATATTTTATTAACAACTTAGAATCGATAAACATGTATTGTTAAAAAATGTGTGCATTAAGATTTTTTGTTTTAGATAGATAGATGGTTTATTGTCTTCGGATTGTAGATATGATATAAGACTCGTCAGATATATCTCTATGAATACATTACGGTAACTCAGGGTGATATTATGGTGAATTGCTCTAGTTCTTCACCGGGAACACAGATGTCGCTGTAAGTTTGAGTGGCGAAAGTTTATCATATATGCTGTGTGCACCTGATGAAAACAACTATTGTTTTAAAAATCGTAAGCTATTTGTAAAAAACTGTTTTTCAGGGTGGATAGTCTGCGCGGTATTTTTTGATATCATCTGCCTTCTTAGACTGTTTATATGGTATATAACCTAGAAATCATTGCTTTTAGTATTCTAAACTCTTCGCCACGCTATTCACCATTTCATCCATGGCAATTGGGAGAAATGGTGAATTCGAACATGGGTGATTCGGCTAAGACTTTTGTTTACGTGTGAAGTATTTCTTTAAATCTGAACTAGGTTTTTCCAGTGCTTGAATTTTTAACCTAATTCCATGCCTCACCTGTTCGCAATGCACGGAAAAGTCACAACAGAAAACCGCTGGAAAAGTTTTGGATCAAATTTTGCAGGTACCTACATTAGATAAAATTACATCTGTAAAGAAGAAATCCAGAGCTTTAGCGGAGGTTCTGAATTTCCCATCTAACATCGTCAACGTACGAAACAAAACGACAAAACAACTGAGTCAGTGAAAAGTGAAGCAAATGCGAAAAGAAAAGCCAAAGAAAGAACCACAACCAAAAAGACTACCAAACGAAATATTAAAATCAAGCAACTCAGAAAACGAAAACGAAACCGAATCTGACTCATCGCTAGATATCCACTTGCAAGATGATGACGACGACGTGGACGATTTAGATAGTTGTTGCGTAGGGTGTGGTGAACAGTACAGTTGCACTAAAACGGACGTGGATTAGATCAAACGTATTAGCTGCCACCGATGGCTGCACGAAGACTGTTCAGAATAAGAATCCACGTGTGATATATGTGATAAAAAGCAAAAAATGTAAACTCACCAATTCACCCAATATGCATCCACCATTTCACCCATATGCCTGGGTGAAATGGCGAATTTATTAAAAATAATTAGTGTGATTTTTTTTCTACCTTAGTAATGCGTTAAAGAGGATATTATACTGTTAAGATGTTGCCAACATATTTTGTGGAAAATAGGTGACTTTATTTTGTTTAAATAAACATTTTCTTGTATTCAACACGGCTCAATTTTTTTGTTCACCATATGACCCTGACTTACCCTATTATCTAAAAAAAATAATAAACAAAATGCAGCGGTTAATATGGAAATAATCACAGTTAGTGGAAAACGGACAAGGTTAACGAACAAAGTCCAGCTTTGTAATAACTTTTACGACTCTTGGTCCTTGTACTATGCAAACAACATCAGCAAGATCAATGAAATTAATGTTCAACTTGCCAGCGCTAGAAATTATTCTGGAAGAAACTTCTCTGGCCAATAGTACATAAAAGGGTCTGCTGGAACCACAATACTGAGCCAATCGGATCCAGTTAAAAGAGAACTGAGGTTCAGACTAATCTCCAATTAAGAACGCAGCTCCCGATTCAACAACTACAAGTTTTGAATCTCGTTATGGATCTTCGGAAGCATGCGCATGGGGTAATACAAGCGCTGTATCTGTCTATATCGCCCAAAGACGTAGTTTTTGGTCTTGCAAGTACGCTGACCTAGAAGCAGAGATAGTGAAACGTAACCTACTCGATACCATTCATTTTTTCAATGTTTGTTGCCACCTGCTGATATTAGTTGAAATACTAAACGAGATGTAATTATAGAATGTCAAACGATATCGAATTTGAAGAATTTCCTGTACCTGTGGCAGATATAAATCGCAAGGTTATTGATAGTTAATGAAAGCACAACAATTCCCCGATATTTTCACATTTTAATTATTCGATACGTAAAACATTTGACGTTTGAATTGATAAAGTATATTATTATGTTTGTATGGAAGAGAATTTATATTCAATGACACAGTTGCTATCTAGGTATATTCTGAATCACGTAGCAAAGTATTACACTGGTCTGCAAAAATATTTTTCTCTTTTTTGCCAGCATGCTTGATACTAAATAAATATGGTTTCAAGAAAATCACGTTAATTTTTTGTAACACGGTTTATAAACAAAACGTTCTTTTTGCCTTAAATTTAAATCGTAAAGACACATGGGAACATTAGATACTATTCATTTCAAAAAATATTGAAACTATTTTACAGCTTGTTAGTAGTATTTCACGTTGTATTTGTTTTTATTTGTACGTCCTACATCAGTGGCGAGGAAGTATTGTAATCGCGAAAATATCCTAAATGAGATGTGTTTTGGATATTATATGCCATGCATATACATCACAAAACTCATTTCCGTCGGTGCGTTTGTCTGTCGGACAGTCTGTCCACTAATCCTTGGCCAATCTGTAACTTGAAAATTACAGCTTGAATTTTGACGAAACTTTGACATGATGTTATTATTATGCCAATGGAGTGAAAAAAGCTTTGAAGTTGTTGAAAATCAGTCAAGTGGCTATATATCTAACGACAAAAAAATAAAAATCGCTCAAACTTCGTCTTTTGAGGCTTCAGAGACCCGTGGTCATTTCCAGAAAAAAATTCTATGGACTAAAAACATACGGTTTATGGCTGAAGGAGGTGGATTATTTAACGTTCGAGTGATGGGGAAGTATTTTCTGCAGTTGCGAATCTGGATATAACACGTGCGTCGCGGTCCGGCCGATAAGTATGAGTTTCGCAGTCGCCACTCGCTGCCGTACTGCTATAGATCTTTAACTATTATCCACGCAAGATCAGTCATAGCAACGTTCATGAACGCCCACCGAAGTTTCCAAAGAAGGAAGGAGGAGGAAATTCATTGGCAAGAGACATTTTTGCGTGGAAGCGTACCTGCCTACAAAACATTTTGAAGAGCGGGGGCAACATATTTTTTCAGGGTAGGGCAAATCCTAAAAAGCCCCAAAATTGTACACAAAAGAGTTCTAAATATGGAAATTCCAATAAATTGTATGACCCTGTTTGGCAGATGCATTCGATTCTTTGTTATACTTGTTTGTAACTTTTTACGGGCGAAGTGCAGACTCAACTTAATTGACGTCATTTTTTTGCCGCGAATCATGTTATCCAAAAGTTTGCGGGAGGGAAATCAATATGAGAGTCCAGAAAATTTTAAGTAACTATAAAACTTTGAAAATTCCTTTACCAGTATTAGGAATGGAACTCGGTACCTTCAAAATAGAAAGCAGCGATTCTGTTATTGCACCACAGAGGCTGACAGTCGCTAGCATCCAGAACCGGTAATCAACCACGTGTTTTTCTGTGTTCTGACGATCCTCTCCATTGCTAACCAGTGAAACACGTACACTCTGGGTAGACACAGTCAGGGACTATCATTTAGTGTATTCTCAATTTATCACCAGAAACTGCTGAAGTTAGAGTGTTTTACGGTTTTTACAAAAATATTGTCATTTGTACTTGTCTATAAAATATAAATATTATTTAAATGATACAACGTATACATAAAAAGTGTTTTGTACCTTCAAGGAAGTATATTTTGCACTCCTCATACTGTTATTATTATCTTCATTTCCTTTCAAAAGACTGTTAAATCATGTCTAGAAAATGTGCTTGAAAAAATTGAACTTTGTAAACATTTTCTTTTCTAATAAATGGGAAATTAAAACCGACAAGGGTGTTTCAATATGCAGATTTTGGAAAGCTGTATGCCCTAAAATAGGACTTGACCTCAAAACAAAAACATAATTTTTAATAATCACGGGGTCTGATAAATAGCTCAAAAAACTATTTTATTAATCGGAGGGATTGAAAATCACGCATGGTTTAATGACAGCTTTAAGGAAACTCGCTTTCTCTCGAGGACGAAGGTAGATTATAAAAATGTCGAAGATGTTGTAGCTTATATCAAGCTACAAAATTGTCTTGGAAACAGTTTTCTATATACAATATTTAAACGACTAACAAAAAAATCAAAAAGTTTTTCAGAAAATATTCAGTGCCTACAGTGAGATCTAGAACTCTTCGTTAGGCTAAAGGACAATATTTTAAAAACCGAACCTTTTGTTTGGTCTAAACCTCTAAACTGTTCATTTATTTATGACCTACAGGATCTGCAACAATCATAACTAAACTATAATTTTCAAAATAACCAGGGTTAAAGGGCTCCCTCCCGCTCTTGGGATATATGATAATCCTTGGTGTTCATGTACTCGTATGTAAGATGCGGATAGTTAACCTTCTAACACTTCATTTTTTTTAACTCCCATTGCAAAACGAAGCTTAACATGTGTATATGTCCGGGGTGGCATCATGGCTCCCCAACGGATGAACCGTTTTAAGTGCGTGTTTTTTATCAAAAGTCTTGTCTGTCAAGATTGTTCTTAGCTGTTTGATGAAAATCGGTGCAGCTGAGCAGTTTAAAAGTCATGGGGATGAACGTGATGTAAGCAACCCAAAGTGGACGAATATGCCTGAATGGGGTATATGATGTGATATATTTTTATGTAGGAAGGCACTACTATTTCATCTGTTTTGGGTAACTCAAACTTATTGCCACCTTGTCTGTGACTAAAATGGAACAACAAGCATATTGTTAAATGCTGTTTGAATTTCTTAGACAAAGGTGACTTCTGATATGAATAAATTTCTCATAAAATAGCCCACAAAGGTAGCTTTCATGATAAAGTAGGTAGTTTTAGATCGGATAATTAAACAGGTTGCTCCAGTTATTCCATCTCGACTGTATTACCAACACAACTCAATAATTTATTGTTTTCGTGTCGATTCCAAAGATATATCCATATAGCGCTCCAATTGACGCTCAGAGACTTTCTCTTCCATTAGGCCCGCTTTTAAATGGACCTGCTTACGCGAAGTGCATTGCTTTAGGGCTGACAGGCATTATAAAGTATCTATTTAATATGATTAGATTACCTATTACCTAATAGGACGTTAGCAGGCACGGAACGGCATGATGAATTATTGTTTATGGGCACCCACTGATCTTTGATGCAACAAATTATATGTACGTATATGGGAAGAGAAAGAGGTGTGGTCATGCAGACAAGTTAGTTTGGCAGAACTACTGACACATAAATATGTAGGGAAATATTAATGTGTAATATATTTTGTAGGTTCGCCCATAAGGTCCTCCATAATTTATTTTTTGAAGAGGTTAAGTCAACAAGCTGAAATTCTGGGTGGTGAATTTGTGGATACTATAAGTTTGGCGTCAAAATGGCAGCTGAGCGCCATCTTGAAGTATTTTTAAGTAAATGAATGGTCCTGTAATAACTTGAATCTCTCTATGCATATTTCATAGCCCTAGAATACATCTAATCATCAAAACACTGTGGTATGTTATTTATTTATATTATTTTATATATATTATTATATCGGTCCTCTTCCTTCGCCTCTCTAAATATGCAATACAGCATGGGGCATTCCGTTTAAGAACTATACAGCTTTTGAAAACTTCTTTTAAATGGAATGCTCCATATTTTATTAAATATTTGAATAGGTCCCTTCAAGAGGAGAAGATTCATATAATATCCTATAGGGTTTTGATTATTGATTGTTGGGTTATAGGCGATTCAATGCGATTAACTTTGACAGTCTGTATGTCATTTTTATAGGTAGGGAATCCATCTTCGACGATTACAAAGTACTTGTGAGGATTTTTGAACTGAGTTAACACATGGCCCCTAATTCCATTTAGAAAAATTATCCAAGATGGAGTTCCGCCTTTAAACTTGACCCGTTCAAAAAATAAGTAGACCCCAAAAGTATAGTATAAAATTTGAAATGTTAAATCAGAAAAAAAAAGCACGCGATTTTCCTCATTGCAGCTTACAGGGCTTATTTCCTTTGATTTCGGGATTTCTGAAAACCATGTCCTGTTGACAATTCTGAATATTGTTTATTTCTAATGTCATCAGAATAGATAACGAAAAACTGTAAGTACAGTTCCACCATTTTTACTTTTGAACTTATTTTCAGTACGGTGTCAGCGCTGCATTTTCTGGAAACTACAAGCAAATCTTTTTGAAACGTGTTAGTTTTGTATAGAGAATCTAAAGAAATTCTAAAATGTCAGTCAGTTTATGCAGCTTTAGTATACTTTTTCGGAATTACGGATACGATGACTTGCATTCCTTAAAGTGTCGATATATTGAGAAAAGCCATAGTAGATTGAAAGCTCGTTTTAAAGGTATGTACGGTACAGTGTTTTATGCATTCTCTCTTAATGAAGTCAAAGTAGCCATATAGACTTGGTATGATGCTACATTTGCGAAATGTATCGCTACCACCCCCAGTATAGATAGTTGATAGTTACCATGTAAAGCTGTATATAGATCTAGTGTTAAAAGATGGAAAGTTAATCAAATTAGGTAAATACCAGAAATACCGAAAAAGCAAACAATTACCCAGAATGCATGTGCGGCATAGTTCGTGCAAAAAAATCCAGTCACGAACTGAGAATCGAGTCTGGAATTGAATGTTAACAGCAGGTCTGCCATTTAAATAAGTGCACTCAGTATCCGCATTGTGGTATATCTTGTTGTATAACAGTTACACGATGTTTGCCACACATACTACTAAATTTCATGCTTTTTGAATAGACAATGTGTTTTTCAGTTCCAAAATCTGCATACTTGATGTCATTTTTTCACCGCTTGTACAGTCGACTGACTTAAGCTGTATTTGTAAATTAGTTTATACGTTCTTGGACGTGATTTGCTAGTAAGATGAAAAACATGTTTGTCTTGTCACGAAATAGTTTTCCGGTTCCACAATATCAATACGAGTTTTCCATAGGAGTCGTTCTTAGCTCCAATAATGTCTGCAACAGATTAATGCAATTCACACAGTTTTGCGGATGACATCACTTTACATTTGGTCGTTTAAGGTGCTAGGCCGATTTCTACGGACAAGTGATCGCCTCCACTTCGTCTCTGATGAGGGATCTAATGCTTATAAAGCTCAGTACTGTGAATTAACTGGTAAGAGGTGCCCAAATGCATAGCTAATCTTGATGGATTGCCAAGGCTTAACAAAACCACACTATTTTTTTTTTTGTGAAAGTTACAGTTTTCTACCATTTAATGATGGAATTTGTTCTCTGATGCCCTTTTTCCTGACTTTGCCGCATTCTAGACCAACTGCATGGATTCGCCAGGCTTCTGGTTATCATTCTAGCTCGATTGAATTCTTTACAATAATAACTGTCCGGTATAATCATTCTGATATTTAGACTGCACAACAATTTGACAAAAGGGAAAAGTGGAAACTTATAGATAATGCTGGCTTCATCCCTCTACCCAGCCAAGGACCAACCCCATACAGGGTTATTTATGCTTGTTGGCAATCATCATCACGGTCTAGGTAGGACAACGAAAGAAAGCAGTATTCTCTATTAGAGGTATACATTCTATCGAAATACCACAGCACAATTGCCATCTATTTACCACAGCTCTCTTTCTAATTCTAGTAATAGACGTGCCGTCATAGCCTGATGAAAAACAGAAAAGTTAAGTGAGTACAATTTACTACTGTTACTACTTATAATCGAAAAGCTTCTGATCACAGTTGTTTTATTAATTTGCCCCTACAGGTAACGAAATCTAAAAGTTCGTATAGCTAAAAAAATCTATGAAAAATAGTTCAGTGGTAAACACAGAAGCAATTCATTAAGCTATAAGCATTGCGCAAAAAAATTTCATATTATCTAGAAGGGGTGCATATTCTATGTTCTGCAGTGAGTCATATTCATTTTCATATCAACGCATAGGCCGATAAGCCAAATATATCAGTAGTTCAAAAATTAATGTATATTTATTTTTCATAAAGAATATTCGTATGAAATCAACGCAGGGTTTTCGTGCAGCCCACCATTTGTGTTTTATCATATGAAGCTATATTTATGTATACTTTATCTGAAGTCACTTGAAATAGCACAAAAACCTTTGGTCGGCGCGTCCTTTGTAATTTCATGACGCATCATAGGTGTGCGGTCATTTATTTAGAACGATAATAATAATGTTTTTATATCACAATAAATGGATTTTACTATCTTCTTATTTTTTGATTTGGGATAAAAAATACTTATATTGGGAGATTAATTTATGTTGACTGAAAGTTAAGAAATGGAAAAATTACAGAATTCCAACGTTTGACATAGGCAAATATTTACATAGCAGGTAGGTATATAAAAAGGTATATAAAGACTTACATTATAGGTATTTATATATCATCCTCGCCTTCGGAGCTGTCGCTAAAGTCATCTTGTAGACCAATTACAACGGGATTTACAGGAGGCAAAACACAATATTCATTTTCTTTTTCAATAATATGCCTAGAACACTGCTTCCATAGGTCTGTGGCAGCAATATGAGATACTGCATCTCGAAAATGTTCCCCATATTAATAAATTTTCTTTCAGGCTTCTAGAGCCTCATGAAGTAGCTGGAATAATTTCTAGTTTCAAGTCCGATGCAAAAGGTACTGATGGGTTGAGCTTGTCTATGATTAAGCTCAGTCTGCCTGTTACTCTCATCTACATCACCCACCTTGTTAATAGTTGCCTCGAAAGAGGTTATTTCCCTGAAACGTGGAAGCGAGCAATTGTGGTACCAGTTCCAAAAAAATCAAATCCAGATGAGTTTGGTGATCTAAGGCCTATAAGCCTATTGCCTTGTTTATCGAAGGTAGTTGAAAAGGCAGCCCACATACAACTAATGCATTATGCAGAGGAACATATCATCCCATCTGATCAGTCTGCTTTTAGGAAATCTTTCAGTACTACTACTTCCCTCTTAAACTTAGTGGATAATATTATTAGAGCACTTGATAAAAAAATGGGCGTAGCAGTGATGTCAATCGATTATTCCAAGGCATTTGACAAAATAAATCATGAGTTGTTAATAGCAAAGTTGAAGTATTATGGCATAGATCCAATTGCATTGAACTTTTTTCGAAATTATATATCAAATCGATCGCAGTGTGTATCAATTGAAAACAATAAATCTAGTTTTCTAGAAATCTCGTCTGGAGTACCCCAGGGGTCTGTTTTGGGTCCCTTGTTGTTTTTGATATATATATTGCTGATCTGCCTAAGGCTGTGAGTTTTTGTGAACTCCAGTCTTTTGCTGATGATACTCAACTGGTCCATTATTTTGATACTGATGATATGAGTAGAATATGGGCTACTATGGACACCCCCCACCACTTCCACTTTGGCCACGCCCACCGCGTGCTCTGATTGGCGGATCAGACGGCGGGAAATTTGAACGGGGTTGATGGTATATGTTGATTGGCGGGAACCGCTAGATCCACCGCGTGCTCTGATTGGCGGATCAGACGGCGGGAAATTTGAACGGGGTTGATGGTATATGTTGATTGGCGGGCTAGATGCCGCACCCGACCGGAAGTGATTCAGACAGCCGACGATAGTAAGGTGTAGTATAACGTCTATGCGTAAGTGATGTGACTCATTTCATGTTTTGCGGTAAATATTTGCATATAGATCGATAAAAGCCGATGAATAACGGTAATTATAGATGCAATTCTGCGGATTCAGTTTAAATGGAAAAACGTATAAAATTCGCGGAGAACAATGCGTATAGGATGATCTCAATAGTCAACACGTCATATTCAGTGTGCATATAAAAATGGAATTGCTCATATGTGGTGCATACAGTTAGTTAATTTTTAACATTGATACAATATTGAAAACATAGTACAGTCTATATTGTGTATCTAATAGATTCCAACAAGGCAATCACCTACGTCGCAAATGAGGTTAGGTTCAGCGCCGGTGTAGTCGTAGCGGTGATATGCAAGAAGTACCGGGCGGGGCTGTCAAGCATGGGTGAATGGGCAGGGAGCGCAGGCTGTCAACGAGTTAATACCGGCCAGCGGTGACCTTGAAACACTGTGGTCAGTTAAAAAGTGGTGGGGGTAAAATTGAGATTATAAATACCTATGAATCACCGCAAATTATCTTGTCAGTTATCTACAGCGAACAGACGTGCTCAGTTCAGATTTAGTCGCTAGTTAACGTTTTAGTTTTTAAAAAAATGGAAAAATTCTTCGTCGTTAAGGATTCTATTAAGAAGATTAAAAAATTTAATCTATATGGGCGAGAAGTGGAATTTAAAATACGACCTATCCCTAAAGACGTCGAGCCTGTGGGATGGATCAAAGACGCTCTGGAGGAAATAGTAGCCAAAGGAACTGAACATCTCCAGCCCAGTGATCAAGTTGGATTCACTTTCTGTTCCAAAGACTTTACCCGCGGTCAAGGGTGGATAGCTTTTAAATCGTTTTCCGACGTTTCAAATGAGGACATATGGGAGAAGATATCTTCCATCTATCAGTCAAATTCTGTGGGGTTGAATACCGAAACTTTTTGCTTGGGAGTTACGTCCATAAGGTTGCCTGCTGGTCGTGGTAGAGGTCAGAATTTCAATACTTTTGATGAGGAATGCGCCAAAAGAAGAGGTATTATCACCGTTAAAAACACCGATAATTTGTGTCTCCCACGAGCCCTTGTCATCGCCATGGCCCATTTGAACAAAGACAAAGATTATAGCAGAATCCGCCTCGATCGAGGAAAAATACAAGGACAAAGAGCTGTACAACTTGTGGAAAAGGCTGATATTGTTATCCCTGAGGAGGGGTGTGGAATACCTGAACTTCAAAAGCTACAACGATATCTGCAAAACTACAAAATTGTTGTATACAAGTTTGGGTGCAAAGGTCGTGACGTCATTTTTGAAGGCGTGTCCACTGGTCCGACGCTTAACCTAATCTATCACGAGGGGCACTACAGCGTCATAACATCCCTCACTGCTGCTTTTTGCTGCAGCTATTTTTGTGAGAACTGCCACATTCCGTATAATAATAAACAAATTCATAGATGTGATAAACAATGTTATGCTTGTAAAAGATCTCCGGCCTGCCTGAAAACGAAGCACATCGAATGCAAAGAATGTAATAGAAGCTTTTATGGACAAGAATGTTTTAACGCTCATTTACCATCGGTCTGTTCTAAAATTAAAAGATGTGTAGACTGTTTTAAAGTTCACAACGGTAATGATCACATCTGCGGACATATACTTTGTAAAACATGTTATAAAAATCAACCAATTGAACATATGTGCTATATACAGCCTGACAGAAGAATTCCAAAATCAAATGATGTCTTATTAATATTTTACGATTTGGAAACCCGTCAGGAGAAGGAATTACCCAACGGATCTTTACTTCATGAGCCAAATCTATGTGTATTCAAACAATGTTGTGAATCATGTACCGATAATCCTATATGCAAGAAATGTGGCCTTCGATTACAGATTCTTCGATGTCAAGACGTCATTTCTCCATTTATGCATCATATTCTGACACTTCGTAAAAAATTCAAGAAAGTCATTGTACTGGCGCATAATGGTGGAGGATTTGATCATCAGTTTCTACTTCGTTACATTTTAGAGAAGACTAGTCTGTACCCAAATGTAATTATGAGAGGAACAAAATTAATATTGATGGAGGTAGGAAATGTAAAATTTCTGGATTCTCTCAATTATTTTCCTATGCCTCTAACTGCTCTACCCAAGGCGTTTGATTTGAAAGAGCTAAAGAAAGGATACTTTCCACATCTATTCAACACTTTGGCTCATCAGAATTATCTAGGGCCAATTCCAGCGCTCGACTTCTACGATCCCGACCATTTAAAAGAAGACACTCGGGAAAAATTATTAAAATGGCATGGCGAAAGAGAAGCGGAGGGATACGTTTTTGATTTTCAGAAAGAAATCGTTGAATACTGTATCTCCGATGTGGAAATATTGACACAGGCGTGTCTCAAATTTCGAGACCTGATGAAAACCGAAACCACAGTCGATCCCTTCCAGGAAAGCACCACTATTGCATCATGCTGTAACAAAGTCTTTAGACGCAATTTTTTAAAACCTGAGACGATCGGGGTAATTCCAAAAGGGGGCTATAGATGGCGTGAAAATCAGTCAAAAATTGCCATCCAATGGATGTTGTGGGAGGAACATCAAAGAGGAATCAAAATTCAACACGCCGCTAAGGGTATAGAAACCATTGTTAAGGGACATAAAGTAGACGGTTTTTGTAGCGACACAAATCAAGTGTTTGAATTCCAAGGATGCTATTTTCACGGTTGCCCTCGATGTTTCAAATACAACAGAAGCAATCCTCTGCATAATGATCCGTTGAATACATTGGAAAGTCGATACGAACAATCAGTTAGCAAAGTAGAGAGACTCCGAAGCCTTGGACTAGAAGTAATTGAGATATGGGAATGTCAATTTCGAGGAATGCTAAACGATGAAATTAGAGCCTTCACAGAAGCACATCCATTGATAATCAATTTACCGATTAACCCCAGAGACGCTCTCTACGGGGGACGTACAGAAAATATCGTTGAATACTACAAGATCAAAACAAATGAATGCATAAAATATGTCGATATATGTTCCCTGTACCCCTTCATCTGTAAATATGGAAAATTTCCGGTGGGTCATCCAAAAAAAATTTACGTAGGTGAAGAATGTGTTACAGCCTCTCTGTCGCAGATGTCAGGACTTATTAAATGCCAGATTCTACCGAACCAGAACTTATATCACCCCGTTTTACCGTCAAAAATGAACAACAAATTGATGTTTGTTAACTGTCAAAAATGTGGTGAAGATTTCGTTCGAGAAGAGTGTCAGCATTCTATTCAAGAAAGAAGCCTAAAAGGAACTTGGGTGATAGAAGAGGTGCTCAAAGCTATTGAAAAAGGTTACCAGATTATAGAGACTTACGAAATATGGGAATACGATACAATTCAGCTCAGTAAAGACCAAGAGGGGTTATTTAGCGGAATGATGAACAAGTTTCTACAAATAAAACAACAAGCTTCAGGATGGCCCAAACATTGCTTAACGGATGAAGAAAAAAACCGTTATATTGATGCATTTTTGGATACAGAGGACATAAAGCTGGAATTTTCAAAAATTATAGAGAACCCCTGTTTGAGATCGTTAGCTAAACTTATGCTGAATTCTTTTTGGGGTAAATTTGCTCAAAAAGAAAACCAAAACAAAACCTCAATAGTCAGAGACTGTGGTGAATTCTTTGATATGCTGACTAATCCTTCTATTCATGTAAATACAGTTCTCCCGGTAAACGAAGAAACCCTTCTCGTAACTTGGGAATTTAGAGAAGAGGCGTATGACGTTTCTTCAACGGTTAACGTTGTATTGGCTTCATACGTCACGGCCCTAGCTAGACTAAAATTATATTCATTCTTGGAGAAAGTGGAAGAAAGGGCAGTTTACGTAGATACAGATTCATGTATTTATATCTCTCGTAAGGGATTAGACGACATATCTACAGGCGACTTCATAGGTGATATGACCGATGAGCTCAATGGGGGTTTCATATCAGAGTTTGTTTCTGGAGGACCTAAGAACTACGCCTACAAATATACTACTTTGTCTGGAGAGGAACAGATCGTATGTAAAGTAAAAGGCATATCACTCAACTACAAGGCATCCCAAGTGGTCAATTTTGAGAAAATAAAAGACATGGTGCTGAAGAAATCTGATCCTGTTTCTGTACTTTCTCGACAGCTACGACGTACAAGAGAGCATGCAGTAGTAACAGTCGAGTTTCCTAAGCTATACAAGATAACTTCAATGAAAAGGAAATTCTATGAAGATCATACCTCTGTACCATTTGGATTTAAGAAAATAAAATATTGATTTATTAATGTATGTAAATATTTTTTAATAAACATGTAAAATAAAATGTATGCAAATGATTTTTTGTTTTTTATTTCCCGCCTAATTGAAAAATATTTTTGCACCCGAAATTGTTCAGCCTTTTTACTCCATATAAAAATATTTAAAAGTATGCATTGTTATTATTAAACGCCTGCAGTAATATACACCAAAAAAATTGAGAAGCAGTGTAACCATGTAGAACTTTGTATAATCACAAAAAAACATATCTTGGAAAATAAAAAATACAGCAGATTCATAAGCAGTGTAGAGAGGAAACTACGTAAAAGTAATCGATTATTACTAATAAAATAGAGTTTTGAATTCCTATTTTTACAATAATAATCATTTTACTATCTTACGTGTTGGGCACTGCACTGCACGGGTACCAACACTGTACTGCACGGGCACGAAAAATTGAGAAGCATGATAACCATGTAGAACTTCGTATCACTACGTAAATGGTTATTACGAAAAGTAGAAATAAAAACTCTATTTTCGATAATAGCTATACTATTTTTTATGAGCACCGAAAAAATTGAGAAGCACGATAACCTCATAGAACTTCGAAACAGCACCAGAGACAACCGAAGGCTACAGAAAAAAAACACATACTGAAAAGGCATAACATCTATCAGCGCTGGTATCCGATAATACTGTTTCCTTTGACATTCGTTGGGATATGAAAACACATATTTGCTTCCCACCGTTATAACGGAAATAATAGTTACTGCAAAAGCAGTTTCACAATAAGACCATACATTAATCTACAAAGTTGATAATAAAACATATGTACTATTAAAATGCAGATATTTTTAAAATTATACAATTAAAAAATCAAAATAATATATTATAAATGGTAGGGGATACAGGGTAAACACCGAAATATACTTAATTTAGAATAGTTACCTATAATCTCCTCAGTTCTTTGGTCAGCCGTATCGACAATTTACCGGTGGGTCCTCTATTTTTGTGCATGTAAAAGGTTAGACTATGGCGCTAGCAAAAAAAAAACAAAATGCAACAAAGTAGAGTCACTTAATATTCTTGTTGAAGTTACGGATAGAATATGGTAGAAAGTAACAATCAGATATTGTAGAAGCCATGTAATTGTTTAATTGTTGAGGAAAAAGTATTTTTCATACGCTGACCATGTTTATGTCCGCTTGGTACGCGACCAGATTTTTTCCAAACCTTTGCCCGTAGGGTTCATGAGCCGACGACCAAATGTGTCGTCGAAGGGGCATTTTTGGCCAAATTCGGTCGAAACCGATGCTGCGTTCGTACCCTAGAGCCTACGAACAGCGACTCAAACTTAATTTTAATTGATTTGCAAAGATCTTGCTAGAATACTTGAGCTAGTGATTATATGCAATTTATCGGTGACGAGCTTTCCTCTAGCATATCTTGATTTATTCAAGCGAATCAATGAGAAACTAGTGAATAAAATTACCTAACAGCCATAGTACAAGTTGGTATATCTACACCTTCTCTTACATTTGGCGCCACTAAAATGTTAATCTCCTTGTTTCTAAAAAACGATCAAGTACTTATCTGTTCTTCTTATTAATCGGAAGTGATTCTACGGTGCTATTAAAAGAGTTTCCGTTATATCCCACAACGAAATCCGGCTTTATATGTCTGAACTCTGGTACATGTTCACTCAAATCTTTCAGTACATGGTGCAATATTTTTGGCAGTTGATCTTTCCTTCGTGAATATTAAACCACAAATGTCTTCGTTTGAAGATGAACTGTTGAAAAGTGTTACGTTTATATTAGTATTAATATTTATGACATTTACTTTTTTTAAAATAGTTAAATACTACGATAAACTGGGAATGTGGGATGAAGCAGAAATGTTTCTGTAACCCAATTTAGGTATGTATAGCAAGTCTTACGCAAGACAATAATAAAAACAGATAGAATTTGAGGGCGATTCTTGGAAGAAAAATTCATAGTATTTCTAAGGCAACACCGACCGGAGTGCTATAATTTTAGCATACATTTACAGGTTATAGGTCTAATGATAAATAGAAAGTGATTAAAATTTTAACTTCAATTTTCGTAAAATAGCTGAGATATGCCATCTTGCAGTAGCCTGGAATGAAATACCCGACAGGTTACCCATCACCTGATAGTCTGTGGTTCTCGCCGCTAGATGACGCTACATACAAACGTCATCTGTCAAACGTTATGTGTATCATTGATAAGTGTGAGTTGTGTCTCTAAGCGCTAGATGGTGTCGATGTCGCACTGGTGTCGTAGAGTGACCCACATACAGGGGTCGATAGAAATTTTTGGGGCCCTACCGACGGGTCGATGAACCGACGGTATAACGTCAGATCGAAATAAGCTCCATTCACATGGGAGGTGTGTGTGGAACTGCTCGTGGGAGACACGGACCTTGTCGTATCTAGCAAGACGTGTCCTAAAATGGTGATACCCATTGGTCGCTCAGCCATACAGGTCGGTCAGACAGAAGTTTTTGGGACCCGGGTGCTCTGATTGGTGGATCAGACGGCGGGAAATTTGAACGGTGTTGATGGTATAGTTGAATGGTGGACGGCGGGGTTGGGTGCGTTGGTAATCACCTATGTCGCAAATGAGGTTAGGTAGATAGTCGTTCAGTGAAGGTGTTGTCGTAGTGGTGATATGCAAGAAGTACTGCGCGCGGGGGTGTCAACGAGTTAATATTGGCCAACGATAACAGCGGTGACCGTGGAACACTGTTGTCACACGGTTGCAAAAGATGATAGGTTATCTCTTAATTTTCGTAAACAACGATTTTTCTAAAGTGGTAAAAACAGGTCGAAATTTTAAATACCTATGAATCACCGCAAATTATCTTGTCAGTTATCTGCTGCGAACAAAACATGCTCAGCTCAGACTTATCTAAAAAGTGGTGGGAAAATCGATATTATAAAAATATTTATGAATCACCGCAAATTCTCTTAGACGTGCTCTTATCAGTTCAGACTTAGTTAAAACTGGTGGGTAAAATCGAGATTATAAATACCTATGAATCACCGCAAATTACCTTGTCAGTTATCTGCAGTGAACAGACGTGCTCAGTTCAGACTTAGCAATTCCCAACGCTCCTCCGTGGCCATTCCCCTTACCCTCTCGCGAGTGCGCGCATGCGCATGCGGCTCGTTCTGGTCTATAGACATATGATCGCTAATGATCTTGAACAAAGATGTCCTGATACCCGAACCGCCAGAGGTACATCAGAAGTAATGTTAGTATTGTGTGTGCGCGTTTTTTGAACACGCTAAGTCGTGATGTACATCACGTGAGGTACGTCACGTGACGTACGTGACGTGCGTGTGACAGGTGACGTGCGTCACGTGACACGTAACGCACGTGGCACGTGACGTGCGTCACGTGACACTTGACGCACGTGGCGTACGTCACGTGACACGTGACGTGCACACTTTGTTCAAAAATACCAAAAAGCTGTCTTGATAGCCCGAACCGCCAGAGGTACAACATCAGAAGTAATGTTAGTGCGTGGTTGAGGTTCAAAAACTTAGCGTGTTCAAAAAAAAAACGTACCTAGACCAAAAGTCATTCTAGACCAGTCACTCTAGACCAAAGCACAAAAAAAACGCCGTTTTTCAACGCCTTTTTTGTCACCATTCCCCTTAGTAGCGCGCATGCGCATGGGGCTCGTTCTGCTGGTGCTGGCGCGGGCGTACATAGCGTTTGTGGTAAGGGTTTGGGGTAGGTCTTGTTCTCTTATCGCGCACGAGTAAGTTTGTTTGTTGTGTACCATGGGATAGTGGTAAGAGAACAAGACCTACCCCAAACCCTTACCACAAACGCTATGTACGCCCGCGCCAGCACCAGCAGAACGAGCCCCATGCGCAAGCGCGCTACTAAGGGGAATGGTGACAAAAAAGGCGTTGAAAAACGGCGTTTTTTTTGTGCTTTGGTCTAGAGTGACTGGTCTAGAATGACTTTTGGTCTAGGTACGTTTTTTTTTTTTGAACACGCTAAGTTTTTGAACCTCAACCACGCACTAACATTACTTCTGATGTTGTACCTCTGGCGGTTCGGGCTATCAAGACAGCTTTTTGGTATTTTTGAACAAAGTGTGCACGTCACGTGTCACGTGACGTACGCCACGTGCGTCAAGTGTCACGTGACGCACGTCACGTGCCACGTGCGTTACGTGTCACGTGACGCACGTCACCTGTCACACGCACGTCACGTACGTCACGTGACGTACCTCACGTGATGTACATCGCGACTTAGCGTGTTCAAAAAACGCGCACACACAATACTAACATTACTTCTGATGTACCTCTGGCGGTTCGGGTATCAGGACATCTTTGTTCAAGATCATTAGCGATCATATGTCTATAGACCAGAACGAGCCGCATGCGCATGCGCGCACTCGCGAGAGGGTAAGGGGAATGGCCACGGAGGAGCGTTGGGAATTGCTAAGTCTGAACTGAGCACGTCTGTTCACTGCAGATAACTGACAAGGTAATTTGCGGTGATTCATAGGTATTTATAATCTCGATTTTACCCACCAGTTTTAACTAAGTCTGAACTGATAAGAGCACGTCTAAGAGAATTTGCGGTGATTCATAAATATTTTTATAATATCGATTTTCCCACCACTTTTTAGATAAGTCTGAGCTGAGCATGTTTTGTTCGCAGCAGATAACTGACAAGATAATTTGCGGTGATTCATAGGTATTTAAAATTTCGACCTGTTTTTACCACTTTAGAAAAATCGTTGTTTACGAAAATTAAGAGATAACCTATCATCTTTTGCAACCGTGTGACAACAGTGTTCCACGGTCACCGCTGTTATCGTTGGCCAATATTAACTCGTTGACACCCCCGCGCGCAGTACTTCTTGCATATCACCACTACGACAACACCTTCACTGAACGACTATCTACCTAACCTCATTTGCGACATAGGTGATTACCAACGCACCCAACCCCGCCGTCCACCATTCAACTATACCATCAACACCGTTCAAATTTCCCGCCGTCTGATCCACCAATCAGAGCACCCGGGTCCCAAAAACTTCTGTCTGACCGACCTGTATGGCTGAGCGACCAATGGGTATCACCATTTTAGGACACGTCTTGCTAGATACGACAAGGTCCGTGTCTCCCACGAGCAGTTCCACACACACCTCCCATGTGAATGGAGCTTATTTCGATCTGACGTTATACCGTCGGTTCATCGACCCGTCGGTAGGGCCCCAAAAATTTCTATCGACCCCTGTATGTGGGTCACTCTACGACACCAGTGCGACATCGACACCATCTAGCGCTTAGAGACACAACTCACACTTATCAATGATACACATAACGTTTGACAGATGACGTTTGTATGTAGCGTCATCTAGCGGCGAGAACCACAGACTATCAGGTGATGGGTAACCTGTCGGGTATTTCATTCCAGGCTACTGCAAGATGGCATATCTCAGCTATTTTACGAAAATTGAAGTTAAAATTTTAATCACTTTCTATTTATCATTAGACCTATAACCTGTAAATGTATGCTAAAATTATAGCACTCCGGTCGGTGTTGCCTTAGAAATACTATGAATTTTTCTTCCAAGAATCGCCCTCAAATTCTATCTGTTTTTATTATTGTCTTGCGTAAGACTTGCTATACATACCTAAATTGGGTTACAGAAACATTTCTGCTTCATCCCACATTCCCAGTTTATCGTAGTATTTAACTATTTTAAAAAAAGTAAATGTCATAAATATTAATACTAATATAAACGTAACACTTTTCAACAGTTCATCTTCAAACGAAGACATTTGTGGTTTAATATTCACGAAGGAAAGATCAACTGCCAAAAATATTGCACCATGTACTGAAAGATTTGAGTGAACATGTACCAGAGTTCAGACATATAAAGCCGGATTTCGTTGTGGGATATAACGGAAACTCTTTTAATAGCACCGTAGAATCACTTCCGATTAATAAGAAGAACAGATAAGTACTTGATCGTTTTTTAGAAACAAGGAGATTAACATTTTAGTGGCGCCAAATGTAAGAGAAGGTGTAGATATACCAACTTGTACTATGGCTGTTAGGTAATTTTATTCACTAGTTTCTCATTGATTCGCTTGAATAAATCAAGATATGCTAGAGGAAAGCTCGTCACCGATAAATTGCATATAATCACTAGCTCAAGTATTCTAGCAAGATCTTTGCAAATCAATTAAAATTAAGTTTGAGTCGCTGTTCGTAGGCTCTAGGGTACGAACGCAGCATCGGTTTCGACCGAATTTGGCCAAAAATGCCCCTTCGACGACACATTTGGTCGTCGGCTCATGAACCCTACGGGCAAAGGTTTGGAAAAAATCTGGTCGCGTACCAAGCGGACATAAACATGGTCAGCGTATGAAAAATACTTTTTCCTCAACAATTAAACAATTACATGGCTTCTACAATATCTGATTGTTACTTTCTACCATATTCTATCCGTAACTTCAACAAGAATATTAAGTGACTCTACTTTGTTGCATTTTGTTTTTTTTTTGCTAGCGCCATAGTCTAACCTTTTACATGCACAAAAATAGAGGACCCACCGGTAAATTGTCGATACGGCTGACCAAAGAACTGAGGAGATTATAGGTAACTATTCTAAATTAAGTATATTTCGGTGTTTACCCTGTATCCCCTACCATTTATAATATATTATTTTGATTTTTTAATTGTATAATTTTAAAAATATCTGCATTTTAATAGTACATATGTTTTATTATCAACTTTGTAGATTAATGTATGGTCTTATTGTGAAACTGCTTTTGCAGTAACTATTATTTCCGTTATAACGGTGGGAAGCAAATATGTGTTTTCATATCCCAACGAATGTCAAAGGAAACAGTATTATCGGATACCAGCGCTGATAGATGTTATGCCTTTTCAGTATGTGTTTTTTTCTGTAGCCTTCGGTTGTCTCTGGTGCTGTTTCGAAGTTCTATGAGGTTATCGTGCTTCTCAATTTTTTCGGTGCTCATAAAAAATAGTATAGCTATTATCGAAAATAGAGTTTTTATTTCTACTTTTCGTAATAACCATTTACGTAGTGATACGAAGTTCTACATGGTTATCATGCTTCTCAATTTTTCGTGCCCGTGCAGTACAGTGTTGGTACCCGTGCAGTGCAGTGCCCAACACGTAAGATAGTAAAATGATTATTATTGTAAAAATAGGAATTCAAAACTCTATTTTATTAGTAATAATCGATTACTTTTACGTAGTTTCCTCTCTACACTGCTTATGAATCTGCTGTATTTTTTATTTTCCAAGATATGTTTTTTTGTGATTATACAAAGTTCTACATGGTTACACTGCTTCTCAATTTTTTTGGTGTATATTACTGCAGGCGTTTAATAATAACAATGCATACTTTTAAATATTTTTATATGGAGTAAAAAGGCTGAACAATTTCGGGTGCAAAAATATTTTTCAATTAGGCGGGAAATAAAAAACAAAAAATCATTTGCATACATTTTATTTTACATGTTTATTAAAAATATTTACATACATTAATAAATCAATATTTTATTTTCTTAAATCCAAATGGTACAGAGGTATGATCTTCATAGAATTTCCTTTTCATTGAAGTTATCTTGTATAGCTTAGGAAACTCGACTGTTACTACTGCATGCTCTCTTGTACGTCGTAGCTGTCGAGAAAGTACAGAAACAGGATCAGATTTCTTCAGCACCATGTCTTTTATTTTCTCAAAATTGACCACTTGGGATGCCTTGTAGTTGAGTGATATGCCTTTTACTTTACATACGATCTGTTCCTCTCCAGACAAAGTAGTATATTTGTAGGCGTAGTTCTTAGGTCCTCCAGAAACAAACTCTGATATGAAACCCCCATTGAGCTCATCGGTCATATCACCTATGAAGTCGCCTGTAGATATGTCGTCTAATCCCTTACGAGAGATATAAATACATGAATCTGTATCTACGTAAACTGCCCTTTCTTCCACTTTCTCCAAGAATGAATATAATTTTAGTCTAGCTAGGGCCGTGACGTATGAAGCCAATACAACGTTAACCGTTGAAGAAACGTCATACGCCTCTTCTCTAAATTCCCAAGTTACGAGAAGGGTTTCTTCGTTTACCGGGAGAACTGTATTTACATGAATAGAAGGATTAGTCAGCATATCAAAGAATTCACCACAGTCTCTGACTATTGAGGTTTTGTTTTGGTTTTCTTTTTGAGCAAATTTACCCCAAAAAGAATTCAGCATAAGTTTAGCTAACGATCTCAAACAGGGGTTCTCTATAATTTTTGAAAATTCCAGCTTTATGTCCTCTGTATCCAAAAATGCATCAATATAACGGTTTTTTTCTTCATCCGTTAAGCAATGTTTGGGCCATCCTGAAGCTTGTTGTTTTATTTGTAGAAACTTGTTCATCATTCCGCTAAATAACCCCTCTTGGTCTTTACTGAGCTGAATTGTATCGTATTCCCATATTTCGTAAGTCTCTATAATCTGGTAACCTTTTTCAATAGCTTTGAGCACCTCTTCTATCACCCAAGTTCCTTTTAGGCTTCTTTCTTGAATAGAATGCTGACACTCTTCTCGAACGAAATCTTCACCACATTTTTGACAGTTAACAAACATCAATTTGTTGTTCATTTTTGACGGTAAAACGGGGTGATATAAGTTCTGGTTCGGTAGAATCTGGCATTTAATAAGTCCTGACATCTGCGACAGAGAGGCTGTAACACATTCTTCACCTACGTAAATTTTTTTTGGATGACCCACCGGAAATTTTCCATATTTACAGATGAAGGGGTACAGGGAACATATATCGACATATTTTATGCATTCATTTGTTTTGATCTTGTAGTATTCAACGATATTTTCTGTACGTCCCCCGTAGAGAGCGTCTCTGGGGTTAATCGGTAAATTGATTATCAATGGATGTGCTTCTGTGAAGGCTCTAATTTCATCGTTTAGCATTCCTCGAAATTGACATTCCCATATCTCAATTACTTCTAGTCCAAGGCTTCGGAGTCTCTCTACTTTGCTAACTGATTGTTCGTATCGACTTTCCAATGTATTCAACGGATCATTATGCAGAGGATTGCTCTGTTGTATTTGAAACATCGAGGGCAACCGTGAAAATAGCATCCTTGGAATTCAAACACTTGATTTGTGTCGCTACAAAAACCGTCTACTTTATGTCCCTTAACAATGGTTTCTATACCCTTAGCGGCGTGTTGAATTTTGATTCCTCTTTGATGTTCCTCCCACAACATCCATTGGATGGCAATTTTTGACTGATTTTCACGCCATCTATAGCCCCCTTTTGGAATTACCCCGATCGTCTCAGGTTTTAAAAAATTGCGTCTAAAGACTTTGTTACAGCATGATGCAATAGTGGTGCTTTCCTGGAAGGGATCGACTGTGGTTTCGGTTTTCATCAGGTCTCGAAATTTGAGACACGCCTGTGTCAATATTTCCACATCGGAGATACAGTAATTCAACGATTTCTTTCTGAAAATCAAAAACGTATCCCTCCGCTTCTCTTTCGCCATGCCATTTTAATAATTTTTCCCGAGTGTCTTCTTTAATGGTCGGGATCGTAGAAGTCGAGCGCTGGAATTGGCCCTAGATAATTCTGATGAGCCAAAGTGTTGAATAGATGTGGAAAGTATCCTTTCTTTAGCTCTTTCAAATCAAACGCCTTGGGTAGAGCAGTTAGAGGCATAGGAAAATAATTGAGAGAATCCAGAAATTTTACATTTCCTACCTCCATCAATATTAATTTTGTTCCTCTCATAATTACATTTGGGTACAGACTAGTCTTCTCTAAAATGTAACGAAGTAGAAACTGATGATCAATCCTCCACCATTATGCGCCAGTACAATGACTTTCTTGAATTTTTTACGAAGTGTCAGAATATGATGCATAAATGGAGAAATGACGTCTTGACATCGAAGAATCTGTAATCGAAGGCCACATTTCTTGCATATAGGATTATCGGTACATGATTCACAACATTGTTTGAATACACATAGATTTGGCTCATGAAGTAAAGATCCGTTGGGTAATTCCTTCTCCTGACGGGTTTCCAAATCGTAAAATATTAATAAGACATCATTTGATTTTGGAATTCTTCTGTCAGGCTGTATATAGCACATATGTTCAATTGGTTGATTTTTATAACATGTTTTACAAAGTATATGTCCGCAGATGTGATCATTACCGTTGTGAACTTTAAAACAGTCTACACATCTTTAATTTAGAACAGACCGATGGTAAATGAGCGTTAAAACATTCTTGTCCATAAAAGCTTCTATTACATTCTTTGCATTCGATGTGCTTCGTTTTCAGGCAGGCCGGAGATCTTTTACAAGCATAACATTGTTTATCACATCTATGAATTTGTTTATTATTATACGGAATGTGGCAGTTCTCACAAAAATAGCTGCAGCAAAAAAGCAGCAGTGAGGGATGTTATGACGCTGTAGTGCCCCTCGTGATAGATTAGGTTAAGCGTCGGACCAGTGGACACGCCTTCAAAAATGACGTCACGACCTTTGCACCCAAACTTGTATACAACAATTTTGTAGTTTTGCAGATATCGTTGTAGCTTTTGAAGTTCAGGTATTCCACACCCCTCCTCAGGGATAACAATATCAGCCTTTTCCACAAGTTGTACAGCTCTTTGTCCTTGTATTTTTCCTCGATCGAGGCGGATTCTGCTATAATCTTGTCTTTGTTCAAATGGGCCATGGCGATGACAAGGGCTCGTGGGAGACACAAATTATCGGTGTTTTTAACGGTGATAATACCTCTTCTTTTGGCGCATTCCTCATCAAAGTATTGAAATTCTGACCTCTACCACGACCAGCAGGCAACCTTATGGACGTAACTCCCAAGCAAAAGTTTCGGTATTCAACCCCACAGAATTTGACTGATAGATGGAAGATATCTTCTCCCATATGTCCTCATTTGAAACGTCGGAAAACGATTTAAAAGCTATCCACCCTTGACCGCGGGTAAAGTCTTTGGAACAGAAAGTGAATCCAACTTGATCACTGGGCTGGAGATGTTCAGTTCCTTTGGCTACTATTTCCTCCAGAGCGTCTTTGATCCATCCCACAGGCTCGACGTCTTTAGGGATAGGTCGTATTTTAAATTCCACTTCTCGCCCATATAGATTAAATTTTTTAATCTTCTTAATAGAATCCTTAACGACGAAGAATTTTTCCATTTTTTTAAAAACTAAAACGTTAACTAGCGACTAAATCTGAACTGAGCACGTCTGTTCGCTGTAGATAACTGACAAGATAATTTGCGGTGATTCATAGGTATTTATAATCTCAATTTTACCCCCACCACTTTTTAACTGACCACAGTTTTCAAGGTCACCGCTGGCCGGTATTAACTCGTTGACAGCCTGCGCTCCCTGCCCATTCACCCATGCTTGACAGCCCCGCCCGGTACTTCGTGCATATCACCGCTACGACTACACCGGCGCTGAACTCTAACCTCATTTGCGACGTAGGTGATTGCCTTGTTGGAATCTATTAGATACACAATATAGACTGTACTATGTTTTCAATATTGTATCAATGTTAAAAATTAACTAACTGTATGCACCACATATGAGCATTCCATTTTTATATGCACACTGAATATGACGTGTTGACTATTGAGATCATCCTATACGCATTGTTCCCGCGAATTTTATACGTTTTCCATTTAAACTGAATCCGCAGAATTGCATCTATAATTACCGTTATTCATCGGCTTTTATCGATCTATATGCAAATATTTACCGCAAAACATGAAATGAGTCACATCACTTACGCATAGACGTTATACTACACCTTACTATCGTCGGCTGTCTGAATCACTTCCGGTCGGGTGCGCCATCTAACGGGGCCCGCCAATCAACATATACCATCAACCCGTTCAAACTTCCCGCCGTCTGATCCACCAATCAGAGCACGCGGTGGATCTAGCGGTTCCCGCCAATCAACATATACCATCAACCCCGTTCAAATTTCCCGCCGTTTGATCCGCCAATCAGAGCACGCGTGGTGGATGTGGTGGGCGTGGCCAAAAAGTGGAAGTGGTGGGGGGCGCCCAGAGTGCACCAGTATCTACTGTTTTACTTTCTCAAAAATTTCTTATCTTAATTAATTTTATACAGAATATATAAAATACTGATACCTACTATAGATGATTTTTCAAAGAGTGATGTGTAACCTTGGCGGCATAAGGAGTTTCGAAGACTCGCGTTGATTACTTGTGCATCCACACGGGGCTTACACTATAAGTATCCCTACACGATGACGAGTATGGTTCATAAAAGGAGATCAAGATATGCTCCACCCCTTACAACACTTGTTCAAAAAGTTTTTCGGAAAATGAGCAGGAGGCACTGAAACGAACGATTTTTCTTTTCGTTTATTGTTTATAGCTTGGCCGCCAATGGATCGATTTTCAAAATCTACGGTTTTTCGTTTTTGGCATCATAAGCTTGTGGCAAAATTTTATCAATGCTTTCCGAGTTATACAGGGGCCAATGATTAGCGGACAGGCAGACAGACCGACGAAAATGGGTGACAAGGTTTTTCATTATGTACATGTCATATAACATAAAAAAACAGAATATCTCAATTTCGTAATTTGGCAAAACATAAAATCTATTCAGACATGATCATGAGTATACAGGACGTCGTATCGGCAACTCCATCGATAGATTTCTCAAAAGTAGGCATATGGTATTTTTGTATATTTGGGAGTATGGTAATGTCGATGTGGCAACGTCAGCTAAAATATTTTCAAGATGGTGACACTTCCGGTTATACCGGAAGTTGATGCCAACTTGCTGATTTTGAAATGGTATATTATATTTACTTAATATTCGGATTCTACATAAAATTCTAATCACATTTTATGTAATCTCTTATACTCAAGTCTAAGGTTTTGAAATATTTCAAATTTATGTAAAAAAGACGTTTGCAGGCCCTAAAATAATTGTTTGTTTCCCCTTTGTACAACACCTTAATGTTTAATTTGGATTGATTTTCTGATAAACAGGGATATAGTTTAATAGACTTTGAATGATATTTCGACAATTATTTATATAGGGTGGTCAAAAAATTGATATAAAAACTGAGTCTCAAAAATTGCCAAAAGTCGATTTTTTCGAATGAAATCATTCTTATAAGTTTATCGCATCCAGCACTAAAAATTAGCGTAACTTTATACAGGGTTATTCTATTTCAAAAATGTCTACTGTTCGAGTAATTTGCAATGTATTACTTTTCTATTGTAAAACCCCTATAAGTACAGATTCAGTCTTTTAACTAGTTGGCTATGACGGCGGGATGCGGAGAACAAACAATTGCGCTCTACAAAAACGTCACTTTATAATAATGTCCTGCATTTGACAGTTATTTATAAATTATTTTTAATAATCATGACCGCGCGTTTAAATTTCACTTACGTGTATATAGTTGTATATTACCCAATATTTCGATTCTACATGAAATTCTGATCACATTTCATGAATCTCGTATACCCAAGTCTAACCGTTTTTGACATATTTCAAATTTTATGTCAAAAATGATGTTTGCATGCTATAAAATAGTTGTTCATCGCATCCAGCATTAAAAATTAGCATAACTTTATACAGGGCTATCTATTCCAAGAATGTATACTTTTCGAGTAATTTGCAATTTATTACTTTTCTATTGTAAAACTCCTGTAAGTACAGATTTAGTTTTTTAATTAGTTGGTTATGACGGCGGGACGCAGATAATAAACAATTGAGCACTACGGAAATATCACTACGTCTAAATTTAAGCTTTTAATATAATTAATAATTTTCATGTATTCACAATCAGAATAATATGAAGATCAATTATGATAAGTCTGCTAGTAGATTTCCCAACAAGCACACATACAATGAAATGAATAACAGGAAACAATAAGGTATTTCGATTTATATTTCAATTTCATACTATTATAAAACAAAATCAAAACATAACAAGCAACAACTTATTTTGGTAGATGTTCAAAAGGACCACCTCCAACCTTCAAACATTTAGAACATATAACACGTATTAACTCCTGCACTTCTGATGAGTGGCAGTTCTTATGATTTCCGGACTCAAACTAGTAAATGCATTTCTTACTCTCTGCTTACAGTAATCTAGAGTGGTCAGTGGGTTCTGGTAAACAATATTTGTTATGGTCCCCCATATAAGTAGTCCAAGACTGTTAGTTTTAGCGAACGGAGCGGCAACATGAATGGTCCATTATTAGCAAACCATTGATCGTAAAACGTAGCTTCTAGGAAATTGTTTATTAGGTATCCGTTGTGAGGTGGGGCACCGTCATGTTAACAGAATACATTTCGATGATCAGCAAGTGGTAAATTATCCAAGTAATTGTTTTCTAAATTCCGAAGTATGTTCAAATAACCCTCGCCTAAAAATATTATTGGGTATTAATAATGATAATTTTTATAAATGCATAACATTTTCTTTGATACCCAAATATTTTTAAATGAGATAAATTAGTACTAATGTTCGCAATGCGGAACTTATGTTTTAAAAAACTTACACTACTGGTATTTGTATATTGCACATTCTTATCAGTTTCTTTTATAAGAAAAACTGTTGATTGCTAACTTACCATTCAAATTTTCTTCATAAAACTGAAGAGAGACAACTTGATTACCTCTGACAGCGCAGTAGTATATAGTATATTGAACAGCCAATTGTATTGAAAGTTTCTTTCTCTATTACATGAAGGTTCTCGTTAGCCCAGTAATGAGAATTGTGTCGATTGAAAAGGCAATAATATTTTTCAGGAAAGAATGATTTTCTTGATACCTTGTCGGACTAATGATAGCTTGTATGGATAAACATTGTGTTTGTGCAAAATTCTGCTAATGGTATCTTTCGTAAAACCTGACTAAACTGCTATTTCGATGGCTTCATTGTTAACTAAAGGTTTATTAAAAACATACCATTTCCAAAGAAACACTATAAAGAGCTACAATCCATCTGGGCAAGTTCACATATTTCCAGAATACAATCGAAGTACATAAATAATAAGTCATATTTGAATACATTTTATGACTATCTGTTGGAAACCCAAGCTAGACAGTTGACAGGTGGTGTTTCACAATGCGTGCATCAAAGCTCAAATGTATGTTTATCCTAAGGGATCAGAATAAGAATTTTGATTACAATAAGAGACAACGTCGGAACTAGGTGTCTTTTGTCCCCTCTTGAAACGAACATAACCTAGTGAAAACTATGGCGATGCAAGTTTGTAGCAGCATATGCGGCCTTAGGAATTCTCAGCGGAAGGAGGAGGGCCATCCATCGACAAGAGGTAACTTTTGTCTGAATGCAACACTACCTCCAAAACTTTCTGACGCGCGAGGAAGAGCATATTTTCTTAAGCAGTCAATCCCTAAAGAGCTCCAAAATTGTAAAAAAAGACAAAGTAATATATGCAAATCTTAATTGTATGAGTCTGTTTGAATAACTTGATCCCCTTAATGTTTTTGTTCTACGTGTCCGTAGTTATGTTTGATTGAGGGACCAGCTTGTGCAGAACATAATACTTCAGGAACCCTTGAGAAAGTTGCGTAGAAAGTGCTGAGTCAACCTGCTTGACGCTATTTTTTCAGTATTGTACTTGTTCATATTTTCCTTTGTGCCGCAACGACGTGCTGGCAATGCAAACCTTCTGCAACATGTTGCGGCTCAAGCATTGACGACAAACATACGTCAAAATGTTTGTGCTTCAACACGCTGCAGACTGTTCACAATTCTGCGGATCTGAGCATGGTCCTGGCACAGTTTCTCTGACAATTGAGATGGTCGTCTGAAACAAAAGAAATAGTTGTTCTGTGATATGGAATGAAAAATCAAGCCGATGCTATAGTTGTCAGAGGATCAAAGAAGCCATCAGAGTAGGATCAATAGTTTTCATCATTTTATTTTATATACTATATATTATTAAACATATGTACTTACTACGATAAACAGTGATTACTTAGTGGTTTTCAAAAAAGTGCCTACGATGTCGTATTATACGTTTTTGAAATCAAAATTAAAAACCCTATTTATCTGTGCAAGAAGCCAATATGGAGTACATAAGAAAAAATAAAGTTGATGCTGGAGGACAAGATACGAAACGTCATATTAAACTTCTAATTATGCCATCTTGTAGGGGAAGGATAGTGTCAATGTTAATGTGCAATGCATTTTGAGACTCCACTACAATTAAAGTCAGGAAAAAAACCAAACGGTTTTGACAACATTCGTAGTTTTCCGTCTCTCTCCGGCAGTACCTTGAACTTCGAAACATTGTGCAATTTTATTATCCACCTAAATGCAACTTTGTCCATATTTAAGCTTTTGCGTATCTATTACAGTTTCCGAGATCCCAATGGTGAGGGTAAAATTTGAAACACCCTGTATATAAAAGCGATAATTTACATATCAATCACGAAACAATGAAACTGTTTAACCTACAAACATCAATATTGACAGAGAGGCAGGTTATTAAAAACTAAAGAGCACTTACAAGTTTGCTTTCAATATCTAAAAATTGGCAATGAATGGAATGGAAATTGAAGTTATGTTCAGAGTAGACTTACACTAAAACTGGATCCAGTAACAGCTGGTCTGAAATAAACATGAAAAATGCATCACTCATCCAAATCGCGTCGGCCGTCGCGAATTTTGCCACTGCAAGCGAGTCACTTATCAGTTGTTTCTCTAACGAAGCTCGAACTACAAATTGTTTATATGTCGGTTTAACATCATCTTTACACAGAAATAGCAAAATGGAATAAACGATACGGCAAATCACAGGGAAAGTCTGAATTTCAGGTTTGTCAGTGGCGTATATAAAACTTGAGTGCCGGTGGTGGCGGGCTTAAAGTAGATAAAACGTACAAAATATACAAACCTTCACTTTCCAATTAGACAACATTTTGAGTTCCTTCTAAAACTCCGAAGTGGCGGTCCTCAAAAAATATTGAAAGGAATATCATTTTACCATTGAAAATATGGCGTCAAGTAAGTTGACTTTGTACTTCTCACTCTACGCTGTTCGTAAAGGATTACGTTTGGCACAAGTTGGCCCTTCTGAGAAAAAAAGTTACCTAGCTCCCCCAGTGCCTGCAGCCACAAGCTATTAATTATCAGCATCTACTAAAATTTTTTCGAAAATGATGAGGATCGTCCGAAACGTCAAAAAAACAAAGTTTGAGTGATTTTTCTTGTTTTTTGCATTTTTCTCCGCTGCCTCTGGACATAATAGTAACA